>PVHX01000019.1:0-580195 GCA_004024805.1 Geosciurus inauris
CCTATAAGTTCATATAATTAAAACCTGCTTTTTAGGCTCTAGGAAGAGATGGTTAAGGAAAAATTGTTACTTGAGAATTTACCTTTTCCTCCACATATTTACAGAAATTGGTGGTGCTTAGCCAATTGTTCCCTTGTTAGTGACTTACAGAAAAATATCATCCAAAGGGTCCCAAACACCTTTGCACCTGTAGGACTCTTGCATTCGAAAGGGACATAAAGGACATATCTGACTCTTTAAGTAACACCCACCCACAGAGCTCCCACCTGGACCTGGCACCATATGATGTTCTTTACATTATTAAGTTATTTAATCCCGATGACAACCCCAATTTACTATTGCTTTCCATAATTTACAGATGGAAAACTGAGGTCTTGAGAGTTTAAGGAGCCTGATGGAGACAGGCTCACAGACAGAGCTGTGAGTTAGGCAAAGTCACCTGACCCAGGACTCTATACACTTAATCATGATGCTCTCTTGCTTCCAGAATGTAAATGCCTTACAAGGAGTTCTTTTACTTTCAACCCTTTAGTTGTCTTTGTTTTCATACTTCTCTTTGAGACAAACACATTTCATGAAAGAAGCAGGCTTACAATGACCTGAGTCACAAAATTAATCAGATATTGCACACAGAATGGAACCAAACCCAACATGTAGGCCAGATTCTTAGAGTTGAACCAAGCAGACATAAAATCCATGGGCTGAATATAGGCGTCTGTTCCCGATCAGAAGGCAATCGAACCCACATGCTGGATAAGGGTGGGAGATGCTTGCTAAGTTCAACCCAGTAGTAGCCCTAAGGCACCTGGCATCCTCCCTTTAATTGTCTTGGGCAAGGCAATGAACCTGCCTGGGCCTCATTCTAGGAGCGATGACATGAGTCAACTTGTTTCAAAAAACAAAACAATAATAAACACTTGCATTATCCTTAATCATTTCCAACAGTGCAAATTCATCATTTCATGCAGTCCTAGCAACACTATGAAGAAAGCAGTTCATTTTAGAGATAGAAAAACTGAGGCTCACAAAAGTTGTGATTAATCCAAAGCTCCATAGCTCCATCTTAACATTTGATTGCAGATTTCTCCATTATGTCTTTCAACTCTCAGGTTCATAATCCAGCAGTCAAAGGTCAAGTTCAAAGAGAAGACTGAGAAATCTCAACCTAGACCATCAAACCAGGAACTATTCATCCCCAGGACCTCAAATGTATTCTTGCCAAATGCATGAGAATGTTGGTTTCCATCATTTAACCAAACAGGGTCTGTGCCATGCACATTCCAACTCTAAATCAGATTTGGTGAATCACAAAAAAAGCTATTGTTTTCCAAGTTTTTATCTGTTCTGCTTGAGTCTCAGGCACTAGTTTAAATTCTGAGGGATCCCAAGATGCCAGTGGTCAACTTGTGCAATCCAAGCATTATGTGATCAAAAGACTGAACTGCCCTAATACAGAGTCTTTATTCATTGGTTTGTTGGTATTAAAATACCAATGACACCAAAATCTAGTGGCTCTTTATGTTATTAAATCGTGTATTCCTTCCAAGAACCCTAGGAGATAGGTATTATTTTATCCTCAACTTACTGGTAAGAAAACTCAAATGTTGGAGAGGTTAAGGAACCTCTAATCAGAGTCACAATTCAGACACGCATATCTGATTCAGGGGTCTGCGCCTAGATGTGCACTCTGGAGTGCTCAGTGAGAGCTTCTTGAGTAGCAAGCAGTTCTCCTCTAGGATGTGAATGGAAGGTTTGGGGTGGAGGTTTTGTTGTTTCATATCATTTAAGTTTCACTCCCTGTTTATCACCATATCTTTATCCTTATCATTTCATTCCTTTAGCTCATAAGATTCCTCATCATTATTAAAAGAGAAATCTTGAAAAGGCAATGTCTAGAACCCTTCTCAGTCAATTTCCTAGTTCTCAAATAACACACCAGCAGAAAATAAGAGAAATGGAGAGGTTATCAACACTGGAGAGATTTGGCAAGAGGTGACAAAGGAAGAGAAAGAGTAGGAAGAAGAAAGGAGTAGGAAGTTTTCCAAAAACAAACGCCACCTCTTCTCTCTCCCCTTCCTCTTCATAGCATAACACAGGCCTCTATTTGTGAGCATTCTGCTTACCAAAAAGGAATAGGTGAAGATCTAGAGATGAATGAATGAGTACAAGGTGGAAGGTCCTGGCTGTCTCCCCTCCTCCAGGCCCAGGGAGTTGCTGTTCTCATCTCCTGGCTCCCTGTTAGAAATACATGTCATCATGTCTCAAGTGACAGCTCTCCTAATCTTAGATGACCAGAACCAATCTTCCAACCCTTCCCTCTGCCAGAACCAGCCCTCACAGAGACTCCACAGGACACCCTTCTCTTCTTTTGCCATCCCTGCCAACCACCCAATACATTTTTTTTCTACTTCTTGGTGGTTTATTTTATCAAGCTATCATATTTCCATCTATACAAGCCACTCAAATACTTATTTGACAAACACAAAATATTAATAAGTATGTAATATTTGGGGAATATTTGGGAAAGTTTGAGGGAAGAGCCCCACTCACTAGGGGGGAGTAGGGAAATCATAGCACCAGCAAAACCATAAGTAATAATAATAGTGATAATTCCAATGCTCGTGTACGGAGTGCTTCCTGAATTTCACTGTAGGCTTTGCATACATGATTTCTTGTCCTCCTCTCAACACACCTCTGAGGTTAGTACATTTTACAGATGGGGAAATAAAGGCTCAGAGACTTAAGTAGCATGACAAAATCAGCCAGAAAGTTACGATGCCCGGCCCCACCTACAGTTCTGTGCTTCCCCTAAGCCCAGGCTCTTAACTAATATACCAGACTACTTAATCCACCCTTCAACCAGGAGGCTTTGGTCAAAGGAGTAGATTTATTCCTTTGTTTGTTTTTCCCAGAATATTTGTGAAATTGACACATTGCCATGGTCAAGAGTTCAGCCAACCACAAAGTCCGAGGGAAGAGCCCCACCCACTGGACCTCCCTTACTGTGGAGCCACCCTCACATCACACCACGAGCTACAAGTGTGAGGGGTCCTCACAAATACCTCAGTGTGGTGATTCACCAGAATGACTCACAGGTCTCAGGGATGCATGATGCTTAGGACTAGCTTCACTACAGCAAAAGGCTACGAATTTAAATTAGCAAAGGGAAGAGATCCCAAGAGCAGAGTCCCCATGGGGTCTACATCAAGGCTTCTGGTTTTCCTCTCCCCATGGAATCACAAGTCTTCTCTTCCTGATGACAGTGTATGACAATAAACACAGAGGATCGCTAACCAGGGATGCTGACTGGAGGCCTCAGTGTCCAGTCAACTACATGATACTCATATGGCTTTTTTTTTTTTTTTTTGGTACTGGAGATTAAACTCAGGGGCACTCAATCACTGAGCCACATCCCCAGCCCTATTTTGTATTTTATTTAGAGACAGAGTCTCACTGAGTTGCTTAGTGCCTCACTTTTGCTGAGGCTGGCTCTGAACTCATGATCTTCCTGCCTCAGCCTCCCAAGCTGCTGGGATTTTAGGCATGCACCATCATGTCCGGTTCATAAGGCTTTTAATTTTCAACACTCAGTGGAGGTTCAGGCCAATACCTTTGTCCCCAGTTCCTCTAAAAGTTGGTACTGATATGATGTGCCCCATTACCTATCATAAATAGCATTATTAGACTGTCCAGTGGTCAAAGCCCCCAGAAAAAAAGACATTCCTGCCGGGCAAGACATTGCTGGGACCTAGAGATTGCCTCCCAGGAACTGAAGGCAAAGGCCAGATCTTGCTGTTGGTAAAATCAGTTCTTCATTACATAGCTGTACATATGATACTAAAGTACCTTGACAAAGCTAAAAGTAGGAAAAAGATGATAGGTAGGTAGGTAGGTAGGTAGCAGACAGAATCTACAATTTTAATTTTAACTTTGGGGTCAAAATAAACTTCAGAAGAGATCATGGCCTAAATCGGTGGGTTCAGGTGGACAACACACTCCACTTGTTTTACTGATGGGATCTAGAAAGGCTTATCATTGTCTCATAGAGGTGAGAACAGGGAAAGAGCCTAAGATCTTGTGATTTCTACTAAAAACACTCAGTCTCTCTACCTTGGGGACACATATACTGTCCCCCAAATCTCATTTGCCTACTAGAAGTTTCCCACAGGCCTTGTCATATCAGTGGGCTGGGCTTTGGTAATGCACACATCTCTCAATAGTCAACATGCCCAATATGCCTTCCCTTCTCTGCCCCTTTGAAGAACCCAGGAAGGAAGCTACCATGATCCATTCCCATCCAGACTCCCAGCTGCTGAGGCCTATTGGCTCTTCCTGAGAGGTGTGAGAATCCAAGTCTATTCCAGAGCATCTGTGAAAGTCACCTGCTCTAGGACTCCAGGTGTGGACTCCAGAACATCAGATCCCATACCTACAGAAGGGTGTTTTGTTTTGTTTTGTTTTGTTTTGTTTGTTTTGTTTGTTTTGTTTTGTTTTTTGGTACCGGGGATTGAACTCAGGGGCACTCGACCACTGAGCCACATCCCCAGCCCTATTTTGTGTTTTATGTAGAGACAGGGTCTCACTGAGTTGCTTAGCACCTTGCCGTTGCTGAGGCTGGCTTTGAACTCACGATTCTCCTGTCTCAGCCTCCCAAAGTGCTGGGATTACAAGCATGAGCCAGGGTTTTCTCTGCTGAGACACATACCATCCCTGCCAATGGCAACACCATCTCTACTCTGCCACAGGAAGTTCTTTCAGGTCTCTGAATCTCCCTTTCATTCTTTGTAAAATGATAACAGCTTAGAATCCTGCTCTTCCAAGTACAATCCAATGACCAATGCAGGTCATTACCAGGAAACTTTCTAGAAACATAGACTTTCAACATCATCCCAGCACCATTGTATTCAAATCTGCATTGGAGCAAGATCTCCAGGTGACTCGAGTGTACATGAGATCTGTGAGACACCAGCTCAGCTCATTGTCTCTATATCCTTCCCAGACCTACATTCTCTGATTCCTGAAAGGCTTAATGTCCAAACCTCAGAGTTGAGACGTCTCTTGGAACTGAGAGAATCCAAGCTTCTAATCAGGAGTGGTCAGAAAGTGGAGTCATGGAAGGCGTCTATGAAACCCAAAGCCCTTGGACAAGGCAGCACTGGGACCAGGATGCGGGAGGAGGAGAACCCCTCAGTTTTTCCATAGGCGCCCTCTGTGTACCAGCTGAGGTCTCTAATGTAAACCCTCCTGTGCCCCGACCTAAACAATGAGTGTAATTATGGGCTCACTCACCCCCTCAGATGCAGGACTCAGGGGTCGGCCCTCCGCAGGGTCCTGCAGGAGGTCTCGTTTCTGAGTCAGGGGGGCCTCTGGTTAACCAGAGCAGACCCGACTCTGAGGGGCAAAGTTGACATACCAGCATAATTACACGTAGGTTGACCATATTTACTGCAACGCTGTTGTTCTAGAATTTCAAACAAAGGCTGAGCCCTAGGAAAACACACCACTAAAGAGAAGCAGATTGTCCTGAGTGATTTATTGAAGAACAAAAATGAGGGGAAGAAAGAGAAGAGAATTATCAGAGACTCACAGATACTTCCCTTTCCCCTAGCCCAGGCTAAGGACAACCAGTGACCACCACTTTCCCACCCTCCGCAACGGAAAAGCCTCAAAACACTGACAGCATACTTTTTCTGAGGCATGTTTTCATGTGGCCACATCAGATCCCATGAACCCGCTGAGGTTCATCAGAAGAAAGCAGGCAATCGTGTTGTGGGGCAGATCTCTCCTCTTTCCTCTCCCTCTTCTCACTCCCTCTTCTCACTTTCACACACCCTCCCCATGACATCCACCTATAGACAAATTTCAAGTGAACATAAAATTAGCCATGGCTGGAATGTGGCTGGAGAGAAAGAAGCCAGAAGATCAGGCCAGGTAGAATAACTACCCTTTTACCGTGGGAAGTTACTGGTAGGAACTAGGTTCCAGCACTATTTGGACTCAGGTTGGCTCCAGGTAAATATAAAGCCATGATGGTAAATAGTATCATTTTCAATGTACGCCTGAAATGCATTGCACTATCGTGTTGACCCATGATGACAGGAGAGGGTCAGTTGGAAATGGGCACAGTTAAGAAAACAGAACCTCACCTAAGAGTTGAAACTTGGGTACAGGTGACTTAGGTGTTCCCGACAGCTCAGTGCTAAGTCCCAGAGCACTTACTTGCCATGGCCAGCCCCACCCCCACCCTGAACACACACACACACACGCGTGCGCACAGGCGATCACAATTATAAAGAAGACTTATGGATACCTACCACACGCCTGGCAAAGAGAAACAGAGGATAGGCTTCCTGTCCTCAGATTTCATGACACCTTCAGAGAGACAAAATCACCCATGAAAAACAAATTGGAACAGTACAAGAGGGAATGAGGCCAAGTTCTGAACTGCTTTTTGGGTACAGCTGAGTAACTGATGGAGTTGACAGGTAGAAAACAACAGAGAATGGTTGATCATACAGGTACATGGTGATTACTAAAAGCTTTTTTTCTTTCTTTCTTTCTTTCTTTCTTTTTTTTTTTTTTTGTTATTGTTCTTGCTTTAAAAAATATTTTACTTAGGAAGTTCCCAAATCTTCATCTTTCCTGTCAAGAAGGAGAGGGTTTCTTTGCTAGAGCTCCAGGGCAGGATCTTGGAATCTCTAACTAGAAGTCTTGTTAAAGAGATCAATTACCCTAACTCATTGCCTGGGACTCAGAAGAGGTGACACACTCTGGGCCAAGTGGTGCCATGCAAATGAAGAAAATGATTGGGCTAATTTGCCCATGTATACACACTTATAAAATTGTGAAAGAATAGTTTGCAAAACTATGTATATTGTTATTTTTCAAAACAGTCCTTTGGCCAGGCATACTGTAGCTCAGAAAAAGAAAGGAGCTGTGTTGGTTTTCTGTCTCTGTGACAAAGCACCTGAGATGATCAACTTAAAGGAGGAAAAGTTTATTTTGGCTTACAGTTTCAAAAGTTGCAGTCCGTGGTCACGTGACCTTGTTGCCTTCAGGCCTGTGGCAACACAGTACATCATGGTGGGAGCACATGGTGGAGGAGGACTGTTCACCTCAGGACAGCAGGGAAGCAGAGAACTCAAAGGAGAAGGGGTTCCACTAGGCCCCACCTCCTAAAGGTTCCACTAGCTCCCAATAGCACCACAGGCTGGTGACCAAGCATTTAACCACGGGCCTTTGGGAGACATTCAAGATCCAAACTATAGCAGGAGGCATAGAACAGAAGAAAAGAAATAGGAATGCCCTAGACAGGAACAGGAGCCTCCTTTTCTGTGGGCATCTTTCTCTCTCACTTTGATTCCATGGTTCTCACAGCCCATCATAGTCAACCATTCTCCTGCCAGAGAAGTGGGCTTGTAGCCTGTACCTATCAGCTTCCTTGCTCTTCTGACTGGCAAAGGATTGCATGGACTGAGTAGGAAAATCAGGATCCTTCCCCAAGAAGAAGAAGAACCATTATCTGCCAGTCACATGAACCAGTTAACACCCCATCCCTCCTTTCTGCTTAAGCTGGTCTCAGTGGTAGTTCTATTACTTACAACCAGAGGACTTGTGACCAGGAGAGACAGTATGTGGACTCTCGGCAGTTGTCTTCTGGTTTCTATCAGACCCCTACCCTGTGGCTTAGTCCTAGAGAATTACCCTAAAGGAAAAGGAGTCTTGGCTCAAGGAAATGAAACAGAGAGTGTGGGAGGGGGATCCCGACTAGAGGAGGGAGAGTGACATTGTTCAAGGTGATATGGGGAAACAGTCATGGGAAACCACCCCAATGTGCTACTCGCAAGGCTGGTTGGTGTTCTGGCCCAGGGGCAGTCTGTGAACAGAGCTGATGAGAACAGCATCTGGCCATGAACACCCGCCTCCAATCTGGGAGCTGTCTATTCCCCCCTCCCCAGCCACCTGCTTTCCAGCAGAGCTGGCAAAAACAGACACAACCCACAGCCCTTCAGCACCTCCATCAAGAACTAAAAGAGGACTGTATACATCAAGAGCCTGAGAAACCTGCATTCTCATCCCACTCCTTACCAACCATGAGAAATTTGGTTAAATTACAAAATCATTTGAATCTTTCTTTACTCATCTGTACAATGGGGATAATAATAGAATCTGGCTCCTCAGATTACTGTGAGATTAAGTGTGATTGTGCATAAAAAGCACTTAGCACTATAGCAGGCACAGTTGGAATTGTCATCCTGATTATGATGATCATTATTATTAGAAAATGCTCCAAAAAAACATGCTCTATGAAGTAAGTCAGGATCTGACCTTGTAAAATCAAAAAGTACATTCTCCCTGGGAAATAGCTAGCAGCTCCTAGTGGCAAATTCCAGGCCTGTGTCTATTTTTTGCCTTTATATAGTTTCTCATTTATTTTTTGATTTATGAAAACGCATCCATCATTTTCCAAGGAAAGCCTCCAGACACATGAACAAAAATGATAAAAATGCACAACAAAAACAAATAAAACCATTCAGCATGGCTAACAAGTCAGGCATCTGGCCCCAGTGGGGTAGATAAATCCAGAGCTAGCCTCGGCACTGGGACCCAAAGGTCAACAGGCTGGGACTTTGCTGAAGAAATAAAGGGAAGGGCTCTGAAGCTTCGACTGATAGCCTACCTCAAATCAACCAAGAGTCTCAGAGCAGATCTTTTAGAGGCAGTCCCCAAAAGAATATCCAAGAGGCCAGTACTGAAACCTATGAAATAGCTGCTCTACCTCTATGTGTTCACAAAGGGACATTTTCTGAGAATGAGTAGACTTTAAAGATCTGCCAAGTACCTGCTTTTACCTCCAATTCTCGTCTCAGTAAGGGAGGAGCTGTCATGGGGAAGGACACTCAGATAAGAGAATTTGGGCTCCCATGGGTGGGTGTCAAAGTCACTCCTATCTTTATTTCATTATTCTAGAGGCATTGCTATAAAGGGACCCACACCAGAAAAATTTGCTTTGAGACCAACATTTCTAGTTCCCAATATAGATAATTAATTTCTGCTCCAGGCTGCGAGAATAAAAGCAAAAAGGAAGCCCAGTAGAACCAGGAAAGAGCCCTTATGTTGTCAGTTTTCCATCACTGTGATAAAATACTGGGGAAAATCAACTTAGAGGAGAAAGATTTGTTTTGGCTCACAGTTTCAGAGGTTTCAGTCCATGGTCGGCTGGCTCCTTGCTATGAGCTTGTGGTGAGGCAGAAAATGATGGTATAAAGTCACAGCGGGGCAGAGCGGCTTACCTCATGGCAGTCAGGAAGCAGAAAGAATGAGGAAGGGTTTAGGGACAAGATACAGTGCCCAGTGGCAGGTCCCCAAGAACCCACTCTTCAACTGGGTCCTACCTCCTACAGTTTTCACCACTGTTTCAAGTCCATTCCACTATGAATCTATCAGTGGATGAATCCACTGAGGGGGGATCAGAGCCTTCATGATCCAGTCACTTCCCAAAAGCCCCACCTCTGAACACTGCTGCCCTGGAGACCAAGTTTTCAACACACGAGCCTTTAGAGGAATCTGGATTGCCAGATCCCAACCATAAAAAGGCTTGTGGTATGAGATAGAACCCAGGCAGAGCTCCTAAGGCAAACAGGGTCCCCGGAGTGTATCACATTGAAAAGTCTCCACGAGGTCCCATCCTGCCCTCACTCGTAGGTTGCCCTGGCCAAATGGCCAAACAAGAGGTTCCTTTGTCAGCTGCAAAGAGGCTCACAAGGTGGCCTGTGGTGACGACTGCCCATTGGATTGCTTAGTACTGGAAAACACCCAGTGGAGCCAATCAGATCTTCTCTTGAAACATCCGAAGCAGGAGGAGTCTCCATCAGCAGGTAATGGTTAATGTAGCAGAACAGAAGATAGTAACGCAGTCGTTCCTGCTACCCAGAATGAGTAGACAATAACAGACCCATCAGTGCCTGTGGGGCAGAGCCTGTGTGAATACCCAGTACTCATAACAATATTGTTTGTGGCATCACAGGTGACAATACTCCTTGAGCATGGCACTGTTAGGCCCTGCTGCACATGATCTCTGAATCTGCAAAGGCCCCTCTGCAGTCAGGGCTATTACTATCCCCTTTGTACAGATGGTGGAAACTGAGGCCAGAGAGGTGGTATAGCAGAGCTGGAATTTAAACCCAGGCAGTTCAATTATGGAACATGGGGTTGTAATCACTAGATTACACACCTTCCTATTAGATCCCAGATGGCCATGAACAAGAGCCTAGTCCTTCATGTAGCCCAGCTGTGGCTACTGAGGCTTCTGTTCTTCCTTACCTTCCTGTATGTCCTTCCAGTTATCCCTAGCACCTAAAATGGTGGGATTCTGTTATAGTGCCTATAAACTAGAAGCATCAACTAACATAAAAGTTGGCACAAAAGTTCCAAGGAAGTGACTTGTGAGAAAAACACAGAATGACGGACCCTCCAAATGAGACTCGATGGCTTTCTTTTGCCCTTCTGAACCTTACAGGGGCAAACACAATCTGAGACATTCTAGACAGAGGGCCAGTGCTGGTGAAGCCTGCAGCGTAACCCTGACCTATTAGTCTCCTTTTTCTGGTCATCTTAAAAGGCCTTCCCAGAAGCCAACAAAATCCTTGGTCCAGGTCAGGGGTCAGCAAACTATGGCTCATGGGTCCATCTGATCTGCCTCCTGTTTGGTAAGAAAAGTTTTATTGGAACACAGCCACAATTATTCATTTATGAATTGTCTCTGGCTGCTTTCATGTTACAAAAGCAGAGTTGAGTAGTTGTGACAGAAACCATATGGCCCACAAAGCCTAAAAGATTTACTGTTCAGCTCTTTATAGAAAAAGTTTGCCAAGCCCTGGCCTAGAGTGACTAGCAGGTAAGGAAACACCCATTGCCGTTAGTGACTCCACTCAGCAGGATGGATCTGTCCCCCAAGAAGCCTATGCCAGACACTCAAGCTGAAGAAATTATCTGCCATGAACATCCACATAGATAGATCACCCCACTCAATAGATATGTAGTGAGCACGCCCATGGGCAAGTCCCCACGGCCTTCCTGAGGCTGCTTTGGACCAGAGTACATAGGAGTCTGGACAGGGGGCAAGCAACAAGGCAGGGAAAGGCTCAGGCTGGTGACACTCCTGCCCTGCCTTCCACCTTAGCACTGCTGCTCTATCTTCCTATATGCTTCATGAGGCACCTTATGGGTAAAGGTTTCCATCAACATAATCAGATGCAGTGGCATAAGCCCAGTGACTCAGGAGGCAAAAGGATCGCAAGTTCAAGGCCAGTCTCAACAATTTAGTGAGACTCTGTCTCAAAACAAAAAAATAAAAAGGGCTGAGGATGTATCTCAGTGGTAGAATACCCTAGGTTCAATCCCAGGCCCAAAAGAAACATAACAAGCAAGTACTTTTTTTGCTCCTCCCATATATCTGGCGTTGAGATGAGCGTTCAGGTGAGCAGAGGGAAAAGGAGGGAAAAGCCACCACCACATCTGCCCTCCCAGAGTTTAATACAGAGGGAGAACATACAGGGACTGCACATAAATAGAGAACTATCTAAGAGTCAGGCATTATAAATCAGAAACACTCTTGAAGTTCAGATTATGAAGAAAGTCAGACTTGAAATTAAGCCTTCAAGGAAGGAAAGACTTTCTAGGGCAGAAGGGAGAAAGAGGGACAATTAGGCTGGGAGAAGCAGAGGAAGATTGAGGGCAAGGGGTCTTCACAGCCATCATGAGAGCGGCCAGGACTTGACCACATATCTTTCTAGAAAGGGAAAGAGCTATGTTAGCCACGGGCAGGAGGTGAGGAGGCTGTGTGAAAGGAAAACCCTCCCGACTGCTCCTGATGGCTCTGAGTGGAGGTGCCAAGATGAGGGAAAGACCTCCAGCCAAGCCCAGAGGAAGAGCACCAGGGAACTCTGCAACCGTTGAGTGAGGCCATGCAAAGATTCTGCAAGGTGTTTTCCCAGACAATGACTGGACTGTTAATCCTGGGACCATGACAATGGAGTGATTAGCAAGACCTGAAGCAAATGCATAACTAAAGCCTCCTTCAACCCAAACCTCCTGTCTTTCATTCCTGCAAAGGAGCTACCCCCTCCCCATTGAAAGGCAAAGAAGGGGAGAGGAGGACAGACTCCAAGATGGCCAGAGCTTTCCCAGGAGAGACCACACAGTCTAAAGAAGCTATCAGCCCCCACCTGCCCACCAAGGGTCCAGGGAGCTTATCTATTCCCAGAGAATTTGGGTTTGGGCTCCATATATTTTCTAGTTTGTGCTGATGATACTGAGGCAAGTAAAGAGAAAACATGCTAACCACCAAAATCATCCTCATTTTCATGGCTATGTGGGCACAGAGGTCCTGAGACTCATGCTGCCCTATTCTGCATCTCTTCTTCTTCAATTTCCCTGGATAAGTAGATATCTATCTCCTCTCCTTCAGGAAGTCTTCTAACAAGGAGGGACTATTGACTCAGACCTAGTCAGCCATATCCTCCCCAGCAGAATCTGCTAATGTCATCTGAAAAGACCATGTCTTCTCATCTCAGCTGATAACTTGGAGTTGGGGACAGCCTGCCTTGTGGAAAGTGAGAGATGGAGAGTGAGACAGATCCTTGACAACCTGGTGCTGGCCCCTGGATCCATCTGTACCTGTATCCCATATTTTTCAGCACATCCCAGTTACATGAGTAACTTATTTCCAGTTGGAGTTGGGTGTCTGTCACCTGTAACTTAAGTACTTCTATCTGCAAATCCCAGCCAAGGTGTTCATCTTAGGTCAAACCCCTTGGGTGAATCTGGAGATGCTGCTTTTGAGCACCAAGCTCCCTGCTTCATTCAATCACTGATTAGTAGAGAAAAACAAACTTGTACCAACTGACCACAGCAAGTAGTTGGTTTCTCAGTCCCTCCCCTGTTTGATTGCCAACCCCCCTGAACTGGCCTGTCTTCAAACGCGGTGCCATTCTGTCCTCACTTTCCCTGCCTCCTCTCCCTGCCTCCCCTCCCGTGCCTCCCCCACTCCAACTTTGTTTCAAATGCCTCACTAGGAAAAGAAAAGTAACTCCCACTTAGAAAAAGAATAACTGCCACAGCCACATCCAAGGAAACCACGCCCTACTTTGATAAATACCCTGCAGCAGCTGCTTCATAATGATTGTCCTGCCCAATTCGAATGCTCGAGGTGTCTGATGTTTACAGAGCAAAATCAGGCAGGTCTCAGCTATCAGAATATCAGTCCAAGCCCCTGGCTTTTCCCAGCCTTCGCTCACCCCCCCACACACACACACACACAGAACCTGCAGTTGCTCTCCAAGACTTAGTTTCCTTATGGGCAAACTGAGGAAATGTTAATATTAACAACAAACCAAGCTGTGTCAAAGGGAATTATCCCAAACATGGTCAAGTCTCAGCAAAGATAAACAGCACTGTGGGAAGAATTCTAGAAGGGTCTTTTAGTTGTGATGATTAAAAACAGCAATGAGACTACATGTTGAGACAGACAGCCCTGAGTTTCAATTATTTCCCAACATTTCTATCTGGGCACCCCCTAAGCCTCACTTTCTCATGTGGGAACTGGGATACATAATAGCACCTATTAGAGGATTTGGGGGGAAAGGGGTTGGTGGATTTGTCTTTTACTTTTTTAAGTCATGAAATATTTTAGTCATTCAAAATACAATATTAGTATGGAACCTACTAGCAAGCAGCTTGAAAGGTAAAATATCATTGACACCCCTAGTGCACCCCACCTGGTCTCATTCCTTTTCTTCCCTTATGAGGAAGCCATTTGACTGAATTTGATCAGAGCAGGGGTTGACAAGCCTTTTCTATAAAGGACAAATAGCACATACTTTTGACTCTGTGAGTTACATAATCTGTTGCAAGTCTTAGGCAAGATGTGAAAGAATGGATATGACATTGTTTCAATAAATTTTATTTATGGACACGGCAATTTTAATTTCATAAGATTTTCAGGTGTCATGAAAGATGGTTTGTTTTTTGTTTTTTGATTTTTTTCCCACTGTTTCAAACTTTAAAAACTGCCCTTCAGCTCACAGAAGCAGATGGCAAGCTAGACTTGGGCTGTGGATGAAGTTTTGCCAATCTCTGGAATATACCATTCCCATACATGTTTTAGTACTACAGCTCCACATGTGTACATCCACATACATATCTTCAGTACATTCATTTTAACAGCTACATGGGATTTCACTGTACGAACTTTACCATAATTGACTAAGGTTATTGATAGCATTTCACTACATGAATTTAAGACTATGTATCCATTCTTCTCTCTATAGGCATTCACCTTATTCTAGTTTCACAAACAGTGCTGCAGAAAGCATCCTTAGACACATCTTGTGCCCATGTGCCAGAGTTCTCTAGGATTGCTCTTCCAAGTAGAATTCATGGTCATAGGATATTTGTTGGCCACACGAAGTTGGAAAGGAAAAGACTGGCACCTGGAAAGTGCCCTGTCCTTGGTAGCTCTTGCTCCTCTGGAGGTCAAGCCGGCACCAGGCAGAGGACTAAATACTAAAAAAAAAAATTTAATAAACACTTGTTAACTTAATTTGGAAAGGCCAACATGAGTAAAATATATGGGGCAAACAATGGGACCTGTAGGAGGTGAAAGAAAAGGGAAGTCAGGTGAGAGCCATTGGGATCTTCATCAAATGCTTCTGATGAAGCCGGGACATAATGAGCATGCTCTGTCCAGGATACCAGCCTGGCTGGAGCATTTGCGAAGTCCTTTTGGCAAGCTTTGGATCCCAGGCACAGGGGATGGGGCTTGACTTGTTGGTTGATGGGAATCCAGGAAAAGCCAACCTAAGGAGGGTGTGGGTGCTGCTTGGGGATATTAACTCAGCCAATCCTGTAACAGAACTTTGGACGCAGATGGGGCCATGCCAGAGTTGAGATCAGAGTGTGTCAAGGGACCAAATCCAACAATGACAACCTCCTGGGCCAAAGAAAATCTTCAGAAATAGCCAGTGTGCAGGTCTCAGGTTGGCCACCACTTGGGGCTAGACTGGACCTTTAAAGAATCTGTTGAAGCCAGTCTAAAAAGCCATTCCACTATCTGGTCCTGGTCAAGGGGGCAGGGAAGGGGACGGGAATCTAAGGTGTTTCTTGAAATCAAATGTGACATGGAAATTGGTGTATTGGTGTTGTGACTTTTTCCAAGGCTGAGCCCCATCTAATTCTTCTTGGCCTTTTTTAAACTGTACCTGTTAGCCATTTCAGCATTTGTGGTTCAGGCAGAGGTGGGGAAACTACTATTCATCTAGCTTGGACTATGGAGGATCACACTTCTCACTTCATTTAATGCAATTATTAGTATTAACCTATGTTCAAGACATGAAATCAGAGAATGAGAAGAAAGAGGAACGAAGGAAATTAATAGCATCTCTTCATTCATTTATTCCTCATGAACATATTTAGGAAGCCCTTCTGTGCATGCTGCTGGGCCAAGTGCCACAGGGAATGCATTTAGCATGGCACGTACATCCACCTGGTGGGTCATGAGGGTCCCTGCTATTGCTATTTTTTAAAAAAACAGTAATACAAAGCAGCATATGATAGGTGCCAGAATTAATCTTTTGGACAATTAACATGATGAGAATTCAAGGGAATAAAGACAGACTAGGGAAGGAAGGAGAGGCGGAGAAGAAACAGGAGAGCCAAGCAGACATGTGAATGTTGAAGATGAGCGAGACGCATGCAGGCTGCGTGAGGCTGCGCAACGGTCTCATACACTCCATGACGCAACCACACATGCTCAGTCCTGCCCCAGGCTTTCTGGCTGCCCCACATGTCATCCCACCGTGTCCTGGTGGCACAGGCCCTGTCCTCACCAGTCTCTCCCTCTTCCCAGATCTCTTTTGGAGCCAGGAGTCCTGTGTGCACTGACTCTGTGGTTTTCAAGCTGTGTCATCTTGAGCAGATCAATAACCCCTCACGGCTTTCATTTTCTTTGACAGGCAAAGGAGATGACTGTGCCTCGCTCTCCTCGCTGTTGTAAATATGGAAGCGGGAGCCCACATGGAGTCACTCTGTGAGTAGGAAACGGTCTTGCAGGCCTATGTCACTGTCAGGTCTGTTGTGAAGTTTCCACATGAACACTTAGAATACAGCCAGATGCAAGACCTGAAAGGTCACCCTCAGGCAGAGGGACACTTATTAAACATGGCATCTGACTTGTGGGACCCTGAGCCTCCTGGCCCCTTCCCATTCTGTGCTACGCAAATAGAAAACATAGACAGGGCTGAGAAGTGGTCATCCAGAGGGCTGGGGACAATTTTTTAAGGTAGTTACATATCAAATGTACTATCTTGCTGCTTCACACTTGGGCAGGTACCTTATCTCTCTGGGTTGGGTGAGAATGGCTCTGAAGTGCATGCTCAAGTTCTCTTTTTCATAGGTGCAAACTAGGGGCCTAAATGACAGCGGTCTCCAAAATGGTGCTTTCATTTCCCAAGGAAAGCACAAGATGAACCACAGGGTGTGAGAAGAAAATATTAGAACTTCTACTTACAGATTTTCGTTATATAATTGCATTCATGTTCTATTGCCACTGTAACAAATTACCACACATCTAGCAGCTTAAAACAATGGAAATGCACAATCGCATGGTTTCTAGAGTTCTGAAATGCAGCTGGACTTGACTGGGTCCTCTTAGTAGAGTCTCAACAAAGCCATAGTCAGAGTGTCTACAAGGCCCTGTTGCTCACTGAAAGTTCTGAGAAGAGTCCTCTTCCCCACTCTGCAGGCTATTGGCTGAAGTCAGCTCCTCAGAGTTGGAGAAATGAGGTCTCTGTCACCTTGCTGAGTGTCTTTGCTGCCCAGGGTGGCCTGTGTTTCTTTTGCAGTCTTTCCAGGGGTGCCTCTCCAGCAACAGGGGGACAGGTTCCCCTCATGTTGCAAATCTCTGGCCACCTCTTTTGTCAGATTTCTCTAGCTCTAGCCAGAGAAGCTTCTCTGCTTTTAAAGTCTCCTGTAATTAGATTAGGCAAACCTGGGTAGTCCCAGATATAAGGTCTTTGCATCAGCAAAGTCCAATTTGCTGTGGAAGGTAACAGTTTTCAAGGATTAAGCCACCTTGGAGAGTATTTCATCTGTCACAATACTAAGAGTAAACAGGCTTTCCTATTGCTCAATATATAGACTTCTGTGGGACAGACGACCAGGCTCACAAATGGTACTTGGGATGTCTTGAGGGAAAGGTGGAAATCCCAGGACAAAGAAGGGATGACAGTGACATCCTCTCTTCTATTTGCTTTTAACACCTCATGACCAATTAAAATTTTTGGCAAAGTCTCAGTGGCTGGGATTCAGAAATGAGAGCCTCTGTTTCCCTTCTTCTATTTGGACTTCTAAATGAAAACTCAAACCTAGAGCATTTGACTCACTGTGCCACAAACTATTATACCAAGATGTGAAAGCCTAATTATGCCTATCAATCTCATCGTTGTCACCAGAAATTTGATTATTGGCAATACATCTCTTAATGAAAACAAAAATTCTGGTCTGTAGTTAATAGGTAAAATAATTATAAGTATTTTTTTTCATCTGTATCAATACTTAAATTTGTATTTAAGGGCCTTTTTAAAAAATACTTGGCAGGCTGGCACCAAAGTAAATTTTAGTACAAAAGTACAAGTAAATATATTTATTAGTTGTGAACTCCCAAAAAATGTTTTTGCTGATAAAGTTGCTCCATTGAGGTTTGGTACAGAAAGCTTCAGGTCACAAGGCAGAGACGGTTCTGAGGCAAACACAGACCTTCTGGAGTTATTTCAAAACTTCTTCGAACTTCCTAAATATGCTTTCTTTTCAAAACATTTGGTTCTTGGATTGTGATTGATTCTTCAGGCAATTTGGAGAATTTCTTTTGCGAATAGCCCCTTCCCCCAGCCCTCTTGTTAAGTATACCAAGTGTTCTTTCAGGTACTATTTCCTAAGGTGCAAACTGAGAGTTGGGCTGTGGGTCTCCTGGCTTTTTGCATTCAGGGTCCGGCAGGAGTTGAGGGGCTCTGGAAGGCCATGCCGGGGGGTTTCCTGTGCAAGACTTTACACATTTGCGGGCCCATCAATCCAGCACCTAGGGGACGGGAAGCCAACAGGGTTTGTGGGGCCAGATAGTCAAATAAAAAAGAGTTGCTCTTTACTTTCCTGAAGTTAATTAATGCTGAACGGAGCAGGCCAAGTACAAAAACCGAGGAGGCTTTCTCCAAGCAAAAGCTCCACATTTTACCCATAAAGCCAAATAAGCCTGACCCTGGGACCCCACAAAGGCAGGTCAGGCCTAGCTGGGAGGTACAGAGGAACTAACACTTTTCCCTTCACGCTCCTCCTGGTGTTTCCCTTCTGGGTCTTATTTTATTCATTTTTCCAGTTTATAAAACACACTCACCGATGGGCCCTTGGGGCACATGTGGAAAAGTTTAAAAGACACAAGTACAAAAACAGACTGACTTAGAGTCAAGAACCAAAAACAAGAATTCTCCTCCCGCTGCCCCCACCCCTATTCCTGCCCGTTATGTTCTGGGCCTTCCCCTCCCAGATTTCCTGAAAGGGCCATAAACTTGGGCTTTCTCGGGAGGAAAAAGAGGTGGGTGTCAGAACGATTCTCTAATATCTCCATCCAAGTCTTTCTCTGGAGCCTGGTGCTGTAGCCCAGGGTGGTTTGGCAAAGGGGTTGCTTGAACAAGGAGCTTGGGCCTCAGCAATGGGCAATGAGGCCTCTTCATCTAGTTCCAGGACCTGGACAGCTTCCAGAACATCCAGGTCACTTCCAAGATATCCAAGATCCAGACCCTGAGCATACTTATCAGAAGCTCAGATTTCCCATACCAGGAAGGGAAATAAAGACTATATTCTTTGAGGGCTGCCTGAGCAAGGTGCTTTAGAAAGCTCACTCTTCTCTCCCCGGTTAAAAGTGTACCATTGAAATTATTTTAATCTGCTCCATCCAATAGCTTACTGATAATGTGAAGGGTGGGAAAGAAAAGACAAAGGAAGCCAGACATCATTCCTATGTGGAGAGGCAGTCAATCATTCTTTCTTTCCCTGAGCTTGTATTTACTGAGCACCTACTATATGCCCCAAGCTAGAGAGACATCTTAAATGAAACATACTTGCACTCTAGAGGAAACTGACTTAGTCTGAGGTGGAGGCCTTAATGTGAGGCCTCACATTAAGCTGGAACCTGATGGGTATATGGGAGTTAACCAGGTGAATGGGGCCTTTGAGGGGGGAATGAGGAGGAGGCTGAGGGTCTGCAGCTCTGCAGGGGGCACAGGGCCTGAGATGCAGCTGGGGAGAAGCAGTCACACAGGTTTGGCCAACCCCACTTGGGCTTTGTTCTAAGTACAATAAATGGAGTGCCATGATGCATTCGCTGTCTTTAAAAAGCTCACTTCAGCTGGGAAGCCACCCACCCACACCCTATAGCTCTTCTTGTTCCTGGGGTCCAAGAAACACAGTTTGAAAACTCATCCTGGAACACTGCCATCCTCATGGTCTCTATTTCCATTGGGGCCTGGGCTTCTGTGTTCACCAGGTGCGTCTGGATGTTTTGCTGAGAATTTTGCCAGGGCAGATGGAAGAATGTGGGGAGAACCAGACGTGATCCTGGGGCGGCAGGAATGATCCCCAGTGGGAGGTAAAATGCACTCAGGAAAGCAGCAAATCTCCAAACCAGGTAACAAGAGAAGACATGAGTGTGGACTTCAGGTGGGACCTGCTCTTCCTGAGGGGCCCAGCAGGCCTCCGGAGGTCACTGCCCACTCACAACTTCCCTCTGCCTTCTGCAAGCCATCCAGACTCCTCAAAGATGAAAAGATGAATAAGGCTGTCCCACTGCTTCTTAATCAAATGACAAAGCATGACACTTGTCAAGACACTTTTTAAGAGGTCTGTGAACACATACTTCCTGAGGCAAAGAAGAATAAACAAAGCCAAGCCATTGTGCAAAGCTTTGGCCACACTGGTCTCAAAATGTCACCGGGATCCTTCCCTTGCCTGAAGAAACCTTCCAGAAGGACATTGTTCTCCAGTGGCTGTTGTGCTGTAGTATATTTCACAGGAAAAGGAAGTGGGGTCTTGGTAAAAATCAGCTACATGCCCCAGGTCCCCCCAAAGTTAACGGAATGCATGTATTCTTCTGCCGTTTTCTTAACAAATACTGAGGTGAGCAGTCTTCCGTGATTTATTAATCCTGCTTCTACCCTTCATCCAGTGCATGAATAAATGAAAGGGAAGGTGTACTCAGCTGAAAAGCAAAGAAAAAAGAAGGGAATAAGAGACACCCCTCTGGCCAAAACATGAAAAAATAGGCAATTTTCCCAAAAAGCCATCACATAGGTTAAAATCGCCCCAGGGAATGTTTAACTTGCTCCTTGGTCATTTATTTGAGCTTTAGGCCACTCTTGGGCTGTGGTGCTTAATGGAAAGAGTGTTTACCTTAGCAACAGCAGCAAACCAGGATCCGGCAGGCGTGCTGGGAGGACACAAAATACCTTCACAAAGGAGGCCATCAGCTAAGAAAATGTCAGACTTCACATTTGGGGATGCCATCAAGGGATCTTTTAAAAATATTTTTCTGTTAATGATGGCTGAGGGTGGAGAAAGAGAAAGAAAAAAAAAAGGCACACTCAAGTTTCCCCTGATTTTTCACCCCGCCCCTGCTTGCCCTCCTCTCCCTCCTCTATTGAACAATATGAAGCAGGTAAGGCCATCAGGCAAAGAAAAGACCACCTGGGAGAAGAGGTTCAGAAAGCAAAACCTTTTTTCCACTGTCTTGTTGCCCGCCGTCGACAACATGTCCATATGAAGCTCCATGTAAAATCCCAGAGGTTGTTTTCCCCACAAGCCAAAAGGTAAAAGGTATCCACATATGTGCTCCTGCAACTCTGGTCTTCCTTTCGCCATACAAAAATGCATGGCATCTCATGTGCCTGTCTAATATCAGGCTTCCAGTGTGCACATGTGTGCACACACACTCACACCAGGGAGCCATTCTTGTTTGAAGAAGTATGGAAGGAATGTGCTGTGCGAGGGCAGGGGTGGGGGGAGAGCGTAACCCTGGGAATTGAACCCAGGGTTGCTTTACCACTGAGCTATCCCCAGCCCTCTTTGTTTTTTTATTATTTTGAGATGGGTTCCTGCTAAGTTGCTAAAGCTGGCCTCACACTTGCAATCCTCCCTTCTCAGCCTCCCGAGTTGCTAGAATTGCAGGCATGTGCCATCATGCCTGGCAGGAATCTGCTGTTTAGATGCTATCAGTTGGACCAGGCAACACAGCTGATCTGGGTGTTAAGGTCCAGACCACCAAATGGGAAGCAATGGACATTTGTACTTTCCAAAGAGCTCCAGAAAGCTGTCAACCTGGTGACTTAGCAGAAAACCAAAGTCAGAGTTCCCTCAGTTTCTCATGAGGAGGCTTCTGAATTATTGGGGGACAAGAGGATGAAAGGAATAGCAGGGTAGCAAGGGATGGTGGGTAGGGAAGGAAAAGTGCAAAAGTGCAGAGGGCAGCTGCCAGCATGGAAGGGAGGACCAAGCCAGCACCTCGCCCCCGACACACACATCACTGAGATATCACCATCTCATATGGGAATGCCCAGGCTTATCATCCAGTCTTCAGAGCTGGCAACAGAGCAGGCATCTACACCCCTAGGACTAGATCAGCATGCAATTTCTGTATCTGTTAGCATAGACCGAGGCACAGTAACAAATAGTCCAAAAGGCTACAGCTTGTTACAAAGGAAGTTTGTAGAACTTGGTAGAAGAGAGAAAGGATATGGAAGAGTGATCTGGAAGAGTCCCACACCACTGCCACACGCTTTCCACAGGTAAGGAATTGTCCTGTCTCTATTTAAATGCAAGACAGGGACTGAAAAATAGAGTCCCTGACTGCATGGCTCCTTCTAGGTGACAGCTCCTTAAGACTGCTATCTCTGTAGTGGCTCTGAATTCACACACTCCTGTGCTCCCAGGAA
This sequence comes from Geosciurus inauris, assembly GCA_004024805.1. NCBI lineage: Eukaryota > Metazoa > Chordata > Mammalia > Rodentia > Sciuridae > Geosciurus > Geosciurus inauris. Next base: position 22,035 of record PVHX01000019.1, read on the forward strand.
AATCTTGGTTTACACCTGATCAACAAGACAGAAACTGTGCCCGTTCACTTTACTTCTAGTGCCTATTGAATGTTAAGGAGATGATCACGGAAGAGCAAGCAAGGCTCCACTGAAGTCATTTTCCTCCCTTGGATTTGATTTGACTGGCTGGTTAATGCACACATGGTGTCTCAATGGCCCAGCCCACCCCAGGCTTATCTAAGTGTTCCAATGTCAGAAAAAGATGAAGTTTGCTGGGTGCCAGGGTGCACACCTGTAATGCCAACAACTCAGGAGGCTGAAGTAGGAGGATTACAAGTTTGAGACCAGCCTCAGCAACTTAGCAAAACCCTGTCTCAAAATAAAAAGTAAGAATTGCTGGAGGTGTAACTCAGTGGTAAAGCATCTCTGGGCTTAATCCTTAGCACCAACAGAAAAGAAAAGAAAAAAGATGAAGTCCAAATGCCTCGTTGCCTGGGGGTCCTGTTCACCCTGGTCTTCACCTGCTTTCTTTGTCCCTTCTCCAGCTTCCTCCTAGTCCCATCATAATTCAGGCACATCCCAGCTCCTTCTGCCAGAACCCACCATTCTCTCAAATGCCTTGACACCTTCATGCTGCTCTCTCTGCATATGCAGAAGGGCCCTTTCCCCTCTGCTGTGCCTGGCAAACTTCCATGCACCATTCAAGATGCAACCCAGACATCCCCTTGCTCCCTCCTCTTGGTCCCATAGTCCTTGGGGCATGTATCCAGTGAACCACTGAACACACTGCTTTGTGTCAGGTCTGTCTGTCTGTCACGCCAGCAATTCTCAAAGGCCCAGGAGACACTTGGCAATATCTGGAGATATTTTTGATTGTCATGACTGAGGAGGGTTCTACTGGCATCTAGCAGGTAAAGGCCAGGAAATGCTGCTAAATATCCTACCATGCATAGGACAGACCCCCAAAACAAAGCATCACCCTGCTCCAAATATCAATAACACAGAGGCTGAGAAACCCTGAACTATATGGTGGGTTCCTTAGGACAAGGACATCCCTCAATTTTGGAATCATCTTAGCAATGTCACAGTGCTACATCATGTGCACAGCAGTCTCTCTATAGATGCTGGATGGAAGGAGGGATGGACAGACAAAGGGCAGGAGATGCCAAAGAAACAATGCAGGAAGACAAAGACCCTTCCCGGAGCTTAGTCAATTGGGCATTTCACTAAATTCATTAGACAATATTTCAATACATAGCTCAATCTGTTAGTTTTATTTTTTTACAACTCCTATTCTGCTAATTTATTTGTATAAATTATGTTTATCGATGTAAATAATTTACCATCTGAACTTGTTTATTTTACATCTTGCATCTTCACACCCTTTAGTCCCTGGGAAACTTGAGGGACAAAGTGTTACATAAACTGGTTACAAAGTATATTTTCAGGAATAAGTGTTTTTTAAACTGGGCTTACTTAACTGTGGTTTGCCTGCTTCCACCCAGGCAAGAAATAAGTAGGTGATTATTAGACCCAACCCAACGTCTCCCCCAGGGTTTCTGCCACCCCCACCCCCGCCCCTGCAGAACTTCCAGTTGGAAAAGCAGTGAATGAAGTGCTTACCCAGAGCAGAGAGGTGATCCCCTCAAACCCCAACTTGTTCCCGTGACTCTAGTTGTCCCTTCTGTAGCCACATGGGTGGACACCACAGGTGAACACAGGTGTTAGGAAGCCCCTGTCCACTGGTCTCTATGTGAACATGGTCCCAGACTTTTCAGAGAACAAGCTCAGAGACAGGCAAAGCCCTCTCCTGAGGGGGGGCGGTATCCTAACTCCATCACGCACAGTGGGGTCTTTGAGCATTTGACAAGCAGATTCAGAAGAATTCCAGTCAAGCCAATTCTAAGAGCTTTTATTGAACAAAAGCTCTGTGCTAGGCCCTATGCTAGAAGCTGGAGATGGAAAGAGAAATTAAAAAGGAGAGCTACTGGAGGGAGACAAACACAAATAGTTAAAGGCTGTGTATGTGGATAGTGACGGTGGTAAGAAGGACTATGGGAACAGAGAGGCCCAGGGGGACACAGGGCCTTGTCCTGACAGCACCCTAGCAGAGGAGAAAATGGTGGCTAGCTGGAAGGGACAGGGAGAGTGGGCAGATTCTGACCTACAGCCTTAACTGAGTCCCCAGGTTTAGGTTCCCTACAACTCTGAAGGCAGTCCTGGACCAGGTCCTTCCCCTGGGACTTCAGGGGGAGCTGAGCTTCCCTCATACATTTCTCAGGAGGGGGTGGGGTCTGTGGCTAAGTCAGGCCTATCAGCAGCGAGCCCGCTGGGGCCTGGGGGTCTCCTGCAGACTAAACATTTAAAACCCTGAACTCCCACAGATGTCAGACTGGCTGGACGGCACAGTCGGACACCTCCAAAAGGCCGTCCACTCCCTGTCTGAGAATAAACAGGACCATGAACTGTTGGATTTTTTTGGTGTGTGTGTGTGTGTGTGTGTGTGTGTGTATTTCTTTAAGGAAAGAAAGAAAATGGCATTCCCTTCACTCAGAGGTCAGAGCCTCGACCTGCCCACCACAGCCCCCACACACCAGTCCCTTAGCCTCAGACTTTCCCATGACTCTGTCCACCTCACCCACACCCCTCCAGGTACAGACAACACTTTTGACCCTTCTCTTTTGCTTGAAGACTGAGCCTCCTGTCTCTGGTTGCCAGGGGCCTCTGCACTCCAGGAATTATTTCCTCAAGCTTCAGTTTTGTTCAAAACTGAGGTATAAGCTGCAATAAGCCGTTGCTGTTTGTGTCAGGGCCCAGCCTGTCTCCCACATGCCACTCACTGGGAGGGACAGCCCCAGCAAAGTGAGTGGCTTGGGGTTTGCACCTAAGGCTGAAGAAGTGGCCTTTTCAATCCCTGCTGTGAGGCTGGTGTTCCACTGAAGCCATCCCTGGCTTTTACCCAACCACTTAAACCCAAGTAAATTGCACAGTTACACCAGATTAGCAAATCATTTATTACCCAAATTTCTCTCAGGTTAAGGGAGAGAGATCTGGTAAACACAGACCTGGAGGACCCAGGATCCAGTAGCTTCAAACTGTAATAGTTCACAAAGGTCTGTCTGCCCAGCCCACAGGCTCCCTGCTCCCTCTCACAACAGGGCAGCCTCTGCCACCTCAGCCCCACACTGGACTCCTTCTCTGTCTCTCCTGCTCCCAGACCCAAGATGCCAAACCGACAGCTCAAGAAGTGTGCGGGGGAGTTTCCGTGAAGTCCCCTTCCACGTAGCCCAGCTGGAACCTCCTCCGTGGAGGGTCTTCATTATGTTGAAGGGTGAGTCTAATTTCAAACTTCCTGGAATTCAGAGGGGTCCAGTGTGCACATCTTTAATTTAATTGGTATTTATTATTTATCATCCCTTCATAAGCTGAGGAGTTTTAAGTCTATAAAGAATTAGACATATGAACTACTAAGATCTGCAACCCAGGGTATAACAATTAATCACCAGTCGTCTTCCTTTTTCTAACTTTTTTTAAATGACTTTACCATTCCTGCTTCTCCCTAAAACATTTTTCTCCTGAGTTAACCTCATAGAAAAATAAAATCCCTCCCCCCCAGGAGCAAGAGGAGGGCCGGTATATTGAAAGTCCCCTCCAAGGGGGCCTTTAGCCCTCAGATCTTTTCTCAGATGATGGACCATATATTAAGCAAAAGGGCCAGGCTGAGGGCAACCACGGTGCCCTTGGCCCCACATCCTTAGAGTAGATTGGATATCTCTTCCCCCACTGGCTTCAGTTCAGAAGCTGGCCAGTGCACACACACAGATGTGCATGTCCAGGGAGGTTCCAGAATCCAAGACTCTCCTGTTGCCTTCAGAGAGCACAGCCAACATCAAGACCCCGTTCAACAAAGACCAGCAAGCACAGGCCAGACCCAGAGAGGAGACTTACTCTGCTGAGCTATGCATCTTGTCCCGAATGTTCTCGCCATAGTCCAGTGTGATGCCTAAGTCCCTTCTGTAAGTCAGAAAGCCTTCCATTTTGCCATTGGAGCTGAGGCTGTCGAACACCCCAAGAAGTAACTGGCTTTAGTTCACACTTCTAAGACCTAGATGACATCCATAACTGGTCTTTGAGATGGTTTCATAGCCCCAGAGGGCATGATAGCAGCAACCCTGGTGGGAAGGACCTGGTATTTTAATTATATGTGGATTGAAAATTCTGGCTTCACCCCATATTAGCTGTGTGATCTTGGCTGAGTTACTTAACCTCTCTGAAGGTCAGTTTCTCCATGTGTAAAACATTTAACTCACTAAGTCATCAATCATAATAAGTAAAGGTAATAGCATAAGTAAAGTACCTGGCACATAGACAGTCTATTTTCTTCTTTCTCTTGCAGGGAGGCAACTCAAAAGTGAGGTGCAGAAAGAAAATGATACTTATTTCTCCACTGAACCCAGAACCAGCTCTATCTTCCCTGAGATATAAATAAAAATATGTCAGTACACTAAGCTAAAAAAAAAGCCCATTTTTAGGAAGCTTGCCATGACAGCATAGTTTGATCTATATGCTATAACCTCAGTCAGCAAAATTTTGCTGTGAAGGACTAGATAGTAAATATTTTGGACTTTGAGGGCCCGTCTCTGTCATAACTACTCAACTCTGCCATTAAAATCAGCTGTAGACTCAGGCAGCTGCGTAAAGGGGCAGGTATGGCTTGCAAAAGCAGGCAGAGGTCCATGTCTAGACCCTGGGCTGCTGTTTCCTGACCCTTGTTCTATGCCAACTAGTCCCATGTTTTGTGACTTTTCTTAAGCATCATGGGCCATTTCTGAAGATCTTGCCATATTCCATACTGGAGTTTCAAGGAGTTCTGAGGTAACGGTCATGTCTGCAGTTACCCAACCCTCCAGACTCCATGGGATGAGTGGGTTGACCTCTGTTAAGGCTTTTAATGATGCTTCAAAATACCTGGGACAATCCTCTGAGTCCCAACCCCAGGCTCTCTGACCACATGAAGCTGGGCTTATCTTTCAGAAAGACTTGAAGATAACAGGGCAAGCATTATACACAGCACTTTGTTTCCCTTATGTCCTTTATCTCCATGCACATCAAGCAAAGCCATGAGATGGAATAGATGCCATTACCCCACTTAACAAACTTAAAAATCAAGGGGCAAGGGTGGGGAGATTTACCAACCCAGGATCTTACGGCTACTTAATGACAGAACCAGAAATGAAATCCAGTCCTTGTTCTTTCTGTCGTATCACAATATCTCCCCTGCTCCATCTTGGGACTTTCAAAATTGGCAGTGAGTGGACATCTCCCCCACTGGCAGGGACTTCATGTCTTTTTTCAAGCAGAGGCAACATGAATGAAGAAACTTGTATAGATGGGAATAAATGGCTTGCTGCGTGGGATTGATGACATCTCGGATGTATTGCAAAGATTACTGCTTGCTTCAAAGAGTGAACTGTGCAGCCTGGAAGCAGGGCTGGGGCTAGTGGGCCAGGGGCAAAGCTGCTAGTCTGAGTCACCAGCTCCAGCCCGGTGCTTTTCTGCACAGGGCCACTGTCCAGTCCCCCAACCCATTCCTGGCCTCTTGTGTCTTTATCCAAGCAAGTCATTAAGCAGGTATAATTGACCTTGATCTATTCTAGGACATCTTTCAAAACAGCAGCTGGTCTAAACGGGGCACTGAGCATTCATGTCCATCCTGCGGGTACTGGTTGGTTTCTGGAAGGATTCTTCCCACCACAATGCACTGAGGAGCAGAGAATTTTGCAGTTCCCTAAAATTAAAGAATTCTTGATTTGGTCAGTAGTGTTAGCTGATGGGGGAATTCAAGCCTCATTTGTGAGAACACTCCCTTTCCCTCTACCAAATGGACATCTTAAAATTCTGCCTGTGCTCCACGGACGTATGTACAAACTGCCTCTAACTCTGAAATCTGACCAAATGAATAATGAGTAATGTATCTTGAGAGCCAACTCCATGCCAGGCACTTTGCATGTAATAACTAATTCAGTATTTATAACAACCTCATTGCTGAGTTGTTATTATCCCCATTTTGGAGATGAAGAAGGACAGATCTCAGAGAAGGTGCAGCTTCCAGTGATGCTCAGCATTTGAATCACAGTTTATAGGTCTCCAGAGTCCTCCCACCCTTGCTAATTTGTGCTCATTAGTGGAAGTGTGTGTCTCTCTCTCGTACATCTCAGGTAGCCTCTAGGTCTCAAAAGCAAAGTCTGACAAATGGTTCACTGGAGATCAGGTCTGTATGCCTGGTCCACTAATACCCAGTGTCCCAAAGGTGAAGGAGGTAAGAGGCTACAAGATGCACTGGTCTGTGTTACTAAACCAACATGGCCATAGTCACCAGAGCAACAGTGCTTATTTGGGACCAAGGCAACAGCGACAGATGTTCATCAGGGCCTAAGTAAAGATTTATTTTTTAATTTTTTAATTTTTTTATAGTTGTAGATGGACACAATGCCTTTATTTTATTTATTTTTATGTGGTGTTGAGGATCGAATCCAATGCCTCACACATGCCAGGCAAGCACCCTACTACTGAGCTATAATCCCAGCCCCCTAACTAAAGATTTTTAAGCTCTGGTGACCAAAACCAGAGGTGAAGTCTGGTCCACAGAGGTTAAAGGTCAGCCATCAGCCCATGCACCCAGGCTCCTGCCCCTCAGGACAACAGACTGTCTGGAATTCAGAAGTCCTAACTGCTGCTCTTGGAAGCCACTTTCAAGGCATCTGGCCATTGGGTTTGAATCATCTCCTCTGAGCTTTCAGGAGATGACCAGACCCTGAGCTGCAGATCCTCAGCTCCCCTTCAAAGACACAGTCCCAAAATATAACACTGTCAATCTCAAGGACTCAGAAGCCACTAGACCCCAGGAGGGGGATGCAGACAGTTCTGACCAGGGAGAGGAGGGGAAACATGACCCTTCAGGGCTTCTCACGCCATCACATTAAAAAAAAAAAAAAAAAAAAAAAAAACCATGGAGGAGGTCAAATTTCATTCATTTCTTCTGGTTTATAAAAAGCAAGTCTGAGAGTTTGGGTGAGAAGGCGATGCAGAGGAAGGTCCCTGAGGTACAGAAACCCAGACAGCCCATGTGTGTATGGGGAGGGGGCGACACACTGTTTGACAAAGGTGTCATGTGATATTAAACATGGTCTCAGACCTGTGAACACTGACCTTCGCCCCTTCCAGCACCACCCCCTTCTCTCTGCCTCCCCCATTTCAAATCTGAAATGTAGATTTGGCTTGAATACAAAATACCTTCCTCCAACCAGAACTGAACGTTTGCACACCCCGACTGCATTGAAGTGATACAATGCCGGGGTCAGAGCAACACAAAATACTAGAACCCCTAGACATAACACAGACTCGATTTCTAAACACCATTAGAGCGGCTGGCAGTCCCCAGCCCCCTCCCGACCCAAGTTGCAAATGTAAAAGGGTTTTCTCTCTATCTCCCTCTTGCCTGTTTCTCCTTCAATTTCTTTATTCATTCCATGTCCTGGTGCTTTAATTTTGCTTTCATGAAAAATATATAAATACATATCAGACCTTATTTAGAACCAAACCATTTAAAACAGGACCAGTATGGGAGAAGGCACCTTAAGGAAGGGTGTGGAAATCTGTTTGCAACTTTCTAGAGTGTAATTCTAAACCACAAGGAAGAATATCCTTCCGCTCTATGCAGCTGAAAAATTTAACAGACCACAACAGCCTTTCTTATTCAGAGGCAAAAAGTGGATTCTGCAGAGAAGGACTTGTAGGAAAATTCATCAGAAAGATGATTTGTCTCCTCCAAAAGGCTTACCCTTGAGTTTTGTGTGTGTGTGCGTGTATGTGGGCATGTATATGCAGGAGTGCATAGTTGTGCAAGTAAGTATATATATGAGTGGAAGAGTGAATGCATGTGAGCACAAATGTGTATACATGAGTGTATGAGTGTGTATGTGTGTATGGGAGTTTATAAGTGTATGAATGCAAGTGCCTATTTGTGCAAGTGAGTATGGATGTGTCAGTGAGTGTGTGTAGATGTCAGTGTGTACTAGTGTGAGTGTGTGTGTGTGTGTGTGTGTGTGTGTGTGTGTGTAGTGGGGTTAAATGGAGAAAGACAGCATCTGATGAACCAGCTGGATTATGGAGTCTCCTGGTTTCCCCTGGAAAGTGCCATCCAACCCATGCTCTGTAAATCAAGGCAAGGTTGATTTAGTCATCTGGAGGTTTGCGATGACTCAAGGGCCAGAGAAACACAAAGTCTACAGCACTCCTGGGAGCCCACTCTGTTGGTGAAGAGGTTCTGAGCATGTGGGGATTTTGTAGCAGGTACCAGGAAAAGCCAGTCACGAGAGGGACAGTTGAGCAGGGTGGAGAAACCTCCAGAACAGATGCAAGGGAAACGGCGGGACCCACAGCGTCTGCTCACCCTTCTGTCTAGTCTGTGCACCTGCTCCAAGTACGGGTCTCCTGCAGAAGACCTGCCCAGGCCTAGGACTGTGGCACTGCCACCTGTGGGGGCCAAGTTCCACCAGTTCAACACTCCTGAAACTCTCCTCAGTCCACCTCTACCCAAGTATTCCCTCCATCCCTCCTAGTCCCCAACACTCTAGCCACCAAATGACAAAAGACTCTAGAATTAAAATTTCCCTTTTCCCTATAAATGTATGCTCTTCACTATTCCCTTATATTTCTAATCTCTTAAACTCATTTAATTATGTCCAGAGTAATTAAACTTGCTATCAGGGGGCATCTGGAAGGCAAGTTAATACATTTTAATTTTACTTATACAATGAATCTTTGATGGCACATGCGCAGCAGAGAGGTGCCTGTACACACAGCTTTGCATTATTTGCTCATGGGGACCATCAGCTGCAGAGGCTGGCAGGGTGGGAGCTGGCCGGACACCCCAGACATGCCAGGAGACCAGAGAACCATGTGGCCCAGGTCTGGGGGTGGAAAGGGATTCTTAGGGAAGATTAAAACAGGGCAGGGTGGGGCTTAAGAATTTCTCCAACACCCTTTTGACAAACCAAAGTGCCCAGGATTTAAACCAAATAAAAACTTTGCTCACTAGGATCTCGGATTTGTATTTCCTTTTAAAAGCAGAAGGGGGTGGGGTTTTAAAAAATAATAATAGGATGTGGCCTGTGGTAAGCCTCCCTCCCCTTAATCAGCAGGACAGGCAAAGGTGGGCAGAAAAAAGGTCCCTCTGTGTCCCCCTTCCAAGAAGGGGTACCTGCTTGCCATAGGTACACACGAGTCTGTCCAGGCCAGGGCCCCATCACTTATAAACAAAGAGAAATGAGTTCACATAACTTCATGCTCAACGCTTATCAGGCTGTTGATGTTGGGCAAGTCCCTTCCCTAGCAGCTCCCTGTGTCAAGCCAGTCTCAATTTTGTCATCTGTGAAGAGTTGAGCAAGAGGCTTGCCAAAGTCCCTCAAGCCAGGAAGCTCCATGATTCCACACTTGTCATTTTTGCCGCCCCACCACCACCACCACACCAGGGAAATGTGCTGCCTTGGTGGGAAGGGGTTGCTGGCAGTAGAGTTCTCCAGCAAGGGACATTAATCCACATGGGGACAGTTAGCATAACTGAAGTTTAATCAAATAAATGGGTAAAATGCAATCGTTAAGTAGGAGCCTGCCTATGCCATCTGACAGATGGCATACCCCCTGATCCTACAGCTCACTGCACTGCTGGACACCATCCGAGGGGCAGCGTGGGACCCAAGCGGTTCTTGCTCACCTCCCATTGGCCCCAGACCACTCAGACTGGTGCACCAGAGAAGCCACTTGTCACCAGAAGGCCCCATTATGCTAACAAGCAACCAATATAAAATGGATAACTCTTTGAGGGGGCAAAAGATCCCCAGTGGGAAAGGCGCATGGTAAGGGAACACACCTCCCTGGAAACAGATGTCCTGGTCCCATAACACAAATTGCAGTATCACATCCCCAAAATGCAAGCCCTCCCATAAATCATTCAGGGGAGCCTGTTTCGTTTTCCTGTTCTGATGAAAGTGACCCATGTGTGGGGAGCAAGGCCAAAAGCCCTGCCACACTCCAGCAGCTCCACACTTCCCCACAGCTTACTGTAAAGGTGCTGACCAAAACCACCAGGCCGGCCAGGGGAACGCCCCGCCTGCTGCAGAGTCCGTATTCCCAGGCTGCTGTCCCCGGCTCCTGCCCTCCCCCTCCTCCTGGGCCACCCCTGCCAGCCCTCAATGCCCATCCATGCAAGCCTCACTTCTCTCTTCTCTCTTGCATCATTCCAGGTGGCGTCAGGGGATCCAGGTCGCTTTTTTTTAAAATGTCTATAGGGCTGCTGCTTGCCCTCTTGTGTGGGCATCCTCTCTGACTCTACCTGACATTGTTTTATGCAAAAGTGTTTTCTCTCTCCCCATGACATTCCTTAATCAACTTTATTGAGGTATAATTTTTATAAACAAAACTCACCAATGCTAAGTGTACAATTTTTTGGTGAGGGGGCAGAGTGCTAAAAAAAACAATGGGGGGGGGGGACTGGGGCTGTGGCTCAGTGGTAGAGCGCTTGCCTAGCATGCGTGAAGCACTGGGTTCGATCCTCAGCACCACATACAAATAATAAATGAATAAAATAAAGATCCATCAACCAAAAAATATTAAAAAAAAAAAAAAACAATCGGGGATTGAACTCAGGGACACTCGACCACTGAGCCACATCCCCAGCCCTACTTTGTGATTTTATGTAGAGACAGGGTCTCACTGAGTTGCTTAGCACCTCGCCATTGCTGAGGCTGGCTTTGAACTCATGATTCTCCTGCCTCAGCCTCCAGAGCTGCTAGGATTACAGACGTGTGCCACCATGCTCTTCTAAGTATACTATTTAATGAGTATCAAGTGTACACAGTCGTGCAACCACCACCACACTCACATAGAGAACCTTTTTCAGTCAGTCCCCTGACTCTTGACAATCACTGATCTGTTTTCCATCACTATTGTTTTGTTTTTTCTAGAATGTTGCTTAGAGTCATTCAGTATATCCCCTCTTATGGCTGTCTTCTTTCATTACAACAATGTCTTTTTTGCAGGGGGAGGATACTGGGGATTGAATTTAGGGACACTCAACAAATGAGCCACATCTCCAGCACCCTCCCCCCTTTTTGTATTTTATTTGAAGACAGGGTCTCACCTGGCTGTTGCTAAGTCTGGCTTTGAACTCACCGTCCTCCTGCCTCAGCCTCCCAAGCTGCTGGGATTAGAGGCATGCTCCACCATATCTGATAACTTTAAGTCTTAAAGTCGGGTAATATGAAGGCTTTCAATTTTGTTTTTCATTTTCAAAATTGTTTTGACCATTCTAGGTATTTGCATCTCCAAATAGATTTTAGAATAGGTTTATCAATACCAACAAAAAAGCCTGCTGGAATTTCGATTGGATTTGCATTGACCCTATTGATGGGTTTTTCTCCCCATTATGTTTTAAGTGCCTGGGGGACAAGAAATCTGTCTTACATCTCCCCTGGTTCCTGAGTGATGGTGAGATGCGTGCTTCTCTTTGGAAATATGGCTCTGCTTGGGAACAGGGAAGTTTGAGGTGGACAGACTGAAGGCAGACCTGGAGAAAGGCAAGGAATGGTGTGGAGTCAAACGCAGACATGAGGATGAGTGGGAACTCTTGGGTGGTGCCCTGTGTCCTAGGAGTGGGCAGAGAGATAATGATAGGAGGGAGCCAGTGTTTTCCCATAGCCAAGGTCGATGGGCTTCTCGAACAAAATTCCAAGATTCCCTAAACCTGCAGATTCTAGGAGAAGCCAGTGGTTCCTAGAGCCTGGGATCTGGTGATCAATCACCAAGGAAAGGAATGGAAGTTGATTTCATGTCTGTGTGATTTCAGCTTCTCCTAGAAAGAGCTAGAAAAGTCTTAGAGATCATCTAGCCCATGTTTCACAAATGAACAAAACAAGAACTGCAGAGATAGAGATCACAGTGTTAAATGGTGAATTAGCAGCACAACTAGAGCTAAAAAACAATTCAGGTCTCCTCTGACCTTTTCACTATATCCCAGGCTATTTTTTTTAATTGGTAATACATGTCCTTTCCTGTCTGTCAACAGAGCCATTGGCTCCCAGAACTAAGCTCTAAGAACTTGGCCAGATGGTTCTCCCAGAAAGTCAAGAGACTGACTACAGACACACAGCTGTAGTCCACTTTCTGTCCACTCCTCAGCATGCGCCATTTTCAAAAGTGCTTGGGCACCTCTCATCAAACTCCCGCTATACCTGCTTTCCCTGCCACTTGCTTCAGACCAGCTTTGGTTTCCCAGGTATTTTAGTGAAGTAGGAAAGACCATGAGTCAGAAGTTAGGAGTCCCGATCTCTGAACCACCTGCCCCTTACTTCTTAGGCAAATCACTGACCATCACCAAGCCATGGTTAAATCACTCTGTCAAAAAAAGATGGTAACAACCGCCTATCCAACCTGCTTTGAAGGCCTGTGAGAACATAGTGAAAACAACAGAAGTGCCTTCAAAACGCCTACAAGGTGGTGTACAGTGGAAGATGCAGGAGCGAAGGTACCTCCCAATCACACTTTTCCTGAAATGTCATTGCCAGAAACGGGAGTTACAAAGGAGGAGTCTTGCCTGCACACTCTCCCTGCAGTTGGACCTCTCCTCCTGCTGGTGGGAAAGCCCAGTTCAGTCCTTTTGCTCCCAGTGTGTGTGTTATCGGCTGTGTGGCTTGTGAGTGAGTGGACACCCCCACTCTCCACCAATCCCTCCATCTCCATCTCTCTTTCTAGAAAGGGGAGCTTCCCAGAGAGATTTAAGTTCATCTTTGCTGTGCTCTTGGAAGCCTCTCCACTCCCAGCCAGCTGGGCTGCTAGAGTCTTAAACTTGCAACGCCCTTATCCCTGACCCAGGTCGGCCTTGTTGGTGTTCTGGTCTGTCCCCTCGGAGGTATCCAGTGGCACCTGATTTTCCTCCTCCATGGTCGCCTTAGGACATCCCAGGGCCAAATGCCTCCATAAGCCTGTTCTATGTAAACCAAAGTTGTCCGAATGCTTGATGAAGTTTTGAGCCCACCTAAGAATGATTAGGTGGGAAGATCCAGAAGAGCCATCAGTGACCACTCCTTGATATCAAACACTGACCTTTCTAAAACATTCACAGACAGCTCAAACTCCATCTGGTTCCCACAGACACGGTCCTTTGGCTTGCCTTTCTGCACCAGAAAGGAGATCCTCCATCTCCACTGAGCTGACCACTGCTCCAGTAGAGACAGCCTGTTCTTTTTGGTGTTGCTGAATTCCTCTCTCATTCCCGCAAGGCCCCAAACTCAGCATGCTTGGAATTGACCCGAGGCTCTGCTTTATCTCTCCTGCTTTGAACAATTTAATTACTAAATTAAGGTAATACCATTGTTTTTCTAACCACAAATGGCATTAAAATGATCCATGTCGCTAATGGGTAGCTGGATCTCCCTCCAGCTACCTCCCCCACCCACATCCTAAGCCCCTGCCACCCCCTCCCCCCAAGGAGAACAGGACTGTGTCCTCTCCAGTGAGAGTGCCACATTTCCATGCAAATCAAGTGTCCAGAGTGAATGGGGTGGAGGCGGTGCCCGCACTTTCTCTTCGGCTGAGTTGCTGGAATATTTGCATAATAAAATGCGTTAACAGCTTGGAATTAATCATCGCTGTTATCCTGAATGGCCTAAGAACTATTTTCCAGGGCCACTCTGTGAAAACTATAGATGGCGTTCGTAGGTAATGGAGCCTCTGTAAAATATTTCTAATAATCACTACATTTTTCTGTCCATCTCCAAAATGTGCCCTTATCCTAAAATATTGTACATCGTTGTAGATATCTTAGGATTTTTTATCATATAAAAAAATCTTCAAAGTTCCCATAACATAACCACACATGCTCTTACGCGCGAGAATGATGTTGGAATGTGATGGTAGGGTCTGCAGGAGAGGGTGGGCAGAGTAATGACCAGTTTGAGGTTTCATCTACAGATGATTTAAGGAAAGTTATATATCCTTGCTAAGCCTTGGTTTCCTCTACTGTAAAAAAGGGGATGTGGTAGGTGGCCTTCTAAAATGGCCCCACTCCGGTATCCATACCCTTGTGTAATCCCCTCCCCTTGAGTGTGGGCTGGACCTGGTGGTTTGCTTCTAACAAAAGAATACAAGAAAAGCGATTGGATGTGAATTTCAAAATTAGGTTGAAAAGATTGGTCTCCTTCTCTCTCTCCCTCTACCCTTCTTAATGTATTCACTCTGAGGAAGCTGGTTACCATATTAGACCATCGCTGCAGAGGCCCAGGTAAGAAGGAGTTTAACTCAGCCTCCAACCAACAGCCGCTGAGGAACTGAGGCCCTCGGTCCAGCTACGGATCAGGAACTGAATCCTGTGAACAGCTTCGGAGTGAGCTTGGAAGTGGCGCCTGCCCACTTGAACTTGGAGAAGATGGCAGCTCCGCAGCCCTCTGAATGGCCAAGGCAAGCTCTGCTCTGCCCCGCCCCAAATGCCTCCACCCATACACTTCCTGGAGGTTGTATCCCTGTCACAATTCTTGCTTCACACCTTGGGTTTGTTGTCACCAACCCATGGGCACCTCACAGAAGCCAGTGGGTGGACAACAGTGGGAAGTCAACTTCCTGAGCAGCAGCAGGAAGGTGGTCCCCATGAGGATATGCCTACCTGACTTCTGGCACTGACAAACTCCTCCCACTAATAGTAATGATAAGAATCATAATAATTGCAGCTACTACCATTTATTGAGCAATCACTGTGCACCAGGAGCTTTGCAGACATTTTTTTCAGATCCTCACCACAACCTGGAGAAAAATTCAGTGAGTGTGAATCACTTGTTCTGTAGTAAATAGTTAGAACCTGTCAGAGCTGGGCTTAGAACCAAATTCTTCTTGCTTGTAATTACTCACTCCCCTTATCTTTCATGTATGCAGTTCTAAATAGACTATTTTGATAAAGACAGAATGCATGTGTTTTGTGTCCTTTCTTCCCACATAACACTGAATCATAAGCACTTTCCCATGTCACTAAATATTTTTTGAAAATTCTATTTTTAAAGGCTGCATAATATTCCATTACTGGGCAGACTTACCCTACATTTATTATTCAGCATGTAGGTTATTTCCAGGTGGTTTATCATCATAAATTACCCTGTGAAAAGCATTCTCTTACTTATATCTGTGATCACGTCTGATTTTTTTCACAGGATAGAGCGCTAGAAGTGGGACTGCCGGGTCACGTAAGTAGATGTTTTTAAGGCCTCTGATGCGTGTTGCCAAATTGCTTACCCAAAAGGTTGTGCCAATTCGTATTCCCAAGAAGATAAACACTTAACTTTGAAAGCAAAGGGAGTTTAAAAGTGTGAGATAAGCCGACACCTTGTTTAAAGGAACAATTCCTAAGTTTCCCACCAGGGCCCTCTAAGGACCCCTGTGAACCAGGGGCTCAGGAAACATAGCTCAGCCTTTCTGACTGGCTGGTGAAATTCCCAATGTCCCCGATGTCATTTTATCATGGTTGTAGGAGGGGATTGGGTGGAGTAAGAGGGGAAATGGAAGCATTTGCATGATAATAAACCTGAAACTTAATAATCATGCTTTTAGAAAATGTGTATATGGTCCTTTCTTGAGAGGCTTTTGCAGAATTGGATGACCTTCTCCAAGGGGATAAGGATATTTTTCACTGCCAGATCTTAAGTGAGGGCATTGAAATTATTTCTATACACATACACAAAGAGAAGGAGGGAGCTGAGGTGCAAATATTTAGTTACCCAGAGAGAGGAAAAAAGATACCACTATGGCAGTAATTCTCTAGATGGTACTTAGGGCCAAAGGAAGATTCAGAATAATTTTTTTTAATTGTTAAAAAATTTCCACCCCAATTTGTTATGTGTTGACATAGCCAAAGAATAATTGGCCTATTTTAACCTTTTGAACAATTCCATTTTATTTCTATAAATTGAGAGAAAGAGAGAGGAAAAGAATATATAAAAAGACAAGGAAAGACTGGCTAGGAGAAGGAGACAGAGGCAGAAGAAAAGGCTATTTCAATTCTCTGTAGTTACTTGGGTTTTCAAACCACAACCCAGCTCTCAAGAAATCCAAGTCTGCTTCACACACAGGCCAGGTAGGGCAGGGTCTTCATGGTATGGGTTTAAGAAGCCAAAAAGTCTTCTGTATAGGTCAACTGCTGTAACCACCCAATCTCTGCCTAACAGAATAAAACTTTATTTCCAGTTTATGTCATAGTCTAATGCAGGTTAGCCAGGGCATGGCAGGTAAAGAAAGGTCTATTCCACAGAGTCATTCAGGGACCCAGGGAAATATGAATTAAACCATGAACATGCCTTTTTGGCCTATCACATTGACAACATTTTAAATTTTACAACAAAGATATATGTGCATCTAAACTGGGTGATTCAAATAGATTTTAAAAATTACACACATGTTCTGTGCTCTTAGAATATAGAGAACACCCTGACCAGCAGAACCAAAAACGGGAGGAGAATCAGATGAGAGGGAAGAGGCTTGAGAGAACCACTTGCATATCTGTCTCTAATCAAAAGAGATTTAGAAGAAAGTGGGAAATGAGTCCAAGTCCCAGAAAGAAGTTGTCATATTCCTATAAAGAGCAGCTGTACCAAAAAGGGCTCTTTTAAACTCTAGGTCACCCCTAGAATTCTGCCTTCCAAGAATAAATCATGGTAAGACAGGGCTTCTTAGAATCCTGGACACAGAACGGTCCTACTCACCATACAGCTTCTGTCCTACTGTGGGCACACATTTCTTACTTAGTAGTCCAGTAGGAATATATGTTTTAGAAGAGAAGTTTCTCTTTACCTGGTCTAGGGTGAGGGCTGAGAGGGTGCATGAGAACTGGGCATTGTCTGGTCACCTAGGACACTTATGCATCTTCACCTCTGGCCCTAGGAAGGGTGGATGCTGCAGCAGAGACTGGGTGAGTGAGACAGTGGTTCCAGAGACATCTGGTGCGAGTTGAGTTAAACTAGGTCCAAACCAGTCTCTGGGACAGGGAAGCCTCTTAGAAATATAAGCCTGGGAATCAAGGGGAGGAATCACTTCATCAGTTAAATTTCAATATTTGTCTAATGGACACTTCAACCGACTTCCAGGGAAATTAAATAATTGCCAAGAAAACTTGGAGTTTTCTAGAATTATTTTTACATCTTAGGGATACTTCATTCATCCTGATTGAGCAGCATCTTAAGGCTGAATTGGTGAGCACCGTCCTTCTCAGAGACTGCCTCATACCATCTCTGCCCAGAACTTTGCCAGTTTTAAAACTGAGGCAAGCCCCTCCATCCCAGATAAACCAGCACAACTGCTCTCCCTAGACCATCTACATGACTTTGCAAACAGCATCCATCAACTTGGAGCTGTTTGACACAAACCAACAAGGGATTTGGTCTAAACCACTGACATTCAAACCCACAAAGGTCAAAAGAGGACAGGTTCGGGCTGCTATCTATGACTCCATTTGGGTCAGAATTTACAACTTCAGCCTCAACTCACAGACTTGAAAGGGATCTTGGAGATTATCTAGCACAACCATCTATAGAGCAAATAAGGAAATTGAAATGGAGAAACCCAAAGGAACGCATTTCAGACCACACAGCAGAACTGTCCAGAGCCTCAGCTTCTTTCATAATCTAGTGCTCTTTCCATCACACCACCTGCCTCTGTCACTAGAGTGCCCGAGAGACCAAGTCAATGGGCCTCAAGAAATGAACCTGGATGTCCACCCTAGATCCTATCAGAAATATTCCCAAAATAAAAAAAAAAAGAAAAGAAAAGAAATATTCCCAATAGTTTCCACTACTGGTGAAGAAGAGGATGGCGGCCATGGCAGCCCCTGGGGACAGCCAATGTGGTAGCTATAAGGCCACACCACACTGCTGCCATACTACCATGTTCTCCTAGGACTCCATCCCACAACTTCCAATTTCTCCTGCATAGCCCCAAACTATCCTATAGTCTCTTCTCCCTCCCACCCCCTAGGGCTTACACAGGGCTAGAAAAAGAAGGCCAAAAGAGCTGAGTGTGGTGGCACACACCTATAATCCCTGCACCCTGAGAGGCTGAGGCAGGAGGATTGCAAGCCAGCCTCAGCAATTTAGTGAGGCCCTAAGCAACTTAGTGAAACCCTGTCTCAAAATAAAATATAAAAAGGGTTGGGGATGTGGCTCCATGGTTAAGTGTCCCTGGGTTCAATCCCTGGGACAAAAAAAAAAAAAAAAAGGCCAAAAGAGAAGAAAGAGTAGGTAGGTATTGAATGCAAAAAATTAGAGACACCATGACAGTGTCCTCCAAGAATCACTTTAAATAAAGGTTATTGGCAACTTTTGAGAAGCTGAGTTTAATATCTGTTCAAGTTGATTTCACAAAAATGTCATTTCTATTCTCTGAAAACCAAGTCAGCAACCAAGCAACTGTTTCTTCAACCAATAAGGCACCTACTTACAAATGTATTATTTTTAAAGAATTGGATCGCACACAGAAAAGAGTACTTTGCCATAGTGACATATGGCCCTTGGCAACACAAGTCTTTTAAACTCTCTACTCTGGGATTTCTCTCATCATTTTTTTAAGTTCATTAAACCTAGCCTATATAGACATACCTGTAGGAAAGTCATTTGGCAATAGTTTTAGAAAGCATAAGGAAATTGCCATTAATGAGTAACTCTTTTATCTTCTCCCCCTCCTAGCTTTCTTCCTGGACCTGGAGATAGTTACTGCTAAGGCAGATGAACACGAGAATAAGATAATGAATGCTCTCCCGTTGGGGTGGCACACACTCATAATCCCAGCTACTCGGGAGGCTGAGGCAGAAGGATCACAAGTTCAAGGCCAGCCTCCACAAATTAATGAGACTCTGTCTCAAAATTTAAAAATAAAATAAAAAAATAAACAAAGTAGTTCAGTGGTAGATGTAGTTCAGTGTAGAGATGTAGTTCAGTGTGTAGATGTAGGGATGTAGTTCAGTGGTAGAGAGCGCCTGGACTCAATCTCCAGTACTGCCAGAAGAAGAAGGAAAAGAAGAAAAGAAAAAAAAAGACAATGAAAGTTATTCCCATCTTTTCAAACTCTGAGACTTGAAAGGCCACTGCAGGTAGATTGACTTCAACTGAAAGAAGGCAAGCCTGCATAAACAACTACTCTGGGTTACAGCCATATCTTACTGCCCAGCCCCCAGACATGCTATGTGATGCCACTCTCTGCTCTCTGTCCCCTGCAGACCGTTGCTGTGCTGAGACCACCCTAAGGCCCTCCCAAAACAGGCAGCCAAGCCTCTTCAGCATGCATCTTCTGTCTGAATTCATGCAGCTCTTGAAGTACCCTTCATTACAAAACATGTTATATTGTGCTATGCTTCAAGATTGCTTGGTTTGTGTCCCTTAGAATACATATAAGGGCCCACGTGGGGGCAGCAGCTTTGATGAGAAATTCTCACTAAGTATTTGTGGGATGAATGAATGAGAATACAGACTTTCAAGTCAGCAAGATCTGACTTCACGTCTTACTAACTAAGTGACCTTTGTCAAATCACTTAACTAGTTTAAGCTTCAGTTTCTTTATCTGAAAAATGTCCATAATAACACGTGGCTCAAAGGAATAAATGAAACACGCTTAATAGATACTCAAGAATAGAGCCTGTCCTTCACCCTCACCTAGTGCCCAACGAGTAGATAGATATTCATTTGTGGTTGTCTAAACTGGTTTGTATTCTGGATTTTTTTGTTGTTATTTTTGTTGTTGCTCATTCTGGGAACATGTCTACCATATTTTGACTAGGACAAAGTTTGACCTATCAATTGCGAAAAACGTTTCCAAGAACCAAGACCAAGTCCTGCTACAAAACAAGATACACAGAGGTCCTCTGGAGATGTGTGTTGATGCACTTTCTTATCTCAAAAGAAAAATTCCCAAATGTATTGCAATTCAGAAAACGTCATTTGAGTCACCTGCCATAGCCCTGGTATCATTTATTGTTGTTTTCCTCAAAACACCTGAGTCTTGCAGGTCGCAAGACACAACAGGCACTACATTTGTGTTTGTAAACTGAATTATGACCATGATTCAAAAGTGTTGGAAATTTAACTGGTCGAGGTGAGAGGAAAATGTTTTCAAAGGAATTCAGTCCTTTGTGTTCTAAACTATATTTCAACAAATGGAACTCCAAAACAGACTTCTAAAAGATAGCTCAGAGCTACGGGCAAAACAGCCCTGAGCCAAGAATTGTTGAATGGTGTCCTTTAAACCTTGCCTCATAAATACTCCCAGCCCAGTGAACCTATGCCCCCCAAAAGCCCCTGAACTGGTCTACTAACCCCAATACATGTTAAATTTATGATTTCTACACAAGATAAAAGGCATAATTAGATTTATTTCCTTACAAAAAAAGAAGGCATTTCACTCCTGACGAAGTGAAGACCCTGAGCTGGTTTGTTGGCTCCTGGCAAAACCTCCTTATACATGTCCTTGGCATTTTTGGTGGTCGCCTTCTTTCATTGGCTGGCCTGAGCCTATTTCTCACACCATGGTCATTGAACGAACTCTCAATGATTCACAGACTCCTCCTAGGACAGTGCCCATTGGCTTCCAAACTGGCTATCCCAGGTGCCCCTTGGAAGTTCTTCCTTCCAGGGAAAAGTATAAAGAACCTTAATAAGAGTTGACCTTGGAATTCATCTACTCCCTTGCAGATGAGAAAACTAAGGCATAGAAAAGAACCAGTGAACTCAAAAAGCAGGAATTAAACTCAAAGAGTCTTAATTCTGAAGTCTTGGTGGGGCAGACAGGCCCACCAGGCCCCTGGCCCAAAGCTGTTCTCAGTAGCCCCTCCCCTGGCACACCTTCCCATAAGATTACTTGTGAGTTTACTCGTGAAGTCCGAGGAGTTTGCTTCCAGCTTGACCCCCAGATATCTCTCTGAGTAAGGTCTCTAGGGCTGCAATCCTCCTTTCCCAAACCTCTGCCAGGTCCAGTCTTGTCTTTGCTGAATTCCCTGCATCTCATCACCCAAGGTCAGATTCTTTGCTTGTCCAGAACAGCCAAGGTGAAATTCTGACAAACTAATTCATCTGAGGAGAGAAGACTAAAGACTTCTCCCCAATATTTGAGAATAATAAAACAAGGACCTTCTTATGACTTTGCTATCCCAACCAGAACAGTAACTTTAAAAGAAGGTATTTGAGCCTGGAGGGTAACAGGAGAGCTGCACTCTTAGGGATAAGACATAAGAGCTAGCCAGGCTCAGATGTGACCTAGAGGAGGCCAGTTGTCAGATGCACCTGCTTTTGCAAGCTGCATGGAATCCCTGAGGGTCAAGCATCCATACCATGAACTCAATACTCTCTCCTCCCTTCCAGGAAAGGGCCTGTCTCCAGCCCCTTCCATGGAGGGGTTAGGACCAGGCCCACACTAAGCACATTAGCATCTTCCAGAGACAGCCTTCCACCCTCAAACTTAGCCGGATACATCCAGCGCTCTCTCACCTAGCACCCAAGAGTAGGCATTTCAGAAAGAACAAGTTTGACAACCCCAAGGAAAGTCTTCAGGCTGAGTCACAATACCCAGGTCCTCGTCTTTGCCTCCTTTTAACCAGTTCTGTGGCCTCCAACAAACCACCAAAGAGCTCTGAGCCTCAGTTTACTTATCTGAGAAATAAGGGTATTGGCAACTCCTGGGTGGCACGGAGACAAAATGATAAAATAACTCGTCCGCAACATTAAAAATCTTTATCAAAGCTATGACTGTCTCATTATGTTATTTGTAACATGCGATCACTTCCTTTTCCTCCTCCCACTTACTCAGAATCCTTCAGAGAGCTCCCCACATTTACCAAGCAGCTTGCAAAAATCAGCTTCTCCTCCTGCTTCAATTCCTTTGTAGTTAATCTCAGCCTGTACCAATTGATTTTTTTAAAATAAGATTATAAGGGAAGATTTGCCCAGATCATTTCTCTGAATTCAGAAAACTAAATCATTGGGTGAAAAAGAAATTCTAATTATCTGCCTCCATCATCAGCAAATGCCATGGTCAACTCTGCCTCTGAGCAAGTACAGTGCCCAGTGCTTGGTTCCTGTGCTGGTCTCAGAATGCAGCTTTGATTTTCTGAAGGTCCTTTGCTTTTGAGGGTATTTCTTACCCTTCTGGTTCTAAAGCCCAATGGCAATCAGACAAAAGCCCTGCCTAGACTGTTTCACCCATGATCACACCTTGCATTCCTGCCTCTGTCTAGCTACAGACCTTAACCTTCAGGTTGGACAAACAGAGGTGTACAGGCGAGGCCAGTGATCACACCACCTTCTCTCTAAAGGTGGGAAAGAGAGGAGACAATTCTAAACAAACAAGGACCCATCATGCACATTTGCACAGCTCCAGTGTAGTCTCCCCGTCTTCCCCCCATTCAGCCCAAGGACAAGTTTGGAAGCCAAATGTCCCACTTTTCCTAAGAGGCAGTGTGAACAGCATGAAACTTTCAGAATGATAAAAGTGAAAATCTAACAGCAAAGAGACTGGCTGTGGGATGGGGGGTGTTTCACCTGTCTTGGAGATGCTCCCTGCTCCCGTAACGTTAAAGGGCCCCACTTCTTGCACTTTCTAAGTGTTTAAAAATGATGCAAAGGTGAGGTAGAATTAGGGGAAACAGCAACCACGGGATCCCATGACTTTTCCCAGTCTCCTCCTCAGCAGAAACTTCCTACCCAAGTAAATGGCTCAGAGGGTGCAGTTCGTCGGGAAAGCACTCATATCCAACCACTGGCCTTAAAGTGGACATAAATATCAGGTCAGTTTCATAGTCATTTATCCTACTCAGGGGATAAAACACATAAATAAACTGGAAATGGACATTTCTCCCATCCCCAGGGATATGATCCTGCCCCAGGGCTCCAGGCACGCTGCCATGTTGTAAAAGAAGTCAGGCCTTGTCTGGCTGATGCTGGGACAGCTTCCCTGCAGGACCCTCATGCCACGGACAGGGCTCTGCTCCCCAGCACCAAGGCCTGCAGGGCCCTTGGCAGAGCACTTCCTAGACCCTGCCCGGACCCCCTGCTCCGTTTCTCTTCTTCCTTTACAAGCTGGATGTCACTGTCTCTTCCACACCAGCCCCTGACCCCTTGTGTGTCCCCCATTTTCTTTGCTTCCTCTTGTTTTTGCTTATGATTTCACTGTCATTGTTTGTTGTTGTTTCTTATTTGCTTCTTTTGGGGGGGGGGTTGAAGCCAGGGGTGCTTACCACTGAGCCACATCCCAGACCTCGTTTTAATATTTTATTTAGAGACAGGATTTTGCCAAGTTGCTTAGGGCCTCTCTAAGTTTCTGAGGCTGGCTTTGAACTCACCATCCTCCTATCTCAGCTTCCCAAGCCATGTGCGCCACCATGCCCAGCTCTTATTTGCTTTTTTAAACAGTTTTATTTTTTTATTGTGGTAAAATATATATGATGTAATATTTACTCTTTGAACCATCTCCAGAGCTTTTTGAATCATCCGCAACATATATTCTGCACCCACAAAACACTAATCTCCCTGGCCACCATCCCCTTAGCTCCTGGCAATCTCCATTCTTCTTTCTGTCTCTATGAATTTGCCTGTTCTGGGATTCTTGTATAAGTGGAATCATGCAATATTGATCTGGCTTATTTCATTTAGCATAATGTTCTCTAGGTCCATCCAGGTGGTAGCAAATGTCCAGATTCCATTCCTTTCTTTTTTTTTTTTTTTTTTTTTTTTTTTTTTGGTACTGGGGATTGAACTCAGGGATACTCGACCACTGAGCCACATCCCCAGCCCTATTTTGTGTTTTATGTAGAGACAGGGTCTCACTGAGTTGCTTAGTGCCTCACTGTTGCTGAGGCTGGCTTTGAACTCGTGATTCTCCTGTCTCAGCCTCCCTAAGTGCTAAGTGGATTACAGGCTTGAGCCACCACGCCCGGCTCAGATTCCATTCCTTTCTATGGCTGAATGTTGTTCCATTATGTGTACCCCCAGGCTCATTCCCACTTTTAGCTATTGTGAACAATGCTGCTGTGAACATGGGTGTTCCAGAGCACTGTTCAAGTACCTGCTTTCAATTCTTTTGGATACACATCCAGCAGTGGAATTTCTGAGTCCTATGGTATGTTCTATACTTAACTTTTTGAGGCATTCCCAAACTTACAGTGTCTCCACCATTTTATATTCCTGCTAGCCCAAGGATTCCCATTTCTCCACGTCCTCACCAACACATATTATGTCTTTGTTTGAATAGCCAGCCTTATAAGGTTTGCTTGCTTTGGGGCTTGGGGTTGGAGTATGCGGTACAATTTGTCCTGAGCCATAATGAAACCTAAGGCCTCTGTGAGCCAAGGAAACGACTCTGCAGCACTGATGGGAAGCCGCCAAAGATGGCCCCAGGAGAAGTCATCCACTGACTGGACTTGGGAAGAAGAGCAAGGCAGAGGCATTGAACTTATCAAAGAAAACCAGTGGTCTATAGGCGCAGTTCTGAAACATCTGCCAGGGGTACTGACTTGACTTCTAACCTGTCATGTGATCTCAGGAGCACACCAAACCACTCTGACTCAGTTTCCCAATTGGTGAAATGAAGGCCTGGCCTGCCCTTGCCATATCAAACCACTGTGTAGCATTGAACACTACATGAGGGAACCTCAGGAGCTCAGTAGAGAAGTTGTTCACGCAAATGTACAGAGCAGCAGTGATAAGAAAATGACTGAAAATTAAAGAGAACGAAAACTCTCCATGAACTTCTTTTCATCCCTCCTCCAAAAAAACCAGGGGCTACTGCACCAGCAATGGAGAGCCTCAGCTGGGGCATTTGTCTTAGAGGCTCAGAGAGTGTTCCTTCTGATCCCACATGGCAGTTAAGCCCAAGTGGAGCAAGGGCCTGCCTCAAAGGGAAGCACCCAGGGCTCTCCATTCCAAGGAAGCTCCTGGAGAGATGACTTCTCAAAAACCAAAGGGGAATCTGAAGTCAGGGTCTGAATCCCAACCATCAGAAAAACACGAACATTTTAATTCCCTGAGAAGGTTAAGTCGCAATCCCATCCTACCCATTTCCAGCCCCCTGCCTGTCTGAGAGCATTAAGATCAATCTGAAGGTGCATTTCAAACTTTAAAAGCCTCAAGAAAAATGCCCACTTTGCAAGTTATTTTGTCCAGAGACCAGAATGCATGTGGCTGTTCCAGCGATAACACAATGAGGTAACACCCATCCTGGGAGATGAAACAATCCCACTGGAGTTCTGTCAGCCCTTCCAAAGGCTATTTCCATCTGGGCAACTGCAAAGGGTTTATTCATCACTCAGGAATTATGTGCAGGGTACTGGACTTGCTTTCAGGGAAGCCCCGAAGTGTAGGGCAGGCTAGGTGTAGATAAGACGCGAAAGCCCTAGGAACACGTCAAAGCCCTAGGAACACGTCAAAGCCCTAGGAACACACTCCTGTGTTTGAAACAAAAAAACAAAAGCGAAAACCTTCACTGAAGAATGAGTCCAACTTGCTTGGTCCTCTTGTCCTCCTGCCTGGAGTGAAGTAAACTAGGCCTGACTCAAGGTCAACAATGAAGTCCTCAAAATCCATACTCTTTACCCAGTCCTCATATCATTCGTCTAAGTCCATTTCCCACCTTGCAGATGGAGGAGTGCACCCTGAAAGACCAGGATGGGTCCATATCTACACAGGCCTTGAGACTGGGTAACTGGTTGGCTGGTAGTTCTTAACCTGAGTGTTACCTCAACCCACCTTTGCCATATAAGCATTTTCTCCAGCAATTGTGTTTCTAAAGGATTTTCATCTTATTAGAGGCATTTCAGGTGATGGCAGGTTGACTACTCAGAAGTAGTCCAAAGAGCCCCTGAAATCACTACAGGCCCACACAGCCTGCCCTGAAGTTCACAGGGTTTCATTATCTAGGGTGGCCTGGGGGCCTCTGTCTTCTCACTCCCTCCCCATCTCACTACTCTCTGAGGTCCACTCTTAGGGAGATGGCTGGCCTATTTCTGGAAAGGGCTAGCAGGGACACACCACCCTTACATCCCTAGCTTCTTGGACTTGAATCAACACTGCCAATAGGGCAAATATAAATCCCCAGCAGACTTATGAATCCCCCAGGGCTGGAAACCCTGTCCCTCCCCAGCTACACCAAAGTGACCCCTGATATTACCAAAGTTGGTGTTTGACAACACTACCTTGATGGTCTCCAAAGCATCCATTGTTTCCTAGGATACTTTTTTCCTCTAATCACAAAGTTTTGAAGAAAGCTTCAAGTGTTTAAAGGACCTTCTCAATTATGCAAAAGCTACAAACCCTAAATGATAAATGCCAGATGAGGGGCTCATGCAATATGTCATAGAGTGGGGCTAGTCAAACTTCTCAAAATTTAATGAATCTCCTTATAATGCAGAGCATAGCTCAGAAGCTCTGGGGAGAGCCTCCAGGTTGTGCATTTCTACCAAGCTCTCAGGGCCTGCTCTGAGGCTCTGTGTACCACAGATCACACTGTGAATCTCTGGGGGAGATCCCAGAGCCCCTCTGGTGAAGAAAGCTTCTGAGAGGAGGCGAGAATTGAGGGACAGTTTCCTCATCTGTTGAGCCCTACAGGGACAACCACCTGGAGAGACACGGGGTACATTCTCTCAAATCATCCTGAGAGGGAAGCATAACTCACCTGCTCAGGATGGACGGTGGCAGGAAGTCCGAGTACCCTCTGCAAGCTATTTGTGCCACCCAGGAAAGAGGAACTGACCTCTTTCTCATGAGGAAGTGATCTTCTGTTCTAGAAACCACAGGCTCGCAAGCCCACGAACTGAGTGAAGTTCCTGCAGTGGCCACTGGGCGTGGGCCTGCCTCTCACAGCCCCGCCCAAAGGGCTGCCATCCCCTGCCGGGTCACAGGACGCCAGTCACCCCACCCAGAGCTCAGCTCTGTTGCCATCATCGCACCAATGCCATGCCTGCAAGCCGAAGCCAGGAAAGCAAGCTGTGTACACTGACACTTAAATTAGCTCCTTGCAATTATCTCTCAATCCTGGCTTGCCCTGTGCTTCTTTATCACTTTTTTTTATAGCTAAAGTTACTCGCCCTCGTTTTAAGTACATTGTGCATAAGGCATAGGCCAACTTCTGATATATTCCCACAAGCAAAATTAAATACCAGTAACATGTGTTTTAGTGAATTGGGTCCCTCAATTTGCATCTTATAATAAGGATGTTATCATACTGGTTTATGGCTCAGCTCTTTAGTTTTTATCTCTCTGGGGCTAGATTCCCCCTCATGAGTTCAATATAAGTCTATGAACTAATGCAATTTTTAAAACACTTTTCTTCTGTGTTAACATTAACACCCTTATGAGTGAAAGGGTTCTACTCCCCAAAGTGTGCAGAAGGTTTGCATTCACAGAGGAGGTGGGGGATATTAGCCCTCTGCCGTCTCGTGGCTGCTCGTAAGTGAAAGGAGTTGAGGCCGTCGTCTGGTCCGCCACAGCCAAGCAGGCTTTTTCACCTCTTTGCACGGAGACATCATCTCTCGTGTGTTCGTTCCCTTACATTTAGATTAATTATAAAACATTGTCACCAGAATATTAAAGTAATGTTTAATACACAGAAGGGAATAAGGTATTCTGGAAAATGCATAATTTCCCTATGATGATTTTGCCAGTTGCATGCAATATGATCTTTTGATTGCCAGCTATAGAAATATTGTGACTAAGCTTTCACTAGCTTTTTATTTTTGCAACCATCCTGTCATAGCACTTTGAAAACTGTAAGCTTGGCCCATCAAAAAAAAAAAAAAAAAAAAAAAAACCTAAGGGTGCCCATGCTAAAGAGTTCTTTCAGCTTGGTTCCAAAGGAGGGTAATGAGAAGAGGGAGCATTTTCCATTTCACCATAGTGAAGTAACTGGATGGTAATAAAGGGATGGACCCCCACCCTTGTACAGGCCCAACACACACTTAGGCACATGCACACATGTCCTCTGACCAGGACACATTCCTAGGTAGAAATCACAAGTCCTCTCTCTTGCTTCACATTTTCCAAACTCTACCACAGCCAAGTACCCAGGAGGGATCATCTAAATCAACACAGAGTAGCAACGAGTGGAATGTTCCTTGCAGGCAGTGGCTGAAATGGGACTGCCATTCCTCAGGGGATTGCTCCTGGGGATTGGTTTCCTCAGCCACCTCCCTCTAGATACTGGCCTTCATCCTTGGCTGTGTTGGTTAACAACCAACTGTCGTTACCCATGGAGGGCTCCTGTCCTTGGAGGTCTCACTCCAGGTCTCTGCAGGTGAAACGTTTCCATATCAAAAATCATTTTTAAAATAATCATAATTAGGGCTGGAGATATGGCTCAGTGATAGGGTGCCTGCCGGGCATGCATAAGACCCTGGGTTCAATCCCCAGTACCACAAAAATAAAATAAAAATCATAATTATAGCATAAGGAGTACTTCAACCCACATTTGTTCCCATCAGCGCTCACTGGGCACATTGGTGACCTGATTCTTCTGTCATGCCATCAGGAATGCTGGTTGAATTCTTAGAGCTTTCTAAAACTCAGATTAATTTTTAAATGTTTTCTGGCTGATCCATGTCACCTAACGACAATACACCCCACACCTGTCATCCTGTGTCTTCTCTGTTTAAGGCTTCCCATGTCTCTCTGACCTCTACCCCTACTCTTCAAAAAATATACTGGATGTGAAAACCTAAGCGCTCTCCCCCCAAAAGGCTCAGAGTCTGGCAGCTTAATTACCTCTCCATTTGTGACACGGAGGCCCCTTGGGTCAGAATTAAATGTGATTTCCAGTAGGAGAGGGGATAGGTTTACCCTGCTCCTGCCCATCCCACATCTGCTCTGTAGACACAGTGACTCCTGAGGCTGGGAGAGGATAAGCTAACCCTCTCCAGCAGGGCTTTCTAGCCTTGCCCTTTAACTCCTGGAGAAGGTTAGGAGCCAGCGTGAGTACAGTATCTGAGGGTAAGACTCTAGAAGCAAGTGGTGATGGCTATCGAAGATCAAGGCCCAATAATGTCTTTGAGATCATCACAGCCGTTACAGGTAAGACATGTTTTCCTGTCCAGATGTGCCTGTGAGCGGCACCACAGGACATGAATATGTATGTGCTATATAAGAGTATACGTAGGAATTATAGGTGTAACTATGCATATACGCACACTTCCTGTATATATACCATAATCGTGACACATTGGGAAAATGGAAAAGGTGACTGTATGCAAACAGGTCCTTGGAAGGCACACTTGCATTTCCAAACACAGTACAAGCGACTCTGAGTGACTGTAATGTTCCTGAGGCCTGGATTGAGCCCAGTGTGCACATGGAAGAAGGAGTGCTTAGCTACTGAGGGGGTTTTGTCTTCTGCTCACAGAGACCTCACTTCATTTTCTATCTCCCATTAAAGTCTACAAGGGGATACTTACTTACATTTTGCTATATTTGCTATATTTACTTATATCTACTGTATTTCAGTGGAAGGAGAAATTTGGGCCATCCTAGTAATAACAAAGTATTTCTGCAGCTCAGGGGAGTATTTCCACTTGTGTTGAACTTCTCAAGTGACTCCCAGCCATTCACTTAGGACTGATTCTTAGCATGTATTTACATCCTTGTTCCTAGGACACCATCCCCAGAGGTGGGGCTGTTGCTGAAACTTATGGCCATGCACAGGCCACAAGGATGGTGAGGAGACTCTAGGAGAAACTCTAGGGTGAAATGGAAAGTTTGTAACCTAGCACCAAAAGCTAATTCTTTCTTCCTTCCTTGCTTTTCTTCCTTTCTTTTCTTTCTTCTGGAGGTACTGGAGATTGAACCCAGAAATATTCTTCCACTTAGCTTCATCTCCAGCCCTTTTTATCTTTTATTTATTTACTTATTTATTTTTAAAAATATTTTAGTTGTTAGCCAGGTGCAGTGGCACAAGCCTGTAATCCCAACACTTAGGGAGGCTGAGACAGGAGAATTGCGAGTTCAAAGCCAGCCTCAGCAACAGTGAGGTGCTAAGCAACTCAGTGAGACCCTGTCTCTACATAAAACATAAAATAGGGCTGGGGATGTGGCTCAGTGGTCGAGTGCCCCTGAATTCAATCTCCAGTACCAAAAAAAATATTTTAGTTGTTGATGGATCTTTATTTTATTTATTTATATGAGGTACTAAGAATCGAACCCACACATGCCAGGCAAGTGCTCTACCACCGAGCTACAACCTCAATCCCTTATCTTTTATTTTGAGATAAGTTCTTGCTAAGTTGCCCAGGCTGGCCTCAAACTTGTGATCCTCCTGTCTCAGCCTCCCAAATTGCCAGGATCATGGGAATGAGCCACTGCATCCAATCAAAACCAATTTTTTGATGTGTCTTAAATATCCTGACTTATGACACTGGACATTAGTAGACCAGTTCTGTCTCTAAAAGAACAGGGTGGTAGGCAGGGGGAAGGAAGGTAAGGAAGGATACCAGATGATGTAACTCAGGACGGCAGTGTAAAAATACAAGGTCTCTATTTTTGAAACACAAGTTCCCAGAGAGGGAAGCCCAGCTTGCTCTGCCTTACTTTGTGCAGAGAATTCTTCCCTGATTCCATGTGAGCATGCTTGCTTGCTTTCCATCCATGCCTTCATTATGAAATTTATCTCATGCTATGGCCAAATGACCATAGACTAATATTATTACAGGACATCCCAACAAACAAATCACAAAGAAAAAGTAACATAACACGACGTTTTACAAATAGGAGAATCAAAAATTCTTGAATCTTCTGCCCCAAAGCCCATGGATCTGGCTGACCTACAAAAAAACATACAGCTTTCTGTTCTTTTTCTAGCTGGGTTTATCATTCTGCTTTGAGAGACGATGCTAAAGTGTTAAACGTTTGATGAGACATGATGTCTTCCTTTGTGGTATAAAAATAGTCCATCTCTAACTAACTGACCTGTGTGGGCCTCAGGGTCTGTATCTTCAGGATTCTCTGTTTAGGGGGTTTCTAACAACCGTTAACCAGTAAGAAAGACTTTCTGTTGGCATCTAAGGATAGTCTGAGATGAATCTAGACCAGTGAAAATGGGGAATTTGGGTACATGGTTGAACACTGGGCCTACTCTCTGAATGTGGCAAGGATGACTAAATAATTTGACTCAGACACCATACTCACAGCAAACTCTTCCTCTATGAATGGTCAACACTGTCCTGGATTTGCCTCCTACTGGTCGCTTGCTTCCTTTGAGTCCCTCCTTAGTCCATTCCATGCCCTGCTACCTTCACTCTGAAACTTTTCTAAGGACATGATTTTGAAAAATCATTTATTGAGTATAACAGTTTTTGTTTTTGAATTTATTAAGTGTAAGATAAAATGAAAACTACTTAGCCTATCATTAAAGAATCGCCAGCTGGGTGTGGTGGTGCACATCTGTAATCCCAGCAGCTCAGGAGGCTGAGGCAGGAGGATCATGAGTTCAAAGCCAGCCTCAATAACGGCAAGGTGCTAAGCAACTCAATGAGACCCTGTCTCCAAATGAAATACAAAATAGAGATGGGGATGTGGTTCAGTGGTTGAGTGCCCCAGAGTTCAAACCCCAGTACTCACCCACCCCCAAAATGGGATCATATTCTCCAGAATATGACCCAAATCAGTTTCCAACATTATCTTCTAATATTTTCATAGACAAATCTCTTCCTGCCACATGGCCCTCCAAGTGCCACAGTACTTCCTTGAACTAGTTTGCCCTCAGCCTTTCTCCCTATTATATAAATCCTAGCCTACTTTTGAGGACCAAATAAAAGCCCAGCATCTCTTTGGGCCCCAGAGAATGATGTTCCTCTACGTCCTTCCAGTTTGTTTATAAATGAACCACTTTGCATCCCCACCCCAGTTGTTGTGTGTTTGTATGCTTAAAATCTTATCCCCCCAAGGAAGACCGACTATAATCCTTTTGAGGACAAGGATGAGTCCTGGACCTCCTACTAGTTCCCCAAGTGCCTAGGATGCTACCTTGCACATTGTCTAGTGGGAGAAATAACTTTTTATATGCTGATGTTCTGAGACAGATTCTATTTCTTCACATAGGTGAAGTACAGAGTTCTGTGTTGTATTCCGTTAGAATAAACTAGCAGCAGGTGATCGGTTACAGGTCAGCCCAGAGGGTTACAGTACATGGACTTCTCCTTATCTTCAATCACAGGAGGAAGACTATGTTTCCATTACCACTCTCTTTATAAATCATCTGATGTTATTATTTACAAGAAGCACTGAGCCAAATACATGAGGAAACATCAATGTATATTCACCCTCACTATTTGAAAAACAACTTTTAAGTGTGCATCCTACTGATAATATGTAAAGAATAACATTTTCATTTATTCCAGAGTGCTGAAGCCCCTTGTCTGAGACTGCTGTCTACATTGGCAAAGTGAATTATATATTAGCATTTTAAAAGGCCCACTGTTCTCACTGCATCAGCTTAACTGAGACCAGTTATTTAGTAGGATTCTAATTAATTTAATTCTCCACTGGTGGCAAGTTCTGATGGGCAATGACTGTGTCTTTTACCTCTTCACATCCCTTCCCCAGCACTTAACTCAGTAGGTTGCATATAGCAGGGACCTAATAAATATTTGTTGATTGAACAAATGGATGAGCTTTGCTGCAGATGGAGAAGATTCGCAAGTGAATTCTTCAGATATGCTTCACAGAATTGAACCGGTCCTCCCAGCACAAGGATGGACAGGAACACAAGTGCCACTGGAAATAAGGACACCAGCCTTGCTCGATAGTCAATGGGACCAAACCTTCAAAGCAAAGCCACTTTGAATACGCATCCTAATCAGTTTAGTTGGCACTGTTTTTAATTGTTTTTTAACATGGTACACTTGGCTTTGTCATTACAAATGGGGACGAAATTCTAGAATGAGATCCATACTGGGACTCAATCTGTAGAGATTAAGAGTGAGGGTTCTGGAGTCATATCACAGTACTGGTACTAGGTATATAAAGTTGGACATGTCATTTAATATCTCTTGGCTTTGGTGGAATGGGAATAACAGTAGTGGCTATCCCACAAGATAGTTTATGAAGAAGAAAAAAAAACACAGAAGACACTTATCTCTGTGCCTAGAATGTGGTAAATTCTTAGTCAACATTGGCTCATGTTGTTATTTCTTTTAGCCATGTTATTCCTCTTTACCAAGTTCTGGGCAGTCTGCCAGCTAAGGATGAGAAGGTTTATGTTCTCAGTCAGAGATGGCATTTCGGACACATCCTAGCCCTCCATCCCCCAGCAGCAGCAGATGCATGGTGTCCTGCCCCACTCAGGGAG
The DNA here is from genome assembly GCA_004024805.1 of Geosciurus inauris. Lineage (NCBI taxonomy): Eukaryota > Metazoa > Chordata > Mammalia > Rodentia > Sciuridae > Geosciurus > Geosciurus inauris. The sequence continues at coordinate 55,392 of PVHX01000019.1, forward strand.
ATGCCCAGTGCACTGTGGGAGAGCTCTGTGTTTCAGTGCTATACCTATGCTACCCTCGCAGCCATTTTAAAAATGCCAGCATGTTGACAGCATTAGCTTCCAAATGAAAATCACTGCGGCTTTTTTCTCTGATATAAACTTACAAAGAGCAAAAATTTACTAGCCAAAAGCAAAGGGAAGTCCACTATGTTAGAATGGACCACAACTTCACTTCCCTACCATCAAGACTGGATGGCAGTACTCCCAACCCCACCTGGCATCCACACCATTGAATGTCCATGCTGTTGTAACTATCATGTGCTTCTGAGAAGTAGTAGGTAGCAAGGAGGAGCAGGCCTTGAAAGGGGTCAAGTACAGAAAGAGAGGACACCAGTCATGCCAGCATGGCAAAGATACACCAGGATTGCTACCCCAAGCTGCAAGCCAGAGACCAGCACCACTCACCAGTCTGGACCATTAAAGTGCAGAAGGCCACCCCTGGCACATCAGCCTGTGTCAGAGGGAAAAAAACACACACACACACTTGCAGAGAAGCTGAAAAATAAAAAGAGTGCCACAAATAAGGTATAATGGCTGCAGGCAAATCCACACAAAGGGGACCGCCATAAAGGAAAATCTCTTGTGTTCCTGAGTTCTGAGGTTTGGGTGAGTTTCTGAAGAGGAATATTTGCATTTTGGTTTTCCCCCTTTATGTGGTGAAGCAAGCAACAAGCAAAATCAGTCACTGAGACATAGGGGCGTGAGCCACTCTCTGAAAATCCTAGAGCCCAGAAGAAGGAAGATGGTCTAGAGTACTCTGGTTTGCTGTCTCCATATCTGAAAGGAGAGGACAAACCAGCAGGAGACAGAGGCATAAGGGAATGGTATGGCAGCGGGAGTTGCCTGTTTGCATTACCATCTAAGGAAATTCAGGGAACCATCACCAGGAGGGAAAATCAAGCAAATTACTTCCTCTCAGACCATCCTCAGCAGGGACATTTGATTTGCTGTTGCCCAGCAAGGCTGCCCGCTGCTTTGCGCCATTCCAGGGTCAACTTTGCCTGTGCAGGCTCTAAACACCTGCCACACGCTCCTGCAGCTCCATCCGGGGGCCCCAAGACATTCAAAGTCCACCTGTGTCCTCTCCAAGAAGTAAATGTGAATCAAAGGGTGATAGGCAAGAAGAGAAATGACAGCGGAAGAGCTGAGCACAGCAGATCGAAGAAAGGGCAAAGCAGAATATGTACATCTCCAAACAGAACGAAGAGTCCTGATGGGGTGGGGGGTGGGCAGGAGGGAGAAAAAAGGCTTCATCTTGCACAGAGAAAGCACATGAGGCATAAATAAGTGTGACAATCCTCACAACCCAGAGTTATAGGCCATTTCCATCAGCCCTCCCTTTAGTTCATAGCTATTTCATCACCTTTGAACTCAAAATGAAATATCCCCAGTAACAAGATTCAGGTCATGCTATTGGGTCTTTGGATTCCCTAAGAGGATGTGATGTGGCCTCGAAATTTAAATTAGGTGGGTGTTTCTCTTAAATCCTGTCTAGAGAATGGAACAGATTGTTAGATCTATTTAAGTCATTTGAGATGAATCTAGTTTGATGAGTAGCTCTTTTTTATGCCCTTTTAACTTTAAAAGCCATCTCTCAGCAATTCTTGGTCCATAAGTTTATTTCTACCAGTGGAGGGGTGAATTAAAGAATCCTTCCAGATAGTGGCCTAAATGTTCTCTGTCACAAGGATACTACTTAGAAACCCTTGAAGTACAGAACAGGCTGAGTGTTGCTTGCTAGGCCAGGCACCACCAAACAAGCTTTTGATTTATTCTTAAATCCTTCTGAGATGCACACTTTTCTGCCATTCTGGTTTCGAATTTAGTAGGTCGCCAAGGAGAGATTTCCCGCTTGAATTCCTTCCACAGGAGCTGGGAGATTTGGGTCCCAACTCTGGCTCAGCCACTAAGAAACTGTGTGGTCACAAGTTGGGCTCTGTTTTCCCATACCATGTGATCTTTCCCTTTATCTTTGGGCCTCTGTTGCCCCATCTGTGAAACGAAAGATTGCTATGGTTTCTTTCAGCCTTGGTCTATTCTTTTCCTACCTTATTATTATAGAGTCACAAGGAAAATGGATTCTATCACCTATATGAAAGTGTTCTGTAATCCTTACATATTCCCTGGGAGCATTTTTTTAAAAATATAAAGCAAGACTAAAGAATGTAATTAGCAGTAAAGTATCGTGATTTACAGGAAAATAACCTCTGCTTCTGGATTTTGCTGGAAGAAGTACTTTGACTTGATGTAACCCAGGTGGAGTACAAAGGAAGAATGTTGTCCCTACTAGGGAGTCAGAGGAGAGAAATGCAAAGCCAGTGTTTCCCTCAGACAGGACAAATTATGGAAGAAGGAAGGTGTGCTTGCAACATGTGTTGTTTCTGAACTTCCACCAGACTCGAAATTCCTCAAATCTGTTTCCCTCAACCTGTACCCAACAAGGAGCTAAAGCTATGTCGTGCACTCTGAGAATCAAGAACCTACAAAAATTCTCTAACTCTAGTCTTTTCTATGGCCACTTTTAGGACACTGGTTTGGAAAATAAGATTTTTTAAAATAGGAACAAACATTAATACTGAGGTTTAAAAATGCCACATTAATATTAATAATCTTTAACATTAACATCACTATCTGGTCCTCAAAATTAAATTAAATTAAAAAGTCAGTGCACACAAAACCTGAAAGATATTCCTGACTGCTTGAAAGGCTTGGCTCTAATCCAAATGCTCTTGAAAACTTGAAGAAAAAGAGCCCAGAAAATATTCTGCCAAGGTTTGAGAAACTCATTTAGGCCTCAGTAGAATCTAAGTTTGCTCTCCTTGTCTAAGATTTTTCTTTAAATGATCATTAGGTTTTGATTCAATTAATTCTCAGGCATAACCGATATCCTGCAGTCTGAGTGCTAAGTTCTGTAGGGCCTGCCAGTGGCTTTCTGCCATCACGAACCCCAACGTCTTACAAACCTTCTTTTTTATAAAAAAAATGTGTGACAATTTGGACAGATCACAAAATTGATGTGCATAGAGACCAGGATTAGGAGAGTAAGAAAAATGGTCGTATTTGGTCCCCCCCCATCTAAGTAACTGGCACTGTGTCCTCTAATCTGTGCTCAGTGCATGCTGGGCAACCAATTAATCTCTCTGCAATGTGAAGTTCCACTCTCCAGAGAGGGCACAGTGAGGACCCCAGTCAGATTTGTCAGTCCCTTGCCCTGATTCCACCATTCTCAAATAACCATGACCTTGACATAGTACACAGAGATATGACTTCCTAACTCATCAATTGTATGGGTTTTAAACCAACCCTAGCATAATACCATTTCCTAATCTATCCCATAAATGAATTTTTATTTTTTCCAACTAAAAAAGGTATGAAAGAAGACAGAGTGTTTTGTTTTTGTTTGTAGTGAAGGATATTTCTTCTCTAAACAAGAAGAAAGAAAAGATATCCTTTATCCACTTTGCTTCCCTCCCCTCCAAAAAACCCAATTCTAAAAATACCCATTGATTTAAAAACTAACTCTTAAAAGAAATAAGAGGTGGGGGTAGAAACACGGATCAGATTTGAAAGAGTAGAGAACACCAAGTGCAGTTTCCAAAGCCAAAGTTTTCTCAACCTCATGATTGTTCTGTTCCAGGTTGGGTCCATCTTTAGAAGTTGTACCATGCTTTTCAGGTATCAGCAAGGAACTGAGCACATTTAGGGAGAATGCTTTTATGGAATTGCTCTAGGTCTTAATTCTCAATGATATAGAGGCAGAGCCTAAGGCAATAAGAGAGTTTCTTTGTGAAATAACTTCTTGTCTGGAAGTCCCATCCTCAACTAGGAACTTTCAAAAATACATCAAGGAGACCTGTGCAGTCAGGGTTATTTATTTGTCACGGAAAAGCCACAGGGAAAAAGAGATGGTAAGGAGGGGCCCTTGCTCCAAACTGTCTTCTGCGGTGCACACAGCTGTGGGTAGCAAGAGACAACTTTCTGCGCCTTTATCAATGGGCATCCTTGGTCTCTGTAAACCACACGTGTGTCTGCGAACATGTGTGTTAACATAGAGAGGCACCCTAGAGAGAGACATTCCCTTTAATCAAATTGAGTTCAGTGACATCAGCTCTGGACTATAAATCAGAACCCTGACTTCTGTTTCCCTCTACTGATGTGGCCTCCAGAAAGCCCTTCACCTTGGTGAGCCTTGGTCTCCTCATCTATACAGTGGAAGCAGTGAGATCTGTCCCAGTGAAGATCAGATGAAATAATGCACCTGAGAGCACTGTGTAAAACATAGGGTAGAATGATGTTACTATTATGAGTAAGCAGGAAGGACTCCAGATGCCAGGTATTTTTCTATCTTTTCACTAGGCTAGGAAATCTAGCCAGAGGGTAGGTGAGTAAGATTTTCCCCACTTAGGTTCACAGTCAATGTGTAAATCTATAATACACAGGTATCCGAGTTCTATTATTTATAATATGTTCTATTATTTTTAATGTGCTCTGTTATCTCTAATTCCCTTCTGGATCTCTAAGTAGTAAAACAAACAACAGACAACCCCCACCATATTGAGTAAAGGTTTTGACAAATTAACTAGACCAGAAGGAATTTTTATCACCTGTTTGTAGATCTCACTGATTAGTACCACTAATTTCTAAGGAAAGGGTCATTACTATGATTCCAATAGTCTATTTGGATGTGAAGCTCTTTTCTTTTTTCATTTTTTCACCTTGTAAAATCTGCCCCAAATTTCTTAATGTAAGTACTAAAGAAGTTTTATGTTTGTTTGTCTGCATTAAGATATATTTGCTGAAGGTTTGGGATCCTAAAATTAGAATATTTAATAAGCAACTACTGACATTTAACACCTCTAAAGGATTTATCACTCACCCAGTGACATTATCTTTCTTGAGCTAAATTAAAAGACAAATTCTAATCCTGCACAGTAGCCACCAAAAGCATGTATTGGAAAAACAGAATTCAGCGTGCCATGTTATGCATTATTTAATGGTATGCAAATTATAAGTCAGACAGTTAGGAAAACCACACTTTAGCATTAATAAACAACAACACTACTACTACATTAATTATGATATTGCTATACTATGATTTATTCTCAAGTTTTGCATTTCTGATTCTCGTTGAAAATGTATGCCATCTGATAAGCAGTGACCTATTCGCCTCCTATACTCCTGGCCATTCCTCAAATCTGTTCCTCCTAACCCACCCGATGGGCAGCTGCAGGAAACAGGTACAGAAATACAAAGTCATAAGCAGCTATAGTCTTCTGGGCATTAAAAATTAAAGAATAAGCAAACACCACCTAAAGCTCCAACATTTATTGTGTCAATGTTAAGCACACTTTTTAAAAGACAACAGAGAATGTATAGAAACAAGGGGTTGGGGGCTCATGCTCATTTCCACAATACGGTTAATTAGGTTGGCTGGTTTCGAAAGGGCTGGACATCGCTCTGGACAGCGATGGTCCGAGGGCCCTCTGTGTGGGACTGATTTTGTGGGTGTGTTTTTTTTGTTTTTACTTTTTATTAAAAAATATAAATAAAATGGCACTGCAGGCCCAGGCTGGAAGGACTCCGCAGGATTCTGTCTTCGCACAACGGCTTCTTGGAGGCTACTGTCAGAAAACATCACAAACTAGCAGGATGACAGACCACGCTGACGTCGGCTGGGCGGCGCACGTCCACCCCGGCCCTGGGGGCTTCAAATTTTCTCAGAACTTAAGGGCTCTCGAGCTTCCATCTGAAAACTGCCACACATCTTGAGCTCTCTGGGTACTACGCCGAATGGGGGTGTGTGAAGAACCTAGAAAGAGGTTGGAGACAGAGGAAGGGGAAAAAAAGTACAGGTGTGACTTGGCCCAGCGATTTTCTGTTCACTCACTAGCTGTTCAAAATTATGACTTAAATCAACCACAGGTCGAGCCACCGGCATCTTAAGCATGGTTTCCAACGCCATCTCCCCTCCCCAGTTATCTGACCTCTGAGTGGCTTTCCCACGCCTCCCACCCTTTGTCCCCCAAAGGACCCAGACCCCCCTACCCAGTCGTATGATAGTCTACTAAACTCGGGACACACCTGGAAGGAAACACTTGCCCTTATGACTGAGGAAACTTAGTAGGAGACAGTCCTTTGGTTGAGGAGAGCAGGGGAGGGAGGGGGCAAGGGGGACGTTTTTTAAAAATAATAATAAAATTATAAAGAAACAAAAAAATCAAAATTGATGTAAAAGCAGCACAACGAAAACATGAAATGTCATCAAGTTCAACGTCAAAGCAGCCAACGATTTACAAGAGGCGAACAAATCTCTGAAGAAAAAACCAGAACCCAAAATAGTTGCTCTCAAATTGCACCCAAAACTGCCTGTAGTTTCTTTCAAACATGCAGTTTTTCTTTTCTTTTTTCCTTTTTTTTTAAACTTATTTTTTATTTTTATTTTTCCTTGTTTCTCAAGGGGGAAGGCAATGGTGAAGAAGGGAGTGGTTATTTCCTCCAGGTTCCTCCCTTGCTGTGGACATTGACTTGAAGCAGCAGAACTGGGAGTCCAGATGTGCCGAGGAGGAGGGCTACCTCTGTGGCATTCCAGGCCTCGTTGCCATGGTGACCGGAAGCAGGGGCCTGGGGCCTCCTCTCCCCTGACTCAGTGCCGCAGGAGGCCTGGGGTCTGGGGCTCAGCTGCTCTCAGGCTTCCCCCCCTGAGCAGTGGAGACCTGAGCTGAGGGCCCTGCTGTGTCCAGGTGGGCTCTGGGGAATTCCATTCCCAGTCCAGCACTAGTCACTGTTGTTGAGGCCCCCTTAGCTGATATCCCATTCAATCCCCTTTGTCTGACCTGCCACCAGTATTTAAAGCCCTAACAGACAAAGTATAGCATGGGCATGTACCACATTCATGGTTATTTAAAAGCACAGCCCCTAGGGATCTGAGGGCGCCGGTTTTAGAAGAAACTTTAGGGATATTGATTGCTTCATTGGCCTTTTCTGCTGCTTATAGGAAAGACCTGAGAGATACATGTGCTTCCTTTACATAGTTTTTGCCATGTTACAGAAAGGAAAAACAGTATTTGGATAGACCATTGAGTTGTGTTCAGTCAAGTTCAGGTACTTAAGTACAGTGACCCATGTGAACTGTATTGCTCTCTTTTCCCATTAGGAAGGGAGGAATTAATCATATTCCATGATCATTGATGACACTGGGAAATAGAGAGAGAGAGAGAGAGAAACAGGCTTGTCCCCCTGCAGGCCAATTCCCTGGCCATGTGCTGGAGTTAATGGAACAGCAGGCTAATGGGGCACCAAGGTGCCAGCAAGCAGAGATCCAACCACCCGGGTCTGCAGCGTGAGCTCCAGCAGCCCTGGAGCAAACGGACTCAACCCCAACCCTGTCTATGTAGTGTCCATTACTCTAAACATGGGTTCATTTATTCTCCATTGGCAAAGCTGATGGGCTGCAGGAGACACTAAGGAAAATTTGCTAAGTGTCTCATGCCTTTTAAAAATTAGCCATCTTTTCAAAAACAATTTTCCAACAAGGTTGAAAGAACACCGCCCATTCCATCCTCACGTCAGCAAAATTCCCACAATTTTTTTTAAGGGAAGTGGTCTTTAAAAATAAATAAATAAATAAAAATGAAATGAATGCATTCTTGAACACCCCAAGCCCAGAGACAAAGGAGTGACAGATTTACAGTAGAGAATGCACAGTTCCTAGAGTCACCAACAATCATGTTTGTGTGTGTGTTGGGGCTAGGGGAGCAGGTTAAAAGCGGAAAAGACTGTATTTCCTCCCTCACTCACTCTCTGAGTAAAGTGCTAGAAGCAGAACAGGATCAGTAAGGCTTCTCATCTCCTTTTTTGAATGGCCCCAAATAATCTTAGTACCCTCCTGCAAACTTTTAGCATCTGTGAATATACCACCTCTTTTTTCTTATTTCTCCAATTGAAACCATATCTAATCCAACCCCTCTCTCTGCCACTTCCTTTTGAATTCTCACTTCAAGTACTATGGTTATATACAATATGGACTTATTGCATACACAAAACTGGTATTTAAATAAACAGCTCTATCCACAGAATGCTCTGGGAAAAACTCAAATCACTCCGTACTTCCTGTCACACTGGTACGCATGAAGACCCATGTTCACCCCACCTCTTAGCAACCTTTAAGACATGTTGATTTCAGTCCTTTTGCAGGTCCTGAATAATGATAGGATAGCAAATAGGCTCGGAAAGAAGGTAGTATATGCCCCGGAAGAGTTTCTGGGGTCTAAATCTGTGAGAAAGAATAAACTATATTCCTGTTTATTAAGTTGCTCTCAAAATGAAGGTAAAAAGGAACATCTTGAGCATCAGGATTTTGAGTACATAGGGAACATTCCATCAGCAAGCACATCAATAGTTACAAAAACAACTGAGAATTTAGGGGAGATATTAATGTTCTTAGTATTTCTTCATTTAAAAATATATTGGGAATTTATCGTACTGTGGGACACTTTTTAAATATTATTTTGTACTATGATTTTAAATTTTGAGACTCCAGATGCGAAATGTCATTTACAAGTTTTATTTTTTTGACTTAAGTTTTCATGCTCCTATTGTTCAGTCAGCTTCAGAAATAATATTTTATCAGAAGGCTTCAGTAAGTCAAGAGAAGTAACCTGAAGAACCTGTCTCCCAATAAATTTATTTAACGTAGGGACCATGTAAATCAAGCGTAATCTGTGATTTATCACCAGATGTTTGCACCCCTCCCCATTCCCCATTTGATTTAAGAAATCTGAACATACAAGTATACCGTATCCACCATTAATTCTGTCTGTCAGATGCAAAACCTAATTACACTAAGAGCATCATATACTGAGAAATTAAAATGAATATTGTATATAAAACCTACACAGCTGCACTCCAGAGCTCCTAATAAAAGAGCAATAGGGACACACCAAAGTTTTATGGCCATTTAATATGGTGGAGCAGAAGCCAGCATGTCTAAAACCGGCATGGCACTAGGGAAAATTTCTATCTGTCTCAAACAGCATTTTGGATTCCATTTTGGAGTAACCTAATCTAAAACACACATATCTTTTCTCAGTTTACTGACAAACACCAAGTTCTCCAAGGTACTCTGCCCCCATCCCATCTCAGCTCATGTGCAATGTTCTCCAAAATCCTCTTAGTGGACTCCTCTGATTCTCACCCAAACTGGCTTAAAAAAAAAAAAAACAAAACCAGTTTCTCTATACTTTAAAAAGATAAAACTCTTCTTGCCTTAGATGAAAGGCATTACATAAAAAGACCACCTCAACTGGCACTAGGGCAAAAGAACTAAGCAACAAAAAAAAAAAAAAACTGCTACCACGAGAAGACGACAGAACAGCTTTTGTTTTGGTTTTTACAAAAATAAGAACAATGTCGGATCCATTCATCTACACTGGGAACAGGGACACAGTATCACAGAGGCATGTGTTGTAATAAAGCAAATTGATGCTGCGACATGCAGTATTTGTAAAACCGACAACACAGATTTGTAAGGAGGGATTTTAAGAAATAGGCCTAACTTGCTTTTCAAAGGCATTGCATAAATCTGTTGGTTGGTCAAAAGATAACTGAAGAGTATCCCCACTCTCACTTGCTGTCAGCCAGGTAGACCCTAGGAAAACATGGAAACAATCTGTCGCACATAAGGTCTATGGGGTCTCAGAACCACAAGGCAAGCCACCCTCATCTCGGGAAAGCAGGGTCTGATTCCAGAGTGGTTGGCTCTGTCTGGCTACCCGTGGTTGCTGCTTTCTGCTCTTTTTTCTCCTTCCTCCCTTTTTGGTTTGTTTGCTTGTTTACTTGATGCCTTTGTCTCTGGATTTTTAGGTTTGAGGGCTGGGGTCATTCTTATTATGAGGAATGACTATTAGGTAGAAACTAAAGAGCTGATTTCTTTTTAAAAACCTTTTATACATTACATTCTAAGATAGGACAATGATGGGAGAATAGAAAAGAACTTTTAGACAACAAGAACAGCAAAAAATCCAAAGGAAATAAAAGTTGAAGATGCTATTACCAGCAAGTTTTTTCACTTAATAGCTGAATGGATTTCTGCTAAGAGATGGAGCAAAAGTTTTTCACATCAGACTGAAAACACCTTCAGTTTCTTGAAAATTATTCTAGGATTGTAAAGCCTAATAACTATGTCCATGGTTTGAGATGTCTATTTTAATATAGTAAGTAAGTTCCTTTAGGGTATAAGACACGCATCAAAATGCCCATAGAAATAATCCTGAAAAAGACTGACTGGCCTTCTCTTAAAACCTGTTATTTTCTTGAAAGTAATTTACAGAGTGTGTCAAATGAGGACACAAGAAGCTTACATTGTGTACTTTAATTTTTTTTATTTTTTTCAATAAAGGGACAAAATGGGTGTATGAACAGGTTAATGCAGACAACTGCCAAAAAAACACAGACAGTGGTTTTTCCAATAGAACTTAACAAAGACCAGAAACAAATACAATAAAAAGCCAGGTTGTAATGACCTTTGGTCATCCAAATAAAAAAAATAAAAACAAAGAAAAATAAAAGATCAAATTAAGTGCCTCTGTTTTGAACAGGGCACATAAGCAATAATAAATAGTGACTCCCATAGTAAAAGATAAAATTTCAAGTTACGACAAACAGCTTTCATTACAGGAATAGAAAAGGCCAATAACAAAATATTCTGCATTGCCATTTACAAAAAAGTATTGACTAAAGCGGGCTTTCTCTTTAATATGCTTTGCATATGAAATTCTTTCCAATCTAAATATAAAGCACCATTTAGTTTTTGGCAATGAAAAAAACTGCAAAACATTGGTTTTTTTTTTTCCTTTTTTTTTTTTTCTTTCTTTCTTTTACTGCATATGAAGGTAAGATGCTGGAATGTAGGGTGATAGAAGGAAAGGGACAAAAAGCACACTACATAACAAACCAACGTTATTAGCTTGCAGTACTGCATACAGTATGGCAGCAGGAAAAAGGAACAAAAAGGATATGTACAACCCCTATGACAGCCATCTGTGTGACATTCTAGCAGGCTCCCCCAAACCGCCATTATATGGCTTCTCATCTGTACAATGTCACACTTTTTTGTTTCTCTTTTTTTTTTTTTTTTGAAGCATACAAATAATTTGCACTATATTATCCTGCCAAATTAAAAAAATATACTGTGGCAGCCTGTCTTTTTTTTTTCCACTACCAAAAAAGGTACATTGATACCTTTTAAGAGAACAAGCAACAGTTAAAAATACAAGCTTCAATATAAATACTATAGTGCCTAACACTAGATGAACATTTAATTCAAATACCATTCTAGAAATACAGAAAAAAGACCATAAATGTGTTTTAGCATAGGAATCAACATGAGTGTGCATTTTCCTATATTTAAGTACTATATAATCTTAAACCTTTCCCCAATGTATGTTTTTTTACAACCTGAAGAGCGGTGTGTAATCCAAGGCATAGAATTTCCACTACCATTTTTAAATGGATAACAAGTCTTGTAACACCACCAAGACAATGGAACCCTAAAATGCAGTTCCCCCCTAAACATAATGAAGTGTTTTTTTAAAAAATTTTTTCTTAACATTTATATTTAAAAAAGTTTTGTACAAAAAAATCCTTGCACTGTAGAAGCGAAAGCAATCATTCATTTCTATGTTAAGTGTATTCTGTTTCCATTCACAGCGCTCGCAATGTTGCGTCCAAGTAAGTAAGCTCATTAGTCAAGTAAATGGCTGGCAAAGTTTTTTAGTTTTTTTTTTTTTTAAATGCTCATCAATGAGATTGTGTTCAATTTTTTTTCAGCATTCTTGCAACTTTTCCCTTAAGTATAGACCTGTAAACTGGGAAAATTGTACAGTGCACTTAATTGTCCTATCTGAGCAGGTTTATTTTATACTCAACCTCTGTATCTCTGATTAGAGAAAAGATACAGGTATCACAGGCAGAGTCAAGTGCTATTTGAACACCAACTGGGGCAGATGCTAGCTTAATAAAAAAGAAAAAATTAAAAAAAAATAAAATAAAAACAATGAATCCTCTTCCATGTTAACACAAATAGCACACAGTGTATGGAAAAGAAATGAAGTACAACTTTTAGGGAGCACAGACATATATACTGCTACTCTTAAAAATCCTTTTTTTAAGAATGTCACATTTAAATGCAAGTCTTAAGAATTCATAGTTAATCATCATTGTATCAATATTAGCTTATATACCTGTTCTAGTTTAAAATGGCAAACAGTACCACGTTGTGCTAATAAATCACTTCTTTTTTTCCTCTGTTCCCCTCTGTCAAACCTCATTGTCAGCCTCTTCTTTTTTAATACAGTATACTAGGTTTTAAGTTTATCATGCGATTGTCCATTTGACAACCAAGTGGATCTGGATCTATTTCTTTTGGTGCCAGAATTTTTAAAAGATATTATTTAAAACAAGCATCTTCACAAAATGAACTCCTTACTAATGTATTTAATCACGTTCCAGGGCTTTTGCACGTTGCACATTCAATTTAATCATTGTTTAAAAAAAATAAAACTTTGGGCAAAGCAGCCCATTTCTTTTAAGCTCTCACCAGGAGCAAAGTAGCTTTTATACTGGTATAATCAGTTTTTGTTCACAAAGTTAAACTAAGGGAAAATGATGATTAACTAGGACATAATGGGTTATATTTTTAGGTAGCCATTGTTGTGAGAAATACAATATAGAATTATATGCTAGGTCCTAGGGTTTATTACCTCACCCAATGCTGAATTAAGCTACAAGTTTATAACAAGTAAAAAGAACCATCAATGTGGTTTTAATAGATCCAAGGCACTCATATTTTAAAACCAAATGATAGAATAAACTTGTTCTGTTTTTCTGTTGTCAATTCAAGGCCTTTCTTTTACTTTCCTCTCCAATTGATACATTTAACCCTTTAGAGACAGACATTTAGCTGATAGTTTTTTTTCAGTGCCATCTATTCTGTCTATAAAGGGTTAATCCAAAAAACTGTTTTTCCTTCTCACGTTATAAAATAAAACTGTACATGATATGTATTACAGAATGTATGCAGCATGGTCTTTTTCTCTCTCTCTCTCTTTTTCTCAGAACGGAACTGGAAACAGCAACATGTTTGCTCAGCAACGAATTAGGGACAATTTAAAATAGCCATAACATACCATACATGCTGTCTAAGTTTAAAAAAAAAAAAACATACACAACATGTAAATTATTGCACAAGAGAAAGGCTCAAAGTTTGCGTAAAATGCAATAGTATTGCCCCATACAGATCATGCATTCAAACGGTGAGAACATAAAGAAAAAAAAAAGAAAAAGAAAAAAGAAAAAGGAAAAGAAAAAAAACAGGTGTGCTGGTGACAAGCACTCTCATATTCTTAGCTTCCGTTACTTCTGTTTGTTTGTTTGTTTGTTTAAATCACATGGGACTAGAAAAAAATCCTACAGGGAGTGGGGCTGGAGGACTATTGGGAAGGAGGATGGTGAAAAAAGGAGGTGTCGGGTGGGAGTGAGGGAGGGGTATTAATATACCTCTATTCAGTTTTTATATCATTATTCAACACTCGATCACTGTGCCATTTTTTCATGTGTTTCTCCAGGGTACTGTACACGCTAAAAGGCATCTTACAAATTTCACATTTGTAAACGTCCTTCCCCACCTGGCCATGCGTTTTCATGTGCCTGGTGAGCTTGCTACTCTGGGCACAGGCATAGTTGCACAGCTCGCATTTATAAGGCCTTTCGCCCGTGTGGCTTCTCCTGTGGACAGTGAGATTGCTACAGTTCTTGAAGACTTTCCCACAGTACTCACAAGTGTCGCTGCGTCTGCCCTCTTTTGAGCTGGGCCTGCCCGGGCCCGGACCACTAATATGGGGCGTGCTCCCTCCACTTCCCGTGCCGCTGCGCCCCGAGATCCCTCCGTCCAGCTCCCCGGGTGGCGTGGAGAAGCGCAAGCTCCCGTTCTCCGAGGAGTGCTCCGATGAGGAGGCAAAAGGCGATTGTCTGGAGTCTCCGAAGCTAAGGAAGGGATCTTTGAGCTGCCTGGAGGCCGCGTAGCCAGCGAGCCACTGCGAGTACACATTCTCGGTGTTGGGCATCGCGGCCGGGGGCAGGTCGAACTCCTTCTCGAGCTTGATGCGCTTGGAGAAGGGGCTCAGCGAGCTGGGGCTGCCCAGCAGCAGCTTTTTGGACAGGCCCCCCGAGGCCGACTCGCCTGGGGAGCAGCCGCGGCCGTTAACAGTGCCATCGTCTATGCGGTCCGACTCGCCGGCCACCGAGTCTTCGTCGCAAGTGTCCCTGTGGCCCTCGGCCTCGGCCAGGTGGCCGCGCTTATGCTTCTCGCCCAGGACCTGGTGGAAGGCCTCGCTGAAGTGCTGCATGGAGCTGAGCACCATGCCCTGCATGACGTCGGGCAGGGCTCGGCCCTCGTCGCCCACGCCCACCACCGCGCCCCGCGAGCTGTTCTCGTGGTGGCGCGCAGCCTCCAGGCTCAGCCCGAAACCGTAGTCCACCCTCTCGCTCTCCGTCAGCTCCTCCTCCTCCTCTTCCTCCTCTTCTTCTTCTTCCTCGTCGTCCTCCTCTTCCTCCTCGTCCCCGTTCTCTGGGATCAGGTTGGGGTCATTCTCGCTCTTGAACTTGGCCACCACGGACTTGAGCGCGCTGCTGGCGCTGCCCACCAGGTCGCTGGTGCCGGGTTCCGGGGAGCTGGCGGTAGAGAGGCCGTCGTCGGACTTGACTGTCATTGGGGACGACTTGTGCATGTGCGTCTTCATGTGGCGCTTCAGCTTGCTGGCCTGTGTGCAGGCGTGGTCGCACAGGTTGCATTTGTAGGGCTTCTCGCCCGTGTGGCTGCGCCGGTGCACCACCAGGTTGCTCTGAAATTTGAACGTCTTGCCGCAGAACTCGCATGACTTGGACTTGACCGGGGGCTGGGAGGGAGGAGGGGCGGATTGCAGAGGAGGGAGGGGGGGCGTCGCCAGGAAGGGCGGCTTGCTACCTGGCTGGAATGGTTGCAGTAACCTTTGCATAGGGCTGGGCCGGCCTGGGGACAGCGGTGGGCTAGACGTGTTCCCTGCCAGCTCTCTAAGTCTCCTAGAGAAATCCATGGCGGGAGGCTCCATAGCCATTGGATTCAACCGCAGCACCCTGTCAAAGGCACTCGGGTGATGGGTGGCCAGGGCCATCTCTTCCGCCCCCAGGCGCTCTATGCGGTGGGGGTCCAAGTGATGTCTCGGTGGTGGACTAAACAGGGGGGGAGTGGGTGGAAAGCGCCCTTCTGCCAGGCCGGAAGCCTCTCTGGATACTGATCCTGGTATTCTTAGCAGGTTAAAGGGGTTATTGTCTGCAATATGAATCCCATGGAGAGGTGGCTGGGAAGGACATTCTGCACCTAGTCCTGAAGGGATACCAACCCGCGGGGTCAGGGGACTTCCGTGTTCGCTTTCTAAGTAGATTCTTAATCCATGAGTGTTCTGTGCGTGTTGCAAGAGAAACCATGCACTGGTGAATGGCTGTTTGCAAGTTGTACATGTGTAGCTGCTGGGCTCATCTTTACCTGCAAAATAATACAACAGCAACATCAATGTTTAATCACCGAGGCGAGCATCAACAATTGCTTACTTACGTTCCACCCTCAGTTTTCCCTGCCAGCCCAGCCCCTCTACGCTAATGCCTAAGCCCTCACAGACCTACTCCTGCGCCTACACCGTGCCTGGGCCATACGGTGGTTGGTGCCTAACAAATATTTATCGAGTCAGTCTTCCTGCCATTAAACTCTGTTCTAATAATCCTATATCCACACCCCAAAGCAGAAAAATTCTGACCAATTCAAGCTTAAGAATAGGGTCCCTATATTCTAGGGACTTTGGCAAATGTCTTCCAAACCTTCCAACCTCATGGGCTGTGGTGGGGGGCAAGCTGTTTCATCTCTGTGTGCCTCTGTTTCCTCATCTGTTAAGAGGGACTTGAACAAGGTGACCTGGGGGAAGTTGTTTTGCTTCCTCAATCCTATCATCCTAGTCTATTCCCCTCTGGGTGGCAGGTGAATTTTCTAAATAGGCAATCATTCCATCTAGATGTCGAAAAGAGGAGAAGGTAAACTCACTATAGTTCTCTGCAGCCTTACCGAGGTTCAACTTGAAACACACTGATTGCTGACATTGTAAAAATGAGAAGGGAAATCAAAAAATGCTTCCATGAAACAAAGACTAGCAACATTCTCCCATCCCAGCCTATGTGCCAGGCAGTGAGTTGTAATCTGCATTCTATCCATGACTCCCTACAGGGGACACCCATTTTTAATCTCAAGGTATGTTATGAAAATCTCAAAAGAAAAATCTAATTCAGATTTAACTGAAAGGCTACATGAGATGCTTAGAAGTTGTCCCCCAGTGCAGCAAATGCAAGTCTGAAGAAGTTAGGAGTGGCTGGTGCCAACTGCAGCAGACACAGCATCCTGGTTGAAGGAACAGTTAAGGCCGCCAACACCATGACAGGCAGCAGGCTGAGCAATGCTACACTAGCCTCCTCCTCATTATTTTGAGAGGCTAACAACGTGAACCAAATTATACAACATCCTGCGCCCTCGGCTGAGACTCGGCTTCAGTTGAGAAAGAAACAGAAAGATACAGTTCAGCTAGTCAACTCTTTGGCCAGTAGCCAAGCCGTCTGGAGAGGGGCCCTGCTTAAGTCACATTATTTCTCTCTTGCTGAAAAGAACCCGAGAGTGGTAAATGCCACTTTGGCAAAGAGGGGGCCAGCTTGATTTCACGAAATCATTCATTTTTGGAGATAGCTAAATTAAAATGTACATGTATGTGTTTTATATATATCTATATATACACACACACATATACATATGCATGTGTGTGTGTGTATATATATACATGCACACATATATGGAGTAACTAACCAACAGTTTACCAGTCAACTGCAGCCTTAAAAAGGGCACAAGTGATGGTGGCCTAAGGATAAGGATGAGAAGAATAGATAACGTCCCAGGGATTCTGAAAAAAGACAGGGCTTAAAATATAACTGAGAAATAAACTTTCTCCCTCTTTTAAAAGAGGGGCTAGCAGAGTTCCTTCAGCCTACAGCTAGCATTTGTCAGTAACTTTTTTAAAAGGACAGAATTCACCAGGGAGCTAAAGAGTGGGAATGAGGAATTCATCAATTATATGATTCCTCCATTTAGCACGTCAGAAAGAAAAGCTGGCAGGGTCTTCTCAGGAGCCCCAAACACTCATATTCCAAAACAAGCCAGCCACGCTCAAGCACTTGTCTAAATAATGGACTCCTGCCCTGACCTTGTAATTTACTTTACAATGCATTTATAATCTCACTCAATATATCCCACTCCTGGGTAAATCTCTTTAACAAGATTAGATGGTAAGATACCAAAATTAGGTTTCAAACATTTGTCTAATGTGGAAGAAGGGGGAGGCAGAAAGATTTTGAAAGAAAATGCTGACATTAGTATCACATTATCTGCCTATTTTTGTTTGCCTCTTTTCTTCAAAGGGAAATAAAAAGCTTCATTGAGAGTATTTCATAAATTTTTTGTTGTTGTTGAACAATGACTTGGGTCCCAAATAGACAGGGAAAAACTATCTAGTTCCAAGTACCGTGACCCTCTGTGGCCTTCTCCTTTGCCCTTCTAGGATTCTGGGTTATTATCATACCTTTAGCCTGACAATCATAATTGGAGATGTAAAAAAGAGATTTGTCAGCTGAAGCCAGTCCTTCACACTTTCACCACTCCAAATGCCTTAAAGTCATATTTGACCCTTATAATTTTATCTTGAAACCCAGGACTGGACCATAATTAGTGATGCTAGTTTTGTGTGTGCCACGAAATCTGTGGCATACGGCATTACGTCAAGAAGCTCATTTGTATCCTTTCCAAGAGGCTTCAACAAGAAAAGTCCATTTTATTTTGCTGTCCTGAGCTTCTTAAAATTTTTTTCAGAGCCAGTTATGTGATTATATTACAATATGTTAACACTATGATGCTATCCCTCCCCCTCTCATACATCAGGTCAGAGAAAATGGCATTTCGTCTTATAATGAGGATACAACATAGAGTTTTCACTATCGCATTTTAGTATTCCCATCAACTAGATATTCTAGATCATGAGGGCAGCTAGTGTAATCATAATGTCAATGAGAAGGGCTGTTACGATTGAGACTAAAGATTACACGGAAAGAGCTGCTTTGAAACTGGTAATTATTACCAGTCCACTAATAGCAAATGATGCATTACAATTTCACCATATAATCTGTATTTCACTCAGCTCATGCCGGTGCACCATATTATATTACAGTGCTCACAGATTCTAAATTCCTAAACTGCAGTCATCAATAAATGTGTTACTTGCCATAATTTGTGAAATTACTTTGTTCATAACATCTTTGATGGTTTAGAAAGACCAGAATTGATTTCCTGCGTGGCAAAATTAGGGCTACATTGATTTATTGACGTGTAAAATATAATAATATTCTTCATTTACTCTGATGAAAATCAACTTCTCGATTTGAGAGCCTCATTGGGCATTCACTGGGATTGTTTTGATTTGAAGCAATAAAATGAGACCTGGCCCCCAAGCGTAAGAACTCGAGACATTGAAAGGGTTAAAGGCAGCTGTTAGCCCACTTCCTGGTTTTTATTTTGTTTTATTTTATTTTATGGGAAGGAATGACCATCATTTCTAGTGTGTCACCAATACGAAAAAAAGTCATATGACTTATGCCTCAAAATTTGGAAGAACAAGGAGGTCCAAAGGGGGACCTCTGGTTCTATTATTTTACTTGTGACCCTGGGACTGTCATTTAATTTCTCTGAGGCTTAGGACTCCTATCCGTAAAATGAGCATACAAACAGTGCTTTTAAAGAATTGTTGTGAGGTTCAAATGACAGAAGTATCTAAAAACCCTCTGTAAATTATCAGGTCCAACATGTATGTGAGTTTTCATTACTACCGGGCGTGATTAATTACTGAGGGTAATGACTAACTACATTACACTCCCAGTACATTTGCAGAAGAAGGTCCCAATGCAGACCTACCCTGGGGTCTGGTTAGAGGGGCAAAAGGGGGCAACTTCAAGTCACTCTTCCACTTTCACAACTGTGGAGGCCACAAAGCTGTGGGCTCTAAAAGCGAAGGACAGCTGCTCAAAGCAGCGGAATGCGGTGGGCATCAGCTTTGCCTTAGAACCATCTGGAACGCCACAACCCATTTCCACATACCTTGTTCTGGTCACTCCTAAACTGGTCCTGCCAGCCTGGGCACTGGCAAACTATGGACCCTCCCTTTGTGGGTAGTGGGGAGAGGATAGGGGTTCTATATCAGGCTCCCACTTTCTCATCCATCAGATCACACTCCAAGCCCTCAAAAGACCAAGCTGAAGACAGAATAATAAACTGTTTCCCCAGCCAGCAGCCCTTGGCCTCCCAACTCCACCCATCTCTCCATTTCCCCACTCCCTTGTCTCCCTTCCCTCAGAGGGTGGCTCTGTTCCCACAGCCAAATGCAGGCCCCAGGCACCCCCCGCAAAAGGAATAGAGCTCTTCCCACCCAGCCAACATGTAGGGACTCGAAACCATGAGTCCAAACCCTTAAACTCTCTGCAGTGTGTGACCTAACCCAGGCTTAGGCCCAGCTTCGGGGGAGGGCAGATGAGGTGCTGTTAACCCCTGCACCACCCAACCCTCAGGACCCAAGGGCTTGTGAAATCCTACAATAACTCTTTGTTGTCTGGGATAACCTAGGTTAACAAAAATAAACAACTGGCTTTGAATTTGGTCTCAGGGTGCCTGCCCTGCCCTGCAGACACCATTCATAAGATCGGTAAGTCTAATTTCCCACCTATATGAAAAGCAGCCCCCTTTCTAGCTTTTACTCACGCATCTTACTCTTTGTTATTCCCTTTCTATAATCCTTTCTTTTTTCCTTCCCATGGCAGGTTATTTTTTTTCATTTACTGGCAAAATAAAAATCAGATGTCACACTTCTTTATTTCCTTGAATCTGCTTTTTTTTGGGGGGGACTGGTAAAATAAACCCCTCTTCCCAATATTCTAGCCATGCATAATTCACACCATGTTTCTACAGAAGATAAACAAACTATTACTTTCTAAAATAACATTCAAAAAACATTTTCATAAATGAACACTAAATTTCACCAAAAGGTCCCCACTATAAAAGTTAACTTAAACAAGTAAATTGGGCAATGGTGGTAGTGGAATCTACATTTTAACTACAATGCTGTGCATTTTCTTCTAAAACTAGAAGAAAAATAAGCAGCAATCACGTGTATGCGTGTGTATATTTACATGCATATATATGCACATATATAAAATACTATGCATATATACAAATATATCATGTTCAAATACACATGTAAATGCATAGATAACATGCGTTGGAATAACTCAGAAGTAACTCTAAATTGATGCCTTGTGATTCTGGCCTCAGCTACAGGGTATGCCATGGAATGAACTCAAAGTCCTCCATGAGGCCATGGGAATAGCAGTAAAATGGACTCTGAACTCACAGAGGTATCCAGCCACCAGCCACGGAGCCAGGCAAAACCCTAGGTAGGGAAAAGAGTCTTGGGGATGAGTGGCTGTCAGCTCCCTACCTTCAGTGAGAAAAGAAAGAAAAAGGAGAGCGGGGGAAACAACTCTCAGGGCTGAGTTGAGTGGGGGTGTGGGTGCCAAGTGAGTAATGGAATAATATGTATGTGGGTGCCAATCTGTTTTGGAAGTAACTCCCTTCAGTACTTAAAAAGTAAGGGTAATTTCTAGAAATTCTCATCTCTATACACATGGACATTTGTAGAAGAAATAATGCTCAACTTACAAATACCCTGCGGGGCATATTCTGCACTCATCCCAGGCGTGGGGATCAGAGCTCCGTGTGCAGAACGAGGGGAGGACAGGCCCCTCCAGTGCAGAAGTTTATCTGTGAAAGAAACCCAAAATCAAGCACTGCAGCCATAAACAATGTGCATCGTAAACCACAGGATATCACATTTCAATTCCATTAAAATAGATTAACATCATTACAACAGCCTTGCAGATAGTTAATAGGCCCAAGGCCTAAAGGAAAGTAGTGAGTTGTTTCCCACAGTTTTTGTTTTGTTTTTTAATTTTGGGACTTTTTGGGCAAAAGGGAAAGGGTTTGTTTTAGGTATGGGGATAGAGGATGGTTCTTAGGTTCAGTTGCTTGATTACATGTTGTTATTCGTTTATTGTTGCTATATAAATAGCAAGGAGAAAATTTGTAATGTTACATATATATGGCTGGAAAAAGAGAATTTATCTGCAAGGCTGGTTTACATGCATACATTGACTTGACTTTATAGACAAGCCCAAGCAAAAACCAATATGCTAATAGGAAATGAGTGGATTCATGAACCATTTTGATGGAACACTCTCCTGCCTTCCCCATCCCACATCCCCCTCCCCATGCTATATTTACAATAGGAACTTCAATGATGGGGAAACCTCAGGCATTATCTGGACTTGATTGGGCCATACTCTAAAATTCTATGCATGGGGTACCCCGTTGGCATGCCTTCTCACAATGCAAAGCAGTGGAGAATAAAGATTAGACTTCTGGGGTTAAAATAATTTTGGCTGGATCCCCACCTTGAAGGTGCTGGATCATATCATTAAATGACAAGGAAAGAACAAGCATCCAATAATAGCAACATCCAGAAACTGGGGCCCACTTTCCCCATTCGACTGCACACCTGGTTTAAAAAAAGTGATTTTTCTCACTAATAAACATAAATCTAGCAGTCAATCAAGCGTTCCTAACACTGATGTTTGCAAGAAAGAAAATTTAGTTTGTGCAACCTGGGAATTATCTGGTTTCTATGGTAAGTGTCTAAGTTTTCCAAATCTACCTTCCGCTAACTAATGATGTAGATGTCAACCTTGAGACAGAGTGGAAGATAGATGGAGTAGGAGACATTCCATGTGTTCTAGAGGTTTGGAGTTTGTGATGATTAGGGGAGACGGAAAAGAAGAAAAACAAACTTTGAATGTGAGCAAACAGAGTATGTTTTGTATTAGCTTAATAATAAGAACACTTAAAAGTGTTTGTTGGTATACTCTAGGATAGCAGGTCCCAAGTGTGAAAATATACCCTATTCTCTTTGTATTGGCCACATTAACAAATGCAGCCAGGGCAATTGGGACAAGGTTCCCTTTCATAAGGAACCTTAGTGTGTGGCTTGAGAAAGCTCTCACACAGATGGCATAAATCAGTTGTCACCAGGCTTCCAAAGGGAGGCCGTCTAGGAGACACCATCTAGCCTGAGACCATCTATGGAGACATTTCCTCTTCTCTAATCCAACACAAAATATAAACCACAAAATGAAACAACAAAAGTGGGAAGTCTGGGCTGGGATTGTGGCTCAGTGGTACCGTGCTTGCCTAGCATGTGTGAGGCACTGGGTTCGAGTCTCAGCACCACATATAAATAAAGAAATGAAATAAAACTGTATCAACATCTAAAAAAAAATTTTTTAAAAAAGTGGGAAGTCTGGACTTGGGAAAAGACTACACTTGCTTCCTTATGTTAAATGAATGGAGAGTTCACAGTAAAATTAACTATAGGTTTAGGGGTTGGGGATATAGCTCAGCTGGTAGAGTGCTTGCCTCACATGCACAAGGCCATGGGTTCAATCCCCAGCACCACAAAACAAAAAAACAAACAAAATAAAAATTAACTATAGATATAGCCCTATTAGTTTGTAAGAAAAAATCTAAGGATCCATTTTATTATTTTTTTGCACCTGTTCTTGCCTCAGCAAGTTTGTTGCAGAGACTAGAATTCTTTTCTTAGGAAACCCACACCACCTAGGTATCTGTAACCCCAGGACAAAAACAACAAGATCTTTGGACCCTCACATGGAGAGAGTCTAATTTCAAATTCCCTGCCACTTATTTCAGCAAGAAATGGGAGAACTGTTAGCCCATTCCCGGCTAGCCACTAGCACATCTCCGGTTGGCAAGCTTGCTTCCTAACCCATTATCGCTAAACAAGCTGAGCCCAGAGCAGCAGCCCAGACCAAGTAGCAAAGTGACATCTCATGGCCTAGAGTATCTAGCATGGTGGTTTGTTTGGAGTTTTAGTTTTTGATTTGTAAAAAATCTTAGCAATTTCGACTTCTATGTCTTCATTTTTACAGATGGGGAAACTGAGGCCTTGAGAAATTAAGTAACTTACTTGCCCATTGCATGGTCTTCAATGCCTAGAAGCACCAATAAAGGAGGCTCCCTTTCTACTGACACACTGGGCAGCATTTAAAAACCTCATGGGGGCAGCACTTAACAGTGCAGAGGTGTGGAGAGAGGGGCTTTCAAAAGGTCCCAATGAGCTGACTTGGTTTCACAACTCAGCTCAGAATGCCTGCTCTGAGCCTCCTGCCCTCAGCCCCAGAGTTTCACCCTCTACCTCTGCTTCCCCTGAAGAACTAGCCAGCTGAAGAGAAACAAAGCATTGCGACCAGCCTAACACACTATTCACTTTAGAAAGCGGCACACTGTCTTTGTGCCAGAAACTTGGCCTTGCTTTTCTCTTCCTCCAGGAAGAGAGTCAAAGCAGAGCCAACTGGGAACCCAGCTGATTTTGCTGCTGCTTCCACTAAACACATCCATAATATTCTCTTTGGTAAGGAGAATCGACATTCCCATAAGAACTGGAAATGCTAAATTGTTAATAGCCTCCCTAGGGTTTAACTTCTTGCTATGATGCCTTCAATTATTTTATCAGAGCTTAGGCAAAGTAAAGTATCACAATTAATGCTTCTGAGCGTCAAACTCAACAAGCGGCTCTGCCTTCCCTCCTTGAGAGGGAGAAAGAGCTGTGCTAGTGGAAGGCAGCTTCTCTTCCCACCCTCCCTTCCATTCTCCCCAGGCAGAGATGGGTGCCACTGCCAGCTGAGAAGGGGTGTGGTCTAGCTATGTTCTCTTTATTTCTTTGTTGGCACTCTTAGGGAAGTGGTTCTCAATGCACAGACCAAACCCAGCATCAGCACCACCAAGCATGTTGGAAACACAAATTCTTAGGCCTCACCTCTGACTTACTGGATCAGGAACTGCAGAGGGGTGAGGAAGCAGCAATCTGTGTTAAACAAGCCCTCCAGGTGACTCTGAGAGCCATCAAGGTTAATAAGCCCCATCTTAGATAAGGAGAGGTAAAGACCTAGGAGCTTTGATGTTCCCTGGGCAGATATTCATGGGCCATAAGGTTGTCATCCCTTCCACCAGTACCCACCTCCTTTAGGACGGAAAGAATAAAAATCTGGGGACTCCCTAAGGGTCGCTCCACATGGAACTAAGAGGTTCCACTCTCTATCCATTGGTCATTGACAAGAATGGGGAATAGACTCGGTCTCTTCCTTAAGTAGGGAGCCCTCTTAGCATCAGACAACACCAATGTCAGGTAGATGGCATTCTAACTGCTGCATAAAAACTGAAATATTACGCCAGGCACAGTGGCGCATGCTTGTAATCCTAGCATTTTGGGAGGCTGAGACAGGAGAATCCCAAGTTCAAAGCCAGCCTCAGCAATGGTGAGGTGTTAATGGTTAAGACCCTGCCTCTACATAAAACACAGAACAGGGCTGGGGAAGTAGCTCAGTGGTTGAGTGCCCTGAGTTCAATCCCCGGTACAAAAAAAAAAAACTGAAATGTTTGGGCTGGGGCTGGGGCTCAGTGGTAGAGCACTTGCCTAACATGTGTGAAGCCCTGGATTTGATCCCCAGCACTGTTTAAAAAGTCAAAGCTGAAATGTTTGAGCATGCTGCATGGATGGAGCATGAACAGGACTCCTGTCTCCCTTTCTAGACTCTTGACACGCTGCTTTCTTTGGAATCAACCTCCTTCTGAGCTTTGTGCTCCCCTGATGGAAGGTGTGTCAGCCTGTTCTGTTTCATAAAGGTCTCTCTAGACCCATTCCACTTGGGGCTCAGAAATGCCTTTTGCATTATTAAGTTGCAAAGTTTCCTCATGGCTGAATAAAATGAAATGAATCTTATTTTGGGACACTCTTTAAAAGTCTGCAACAAATAGAGTATGGTTTTGATTTCAGGTTACATATTGGTCACTTTACATTTCTCACCTAAATTGGGTACCAACTTTTGACACAGAGCTCTATAAGTCCAGTGGGACATCCTCGGAATTTAAGGTCATTAAATCAAGTTTTTGGGTTCCCCAAGAACATTTCTAACATTCCTTGACTATAACTTGTTATTTGTTTCTGAAACTAATCATTGGGTATGTAATATAACCATTTTACTGTCTAATAATCAACAAGTAATATTCTGATCTCCAAGAATGCAAACAGCTAAGATCAAAGCATCATTTCCAACACACTTAACGGGTACTTCGGGAGCCCCACTTCTATCAAGTATTAAAAGGCCAGACCGAGGGGCTAAGGATGTGGCTCAGAGGTAGAGCGCTTGTCTAGCATGTGTGAGGCTCTGGTTTAATCCCCAGCCACAGACATAAGCTATTCACTTAAATGTATATGTGTGTACATATTTATTTTCTTAAACATACTTTTTTAGATATGTGTGTCCTCAAGTGGTACAAAATATCTTGCAACCTCCCTTTCACTTTGGGTCCTTGAGAAGAGAATGGAAGACAAACCCATCATGACCAGAAAGGATCTCTACATTGGTGAAAAGCCAGAATAAAGGACTTGTCCAGCCCCTTTCAGCTCCAGGATTCTCAAGTCCCTCCTCCTCCAAACAACCACCTTCTAAGCCACACTTGAAGTGTACAGTACATGTTTGTCAAGTCCCCTAAAGAAACCAATTCCTATTCCCAAACCAATTGCTGGATTCCAGCCACAAAAACAACAATGTAGCTTGTCTGGGATAGAAGTTGCTTTATCTAACAGGAGAGTAAATCCCCAGAAATGTCCTTTCTGGTCAGCTGCTTCTACCCCTTGACCCTGCAGATTACTGTGACTACCAGCTCTTCCCTGAGGTCCTCTGACCAAGAGCATTCTAGAGCAAACACTGGCCATGGCTGTGTCTTGAGTTGTGTCAATCTGGACAGAAAATGTGCCAGCTTTATCACTGCTAACAGAATTCCTAATTAACCTTCTGATAGTGTCAAAATCACATTCCCTTTTGTTCTAGAAATGAGCATTTACATGAGCATTTTTTCCCTCATAGCGTTTTTTTTAAATTGGTTACTGTTTTCCCAAATCAAGATGCTTTTTAAAAAGTATATTCTACAAAGAAGAAAGCAAGTAAGGATGTTTAGATGCCACACCACAGAGTTTCTTTGCTAAAACTTAACTCATGGTCTTTATATTACTTGATAGTTTACCAGCGACTTCAATTATATCCATCACTCATTCAAATTCTTTTTTTCTATTCTATCCTCTCAGAGTCTCGATTATTCAAACAACAGATTACTAATTTCACCTTTAAGAGTGATCATCCTAAGTCTTCTCTCAATTAGGTGGAAGAGAAAGATGGCATCTTTCATGCCCCTTTATCTATAATAATGGGGAAAAAAAAACAGAGAGATGCAAGGCACCAATCTGTCAGGCCTAAACAAAATTTTCTGCAATCTGTGTCTTTAACATAAGCAAAGCATATAATTCAAAAAAAGAAAAAAAAAAAAGAGCTTGCTTTTCTGAAGAATAACTAAACCGGAGACATTGTGTTCCATCTTTGTGTTGAAATGCAGATTTCCCACTAAAAGGCAAATCCTTCATTTCAAAAGGTTGAATAGGATGGTACTTAAAAAAAGAATTCCAGCTGGTTAAATTTAGGGTGTTGAAAAAAGTTCACTCCAATAATATTCTTTGGCTCTGGGCCCAAAGTATTTTCACTTGATCGTGAATTAGATAAATTTTTATTACGCTTTAAGCATTTGCCTTAGAAAGGAGGGACTTATCTAGGAGACTGGAAGGGCAGCTGCATAAAAAGACAAATTGTCTTAGGACAATTTTTTTTGTTTGTTTAACCATGTACCTTACTATGCAAAATGTGTGTTCCCAGGATAAATCCCATTCATTCATTCTTTCATGCATTCATTCAACAAATATTTATGGAGTGCCTACAATGCCCAAAGCAATGGGCCAGCCTCTGTGGGTAGTACAAAGAAAACTCAGAAGCAGACTTCCCCACAGGAACCCACCATCTAGCAGAGAAGATAAGGCCTGAACAGAAATTGCCCTACTGCAGTGTAGAAAGTACGTCATAAGAAAGGAACAGGAAAACTGCTATAGAAATTCAAAGAAAGAAAAATTACATTGGGTCCTCAGTGTTCATAGGAGATGGGTTCTAGGACCCCTTTGGATACCCCAATCTGCATATTCTTAAGTCCCTCAAATGAAATGACATGATACATATGCCATGCAATCCTCCCCTACGCTTAAGTCATCTCTATATGATTTATATTATCTAAAACAATGCAATTGCTAAGTAAATAGTTGTATTGTCCAGGGAATAAGGTCAAGAAAATATCTGTACAAGTTCAGTATAGATGCCATTTTATTTATTTATTTTTTCAAATATTTGCAATCCAAGGTTGACTGAGTCCTTGAATGCAGATATCCACTGGCTGACTGTATGTACTCCGCTTTGAAAAGGAGGGTAGAGGCTTTAGGAGACAATAACTTTGGAGCTAGACCTACAGAGCCAAGAGAAGAACTTTCTGGACAAAAAGAAAAAGTAGGCATCAGTGCCCAAGAAGAAGCAAAACCCAAGATGTACAGAGTCACAGGGGCTCAACAGGAAGTTACATTCAAATCAAAAAAATTGCATACCCATTCATCCAGTTGACAGAAGAGGCTAAATCATCTTAATAAATCTTCTGAGGATTTTTGTGGAGTCCTTAGCTTTTGCAAGATCATATTTTCAAACACCACATTTTCTTAAAATGAAGGACACATGCATGTGGATTATTGGGAAATTCTAGGAAAGCGCATCTGTCCTGTTTTGTTTCACCCCCCACCTCGAATTTGATGGATTGTGGGTGGTCTACAGAATCCACTATGTTTTATTCCTCTGAGTCAGAAAAACAAGTGTTGATAGCGATGTTCTTCTTTTCAATACTGCCTCCCTGGCTTGAATAATCTATTTCAGATGTGTCGTTGCCAGTTTAAGATGGGCTCATACTTGCTGAAACATTTTCACCAAACGACGGAATGAAATGTTGAGATTTTCCTACACAGCTTTGTCTCTTTCATCATCAACTTAACCTTCCCTACAAATTTCTCCTCTTTCTTCTCTTCAAAACCACGGGAGGATGGCCGACAACCTCACTGTGAGATTGTCCTAAGCTCTGAGCCCTTATCTGAGGATTCTGTGTGCACACACAGGCCCTTTCTCCTATTAGAAGTATTTTTCAGGTTATTTGGAGAAATTTGGAGACCAATTTCAAAGATGCCTTTGCCCAATGCCTTGAGTCTCACTGTAGCCCCTCCCCAGATTGTATATTGCTGAAGCAAAGCCAAATATCTCAGTGTTTTCATCCTATCGCCCAGAGGCCACTTCTCAATTTGAGTAAATTCCATCGCCATTCTGGCCTTAAGTCTTCTCCACTTTAAAAAAATAATAATAAGAAGAAGATGGATCGGGTGGGTGACATCCACCTCACTTCCCAGGCCTATCGGAGCCTCATTGGGCCATGAAGCTTGTTGGGATGGGCCTATTCCCTTGGAACCTTGCCAGAATTTAAAAGGACCTATAGGACAGCAGGCCTGGGCCTAGGCCTGGACCCTATGCTAATTCTTAGACTGAGATGTGAGCCTGATGGTGGATTTCAACCTCCTGGGGCCCAGACTTGGAAAATTCACCTGACTTGAGCTTCAAGGAGGAAGCCCAGGTAAGTGCTGAACCAATAAGAAGGAAGGTCAGAGAACCAGGAAGAAACTTCCCAACACCCAGGCTAAATGTCAAGGGAAAAGGTCTCTGCAGCCCATGCCAGAAGGCCAGTGGCAAAGCTTGGCCTTGTGCCAGAGCCCAGTACCTTACTGTTCACAAAAGCATACATAGGATTCCAAGAAATATGAGTCCTCTTCCCAGCCATCTCCAACCAAGGCAGCAAAGCCTCAGCACCCTGTGGTCCCAGCCCTGGACTAGCATAGAGGGTTCCTGGAAAGCCCTGCATAAAATGAATTTCGGTAAACTGAATCACATTTTCTAACCGACAGAACTTCAGAGAGGTTTCGTCACCCTCCCAAGCTCATCGAAAATTGGCAGGGCTTCTAACATTTTACCTTTTAAGTGCGTTCCCCCCCACCCACCCCCCAACATCCTCTCTGTCAAGTAGTTAATGATCTGTAAACAAACACTTTAAATTCAGTGGGGGAGCTAACTATTAAAGGAACCCTGTGGTGAAACCTTTTGAAAAGTTAACAATCTTTCTGTAATGTGAAAAATCACCCTCTAATTTATCAGTTTCCATTGATGAGGTTTTGGTGTGTATTGGGCCTTCTGAAAGTGGGGTGCACGTGCAATCAATGCCCCTCTGAGGTGAGAAGGGATGAATAGGAAAAGAATCTGCTCCCAATACTCTGCTTTTCCCCAGAACGTCCAGCATCATACAAATGTATTCACAGACACCCTGGCCCCGAAATGAAGAAAAAAATAGAAAATCACAATCTCAGACACCTGGAAAACTTTGAAAACCACACAGGAGTGATGAGCCCCCATTCTATTAAGTATTAGATGCCTGAGGAGGGTGGAACCACATTTTCTGCAGGGAGGATAA
The DNA here is from genome assembly GCA_004024805.1 of Geosciurus inauris. Lineage (NCBI taxonomy): Eukaryota > Metazoa > Chordata > Mammalia > Rodentia > Sciuridae > Geosciurus > Geosciurus inauris. Next base: position 85,207 of record PVHX01000019.1, read on the forward strand.
GGCCTGTGGCTGTGAAGATGGAGCCAATGAGAATGATCATTTGTTTAGCAAACGTTTAATTCTGATAACACCTGCCAGGGCAAAGGGCTTGTCTATCAAAGACAGCAGAACACACAACTTCCAAATTACTCTGAAGAGCCACCCCTAGTCTTTTTATCTGTGTCAACTCACAAAAAATGTCATTTTTGCCTCTATATCACCATTTTGATCAGTCTTCCAAATATACCAGAATAAGATAAAGAAAACTCAACATAGTGCTGACAGAAAGACCACTGAGAGTTTTTGTTTTGGTTTGGTTTTTTACCTTTATTTTATTTTTATGTGGTGCTGAGGATGGAACCCTGTGCCTCATGCTGAGTGCTCTACCACTGAGCCACAACCCCAACCCCACCACTGAGGTTTTGTTCTTGGCCTAGTGGAGGCAGAGAGCAACAGGAAGGGACAGATACAGACAGTAGATGTGAGAAGGCCCAAGCAAGATGGCAGCTCAGCTAGCTGGGGAGCTTTCTGGGCATATCTTCCATGACTGATCTGTGCACCTCTTTGATGAAGAAGGGCACCAGAAGAATGAGCAGGCCCAGGAAGACTCTGGCAGGACTCTCCCACTACTGACAGAGCCAGAGACTCCTGCCTCCTAGCCTTCTTAGGGAAGAATGTCCTGGCCTTCCTCTGGAAGGAAATGGAAGCTCTTAGACGCGTCTTGCTGCAAGCAGTGAAAGCAAGGTTGGGCCTCGGAACCTTGCCCCCTACTTGAGGAGCACTACTCTTCACCACTCACCTCAGGAGCGTCCAAGGTGGGCCACTGGAGAATGTGTCGTCACAGCCACTTACCGGCAACCATTCGCATTTCTGGGACTACAAAGTGGTATGTATACTTCAAGGAAGGTGGGGAAGGCACACACTACGGGGCTATTACTCTGTGACATTCTTGGCTAAGAGAAACAGAATTGACCATTCTCCAGAATTAAAACTTATTATATCTTGTGGCTAACACAGAACAGCTTGGAAATTATGAGAACTAATTTAAGGCTTCGAAGCTAAAAAAAAAAAAAAATGGTCTAGCAGGTCAGGCTCTGACATTTCTTCAGGAACAAAACTAGGCTGCCCTCTCGCCTGAGGTGAGGCTGAATCAAGGAGGGTTCCGGTGCTGTGAGGACAGGCCTCGTCCCAAGACAGCAAGTCCTTCTTTCAGAAACAGGCCTTTGCCGGGGGCAGGCAGCAACTGTTACCGGTCTCCTCAGTCCCTCAGCACCTTCACGCCTCCCAGGCACAGAGCAGGCCTAATCTCTCTGACAGCATCCCACAGAACAAAAGACAGGCTTGTATTCTTGGCTTCATGGTTATTTTCCTGGCTTTTTATCCAGTTTCTAATCCTTCATTTATATCACCGGCCAATCTAGAAAGACCCCTCAACAAAAAGGAGATGCCTGCAGGTAGAATCTGCAATCATTCAAGAGGCCCCAAACCATGGGGTGGGGTGCTGCTGGCTGCTTTGGGGTTTATTAATTCTGCTGATGCAGCCGGAATAACAGCCCAGGTTCCCAGACACCTCCAAGCTCCTCAAACCAAGGATGGACCATTGTCAACTCTTTTCTGTCCTTTGAGCCACTTGGGAACTCAACTTGTGGACACCTGGCCTCTCTGGGTGAAGGGAGCCATCCTCCACAGATATCAAGGGGGCCTAAAGGAACCCCATGGGATCACTTTTTTTTATTCTGAATCTGTCTGAGGCTGCTTTAGAAACAGGTCCCAGAGGTCCAGCATTCCCAGCAATGCTCCAGTTCCCCGGGGACCCAACCATGAGGCTGACCTGAGGCCACCCATGTCAAGATCTCTCAGGTCTATTAGGAATGTGGAAGACTCAACTCTCCTGTAACAAGCCCCTCAGGCTGAAATCTTTTCCTTCCACAGCTTCAATCTTCAACTGCCAGGTAGAAAACCCCCTCTGTCACTGGCCCATAGATCTCTGCTGCCATTGTGCTCAAACCCTGTCAGGCAGTGGGGAGTGTGGACAGCAGGGTTGATGCGGTTTCAAAGAGGCCGACCAGGCAAGAACCATCCTGTACTCCTGCCCCAGCTCTAACGCAATAAAATGTCTTTTATCAATGTAATTCAAGGCAAAGAGTCAAGGGTCTGTCACCATTTTAAAAAGGCTTATTACATGGCCACAAAAATTTGCCTCAGGCTCAAACCTGGCATGTAAGGTATCAGCGTGGGACAGACTCTTTTGATTTGATTTTATTTTCTTACAAAATCTGAAAATGAAACGCTTCTGTCCCTCCCTTCCACCAACCGTTTTTTGATTTATGGAGAGGAGGAAAGAAATCTGAAGTTGACAGGTTGAGACAACTCCACTCAGCTTTCTCACTCAAAAGCTGCTTTTGTTAAATCGTACTTTGCACTGATGGCCTGCGGCTCTTGGCTGACTCTGGCGGCTCCTTCAGCTTGGAGCAGGCTGTGGACTTCCCCGGGAAGAGGCCCCACTGAGATTACTGCTCCCTCTGCACTAAGGGTGGGGCGATGGAGGGGGGCAAAGGTCAGGGGTCTGCAGACACGAAAGCCAACTTGTTAGACAATGTAAGGGGCTGCATAGGGTTTGCCTGTCTTCTGACCCTGGCTCTCCACTACATTTCTCTTGGATCCAGGACTCCAAGTCACCAGCATGAAACTACCTACCACTGGTTCCCCAGCTGAAGTTCAAGCCTTCTGAGAACCAAGACTACATCATCTACCTGTCCTGGCCAGGTATGCAGTGCTATGCAGTGAACTTTTCTTCCTGTTGGAGAGCTATTCTAAATGACCTACTGGAAGGACCCAAACATGGACCCAGTAGTGACCAAGGGAAAACCTTCCTTCCCTTCCCCAAGTCATGGATGTCTCCCTAGTAAATGATTCACTAACCAAGGAGCCTCTGTGTCAGCCTTGAACCAGGAGATGATTATAGCCCCTTGAAAGTGACTGCTGGCCCACTGGTTTACTGTACTATTTTGGCAATCTCTAATTGTGTATTTACTTAATGGTTGTTATGGACAATCAGGTTAATAATTCACTTTCCAAATGCTGTGTAATTACACAGTTAGAAGAGCCACAATGGATATCAAATTTCCTTAAGTTTTCTGATGAATTTGTCCCAATTACTAGTCTGGGTCCCTTTCCTTTTCCCTTCTCAAATTTTTCTAAGCGTTCCTCCACACTTTCCTCTATTCTCACTCCTCACCTGTACCCCCATATATCTGTCCCCAAAGAAAGAGCAATGTGAAGTCCATCCATTCGAGCCCATAGCTCTAAATAGTTTTGCTCTATTAAAGGGGCTTAAAATAAGGCCAGGAAGCTAGCCATAGAAGTTACATTAAAGGCTGCCAGGCTGCCCTCAACTGCCTCCCTGCCCATATGCAGGCAGAACACCTGTAGCAGCCCACACCTTGTCACCCAAGTTGCACCAGATGCTGGTGCAGCCCAGAGCCCAGGGAAGAAAGAGTACGAAGCACTGGTGTGCTCTGGGAGGTCAGGGCTTCCCAGGCAACAACTGGCAAGAGCCCTGGAATGGGAAACCATGGCGATGGGCTTGGGAGAACCCCCAGGAAAGCCTTCTCTTCCCTCCCAAAGCCCCATGCCCAAGCACCCCAACTCTGCTTGGGTCATACTCAGAGGTATGAACATAGAAGCAAGCACAATCATTTTAAAAGGGGGGGGGGGGCAGGGAATCCCAGAAAAAGGAAAAACATTCAGAACTTAGGATAAACCATAAAACACCTGTTTTATGGTTTCCACATACTATACCTCACCCCCCACAAGCACACAAACTTGCTTCCAAGGGTCAAAGTAATCTCTGCCCCTAATAGGGCAGTGGGATCAGGCCAGCCTGGGTCACCCTGGGCTGGAACACAGGCCACCCAGGCCACAAGTGGGGGGAGTGGAGGTGTGGGGGAGATACGGATCCCAGAGCTGGCCCCTCAGTGAAGATAACTACAGCAGACAGCACTTCTTCTCCATTCCGATGGCTCACGATTTTTTTAAGTCATTTCTTTGAGTACTCCACCCCACCGTCTTTTCTTCTCCACACTCGCTGGTACATACAACCTGGGGCTCCAGCAATTTCAAAGGCTTCTTTCTATCCCCGCCCAACCCCAAATGAGATTAATTCTCTAACAGACCCCTCAGTGTGTTTTATGCTATTGGAGAGGGGGGACTCTGAACCAGCAGGATACCCTGGAATGATAAGAGCTCAGTATGCTGTCTGAGAAGTGACCTGGGAAAAGCCTCAACAGACAAGACAGCCCTACAGAGAATTCTCAAACTCAGGAACCCCACCCGGCACCTGCACAGCCTGCCCCCATACACAGATCTTCCATGGAACCAGTTATAACCTGGTGCCAAAAGGATGGGGATGGACTTTGGTATCCCAGCTGAGCAAATGGCTGTCACGTGCTCATCAGGGCACTTGTGATTTAGAAAGAGGCAGACGTGTCAAAGGGGGTTTTCTACATGCTCAGTACATGTAGGGCCACTCTATCTAGGGAGTTTTATTTGGTTGGAGTTTTTTGGGTTGTTTGTTCAGGTTGTGATTTCTCTTCCTCCATTAAAAAAAAAAAAAACTGGAGCTGTATTTCAGTTTCCTGTTCACGGAGAGGACAGAAGGAGGGTGTGCAGTGGAGGAGGTGTGTGGGGGGGAGGCTGAGAGATGGAGCAGGGCCGAGAATATCCGGAACTGGAGAAAAGTGAGAAATGGAGCTTTTTCTTGGCTTCTAAACAGTTGTAATTTCCACGCCACTGCTTAGTTCCTGGGCACCCGGCATCGAGAGTGGGAAAGGGGCATGTGACGAGTTTGCCACAAATCAGGATTTGGCATTTAAATCCACAGGAAGCAAGAAGAATAGAGGGACTGCTTATTTATAGATTTGCAGATGAATTGAACAAGATAACCAAAATGTACTTCTCGTGTCTCTGAAGGAGCAATTCTATTTTCAGACTTGGAAAGGTCCCCATAATTGAGTATCACCCGACCCCAACAGCACACTGCATCCCAAGGTTAAGATCAACTGCCTAAAAGCAGGGCAGAAGGCTGCTGCTTCTGTGGTAGCTCAAGAATTCTACTTTGAAGGACAGGTTGGTCCCACACTACATTTAACTGGATTCAGTGCATCTGATTATACAGTGCCTTGCTTTCTGGAATATGTAATCATCTCTTTCTGATGACATTTTAAATATCCAACTAGACAAATAATTGCAGCAATAATTGATAGCAGAGTCAAGCTGGAAGATCATTGATTGGCAGAGTCCCCACTGAAACAAATCTTTCTTTCAAACCTTACAGGAATGATGCTTAAATCTAACTTTTGCTGATAAAATGCTCAAAATCTGATTTACTGATAAAGACACTGCAAGAAAACCTGTACTTCAGCCTATGATTACTTTGTGAGATGTTTGAGAAGAATCAGGTAGTGTGATTTATATTATTTTATTTCCTATGAGTAATTGCAAGGATACTGTGGGTTTGGGGAGAATCAATGCAGGCAGGAGACACACTGCTTCTTAACCCTGTGCTTCCTGAATGATACTGGTCAACAGGGTCACAGTCCTTTACCCTCCAATAAACATGGGAGAGAAATGGTCTTGGCAGGGGAAACACCCAGAAAGGAAGACACGTAAATGATCAGCTTCACTCAGACCTCTGAGAGCTAATTTAAATCAATACCTTAAACCAGGACTCAAATGCTGCTGCCCTATGCAGAGAGCCAGGGCCAGGAGGCCTAAGTCCAGGCAAGCCCCCAATGATCTCAGGCAAGTCCCCTTATACCGCTGTAGTTCCCTGCAGCCTCAGTCTATTTCTCCATCCAAGGTAGAACCCAAGTCAATTGTTGTCTACATCACATGTTTTGATTGTAATATTTAAGTTGGCACACAATGTTCAACAATTCAGACCCTGTGGAATGCTGCAATGGTCAGAAATAACACAGATGATGCTCGTCTCCAGGAAACGTCAAACGAATGAGCTGGCATATTAGCAGACATAGATTACAGTAAGGAAAATCTAAAACAGAAGATGTATCAGAATGCTTTGGCTAGCAACAAAGAAAGAATTCAGGCAGAGGCTCTGAGCCTTCGCCCCAAGCACTGGACTGCAGATTTCTTTTCATTCTTCTTTCCTATTTTTTTTTTCCTTCTTGTTCTTTCTTTCTTCCCTTCCTTCTTCCTTATTCTTTCTTGGTTGCTTTTTTCCCCCTTGCAACTGAACCACATTGTAAGTGAGTTGGTCTCATCACTTCTGTTGAAAATCACAAGCTTGTTAGATGTAATGATTATCTGCATCGCGACACTTACCGCGTGTGAGGGGGCTTGTCGAGCTGCTTTACTCTCATTTAGAGCTCCTCCGTTAATTAGGAAGCCCTCAGATTTTCTGCAAATGCAGGTCACTATCGACAGCTCATGCTTTTGATGCTTTGCCTGTGACAGTTGTTGGGCGGCCCTTCCAGGAGCTGGCAAGGTTGTCCAGACTCTGACAGTGTCAGAGAATTCAGCCACCAAGCCGCTTCACAGTAAGTTACAAGAAGGTCTGCACAGTCTGTTTCCCCAAAGCCAAGGAGCTTGATGGAATCTACATTCACATTCAGCTAAAAATAGCTCAAATTCCAATGCTCTCTTGCCCCTCTGTCCTCTCTCCTCCCCCTTTCTTCTCCTTTCCACTTCTTTTCCCATCCTTGCTTCCTACAATCTCCCTTCTCTCACTGGGCTCCTTTCCCTCCCCCGACAAGCACGGTCCTCTCCTATAGAAGATGGGCACACTCATCAGAAAGGGAAGTCAGTGTTGCAGATAAACCAGGCTGCTTCTTATTGAAACAGTAGTGATTGTGGAAGAGAAACTGCCCCTCCCCTTCTCCTTTTAAAAAAAATATTTCCCAGTTTTTTGCACCAGTCAGCAGATATACCTGCAGAGGTTGAGATCAAGTCTATACTTCCAGCATGGCTCACATGTTTTGTTTTGTTTTCTTAAGGGAAAGGGGACCTTGGAGGGACAGAAGAAAGGGGGAAGGTTAACAACTCAGGCAAAAGTGCAAATGGGACTGAGGTTGCCTATCCTTGTCACCATCCCAATATAAGACCTTGAAATTACAGGAAGTCTCACTTAGGAATAGCTTATTATGGGATGTAACAGAGGAGGAGGGAGTGTGTCCATGTATGAACTTGTATACTCTAAATTTCATCAAGGTCAAGCCAAAAAGAAATCCTCTGAGGCACTTGCTAAGGATGTGGCCCAAAAAGAGACCAGAGTTTCAATCTAAATAGGAAATGCAAAAGCTGTATGCACACATTCCCCCGCCTCCCCGCCCCACCACCACCACCATTAAGGCACAGTCCTGAAAGATCAAACTAGCCTTTGCAGCCAGAGTTCCACAACTGACTCATCTCACCAGGCCAAAGCTCAGTTCCCTAAACAGTACCCCTTTCTTTAAGGTCCCTGCAAACAAATGGGAGTCTGGCCTTGTAGTCGATGGCTTATGACATGCAATGGGGTGGGATGGGATGCTATAGACCTCACTCTGAATACATTTACACAAAGCCAGAATTTTCTGCGGCACAGAGGCAAAAAAGGGTGAAGCAAGGTGTCCCCAGCAAGAGTGCTAAAGATGCTGTCAGCCACAGCTGCAGGTGGCAGTAACCCCAATGGAGCCATGCCTCCAAAGACATCCTGCTGCTGTCAGCTTAGCCAATGGCTTCCAGATGCCAGTCCCAGGAGAGCCCTCTGCAACTTTAAGCTAACTGAAGAAACAGGATTGTCTGAGCCAAAGCAGACTCCTCATCATTTAGATCCTGCCTGGGAGGAGAAAATAAACCTACACCCAGAAAATAACATGAAATATTATTCAGAAAAACAAACAGAAAAACCCTCCATCCAACGTCACAAAGCTGCTGGATATTGGGTTCCTAGGAAGCTGTCCCAGCAACCTAGATATGAGAAACAACGTTTGCTATTCTAGGGTGAGAAGCGAAGTTGCCTTTCACTGGGGACTGTCACACATGGTCTATAAATACCAGCAATGCCCCTTGTGAACAATGGGCTGAGCTCAACCCAGAGAAGGCAAGTGTTTCCCTTCAGTCAAACAGCTATTACAGGTCCACCAGGAACACGCCTTCACCAAAGAGATGGCTTTGCTGCCCTTGGAAATGTATATTATTACATCTGATCCTGTTTTCCATGTGAAGAGGAGGAATGAGATTGTTCATTTGAGTGTTTCCCTCCTCACTTTTCTTTCTCCTATCTTCTGCTTCTCTAGAAAAAGAGATTTTATTTTATTTATTTTTTTTTTTTGCATACTTATGGATCCATTTTTATAACTACCCAAAGATCCCTGATCCCTTCTTCTATTGGCAGGGGAAAAGTAGAGAATTGTGACAAGCTCTCTTCTATCCTGAGGTGGACTTGACTGAATAGCTGCTGTACATAAGGCATCCTGTGGAGACTGGTACTGGGGCTTCAGGGTCCTTGTTCTGTGAGTAGATGGTGGCTCATTCCCCAAGAATGACTTGTGATTTGTTCTCTCCCCAACAAATCAAATTAAAACACCAATCAGAGTTCCACTAGCCCACCTTGACCCACCTCCAATTTGGCAACACTACTTTCTTCTCACACAGTAAGAGAAAAGGGGTAGCCCCATTCTAGAGCTCAATTCATGCACATATGTGTAGTTAAATCCTGAAGTGAAAGACTGAAGAAACTATATTTAGACACACACACACACACACATACTCTTTAAGAGAATTTCCAAACATTACCAACCTAAGATATTGAAAGAACATGGGTACATTCCAGAAAAGTCTTGACATAATCCCTCTCCACAAACCACAAGCCCGGTGGTGGATGTGAGGTCCTCGGGCTTTGAAATAATGCACAGAAATGCTAGCATGATGGATTGGCTGGTAAATTATTATCAGATACATGGAAACACCATCTCATAAATGGATTGACTGAGGTCTTCCTGAGGCTGACCAAGGCATGACAGTGTGACAGAGAAGTAGCCCACAACCTTAGGATGACCACTCACTTCCAAGTCATGTTTTAGCAGCGCCCCGTGACCACTCCTCATGGGCAGCTTAAGACACGTCACTGTGCCCTTCAAACCTGGCCACTGCTCTGCCCATTGCCCATGCCCCTTTTCCTTGCTGACAGAAATGGAATCTGAACAAATTAATATTTAATTTTGAGATGACTGTTCTGTCAGAATCAAAAAGACTCAGAAGTGCCGAGCCAAGGCAAGCACCCCTCCTGGAAACCTCACTCGGTGTTCAGACGTTGGAGCTCTGTGAACAACAAGCTTGCTGGCCTTCAATTTGTTACTTGCCACAAGGCAGGAGGGGAGCGACAGCACGACACCCCTAAGTACAAAGCTCTAACCTTTTACCCACGTAATGATCTACTTAATATAATATTTTGTCTTTAATCAGAGAAAGTGTAAGATAATTTGATATCCCATAAAACTCTCTAACCTATATTTTGCAAGTCAATTAGCCAAGTTCCTCATACTAATGTCAGCACGGCCCAGGCTGTGCCTCCAGTCAGGCTTTCGGGTGTCCAGCCAGCCTTTTCTTCTCACCGCGAGTCTAAAAGGAAAACTCCACAGGGGAAGTGCCGCAGTGGGCAGTTAGTTTTTTGACATTTGTATGGAGATTATCTTCCCATGAGATCCTTCCAGAAGACTATAAATAACAGAAGACACTAATCAACATTAGATATTTTAAAAGGAGCATAGAATTAGATTAAGGAAAAACTATAGGATGCTCTTATGGAAATCCAAATAAAACCCCAAAAGGCATGAAAGAGGAGTCGTAGCTGGTCCACTCTGGCAACCAAACTGGCCTTTAATGAGGGTGTTCAAAGTAACCATGCTCACTCCCTTCTTTTTTTTTTTTTTTTTATTAGTTTATTTAATTGCATTTCAAGTCATAGCACATATAGAGAGCTCAGTTTTTCCATTTCTCCGGTTGCAAACCAGATAAAGTTACACCAATTGTGTTTTCATACATGCACTAAGGTGCTCACTCCCTTCTTTATGAGCAGTGGATTATAAAAAGCAAGAGGCTTAATTTTAAAGCAATGATACTCCCCATCAACCATGCTATCTAAGGAAGCTCCAGAAGGGTGAAGACTGGAAATTTATGAACCTTCTATGGGAAATCTAGACAAGAATTTGGTCCACATATGTAAAGAGGAATATGGTCAGGTGGCACAAACACAAAATACAGGTATTTTCAACTCCAGCTATCTGATAACATCTGCCTTTTGAGGTTGCCTCACTCAGTTTCCCTAGCTCTCGAATACAGTCCCCTAACCAAGTCCAAAATCGCATTATGAAGAACAATTAGATGCTAAACTCTCAGATCCTTCTCTTTGCTACTATTTTTAACCTTGGGCTTAAAAACACAATAATAATACTCGTGATCCATTTCATTATGCAGAAACATTAAAAATGTCCTGGAAGAGTTGATCTCATTGGCTGTTGCTAAAAGTGTTTCTTTCCTTCTAGGAACAAGAGCAGTGAATTGGGCTGTTTCATCAAAACCTGTAAAGGATACTTGAGTCATGATTTTCACTGAACAATTTCTCCAAGAATTCAACCCTGTAGAGGGGTAAGACCATCTCTGTTGGGAACTGCCACAGCTCTCCCTGATTCCTCTCCTCTGTCCTTGGCAATCCAGTTACGATTTGACAGCATTTAAAGATGACAGTACTTGAGGTAATAGGACAATGCCATAACAGGATTACAGCAAATGTGAAAGAAAGGACACACGTAGGTACTGTCATTTAGGTAATGTCATCTATGATCAGTTTTTGTTTCATTTTTTTGCTGACACAGAAGTCGGTATCACTTATACACTTCATTGTAAACCCTGTTATGGCTGTAAATAGTTGGCTTCCCTGATGAAAAGGAACACTTATGACACTGCAGGGGGAGTCGTTGAAACTTTCTAGTTTCTGTTGATGTGAAAATAATAACAAAAAGATCTCAAACCACTAGCCAAAGATGCAGAAATAGCTCAAAGTCACAGAAAAGAAAAAAAAATGCTGTTGGTCACAAGCAATAGGTGGTCAAGAGGTATCTGAAGGATATCTCAGACTTCAACAAAATTGCTGGTTTAGAGAGTCTGGGGAAGATAACCTGGAGACCCGTAACCACACTCACAAGGGGGAGTCAGTCTGTACCAGTCCACCTGCCAACAGGGTCCTTGCCAGTCACTCTCACTGTCTTTTATTCCATTTCCTTTATATTGTTTCGCCCACAACACATCCAAATCCATACAGTACAAGCCTTTGGAACCCTGTTCTGGTCTACGTTCTAATTAACTTCTGCCCCTGGGAATTGTCCTCCAAAGCCAGCTAGTCTTCCAGAAGCCATCACTCCCTGCAGTGAACACAAGCTGCCTGCCTCACACTGAAATGGCTTCCTCACCATCCAGGACAGGGCGCCATGCCATATGCAAGTGACCAACCAAACAAAAGCTCATTTGACCGACACCTGTGTCTCAAGAGAAGATTCTGGTTACAAGTGGAGCTGCCACAAAGGAGGCTGCAGAGAAGTTCTGACATTTTCAATGCTAACAGAGTTAAGCTCTCCTCTAGAACATTCTGGGTCACTAGGTTCTCTGTTTTCCTTGTTCACTGGCGTATCTCCTAAGCCCCCAGGCCCCTTTATCTTTCCAACTACTACACTACTTCCTTTAGCAACCCTTCTTTTACCCCATCCAAGAAAGACCATTCAAATTCAAGCTAGTCTAATAACTCCCAAGCAGGAGGGTGCTGTTAAAAGAAGTTCACAAGCATATGAATTTTGGTACTTGCCTTGTTTGATCACACACCATCCAAAGGACAAAAGCCATCAAGAAGAACTATCACAAGCCGGGCGCGGTGGCTCACGCTTGTAATCCCAGCACTTAGGGAGGCTGAGACAGGAGAATCGCGAGTTCAAAGTCAGCCTCAGCAATGGCGAGGCACTAAGCAACTCAGTGAGACCCTGTCTCTACATAAAACACAAAATAGGGCTGGGGATGTGGCTCAGTGGTCAAGTGCCCCTGAGTTCAATCCCCGGTACCAAAAAAAAAAAGAAGAAGAACTATCATGACCCTGAACAATTCCCCAGCATAGATGGACTGGAGGAGAGGGACAAGGAGCCAAAGGGGAGCCCAATATCCTCATTCCTATCCACTCCTCATCCACAGCAGGGGCAAAGTGAGAACTTTCCCAGATTGACATTCTCTACATTTGTAACACTTTCTACATTGTTAACACACTAGTCTCCTATAATGGAGGCTCCATCCCACTTGGGAAAGGAAACCCTGAAGTCAACCAACTCCATCGTCTAGAATGTACAAGTCAACAGGGGTGTTCTGGATATCAGCATGCAGGACAGCACAGAGGAGTTCAACCCCCACCCTATCCCTGAGCAGAGTCCCTCAGTTTGTGTCTTCTGGAATGCTGCCTTTGTCCTCTGCTCAGAGCACTTCAGCATCCTCTGGTGATCTCCAGGATATGGACCAACTCCTCAAGCCACCATTCCAGAGCTCCATAATCCATCTCCAAATTTCTATTCCAGTCTTAGCTCCCTCTTCCCATCAGTGAAAATATTCTGCTCAAGTGAAAATCCCTTCCATCTTGGTTTCCATCTGGCTTTTCTTCTTCATCTCTCACTTCCTTCCAGGCCTTGCTGAAGGTCTACCTAGTCACCTTAGCAAGAGGAATCAACCTCTTCTTCTCCCAGCTCATAGAGCACTCAGTCTGTGTACCACTTCCTAACACATATCTAGGCTTCCCATAGCTCGTCACTGCCTCTGCCTCTGGTTAATTCCATGTCTTCCCAATGTGCTTCTTAAATGCAAGGACTTTGTCTTCTACTTGTTCTACTCGTTATTTAAAAGGACCCCACATGATATGTGACATATGATATTCAGATATCCAAGGAATACAACAAATTGGGCTTAAATAATTGGTTTATCTTCCTAAAAGGGAAGTTACTTTTCCAAGTATCATTTCTGTTCAAAATGGTAATTTGAACCTTCTCAGCACCCACAAACAGTTCCCTTCTGATATCTGCTTGAATTCCAGATAAAAAAAAAGGCAAGTGGTGGTAACATGTTATGCTACCCAAAGATTAGTATTAATAACCACCCTCTTTAAACAGCCGCCCCACACCCTGGAGAAGAGCAAACATGAAGTTCCTGGGCCAGCCGAATTGTGTTCTAGGATGATCAGGTCTGACTGTCCATTACCAAAAAATAACATCCTTTGTATGGGAAACCCAACTTTCTGGTAGTGCAACTCTATAGCTGTATTTCAGCCATGGTCATCTGCAAAGGCATTATATTCAAAGTGAGCACATCCTGAATACAAAAAGCTAAATTTGAAAAAATGTATGTTTAATACCCTTTTAAATCCAGCACCATTTAAAAAGACTTCGATGCTAGAGAGCAGCAAACATAGGCATTCTTGGCCTCCTTTAACTACTGGGTGTGGTAAAAGGAAAGCCCTAGCAAAAACTAAGATAGCTGCTAATTTAACTACTATATGAAATGTTACATAACAAAAATCCTCCAGAATGGGCTGACTGTCCATATCAAAGCAACCTGGACATTCTCATTCCATTTCGAGAGCCAAGACCTGGAATCAGGAGTATGGCCAAGTAGAACGAAGTACTATATGCACAGAGGTTTTCCATGTCTAGGACCCAAATCTACAGAGCCCTTAGCACCCAGCTAGGGTCAGAAAAAGCACTTCATCCAAGTTTGCAGAATAAATGAAGTCCAGATATCACATCTTTGTTTTCTACTGCATGGGAGACAATTTGGGGAGGAAGATGGATGTTTTTTTAAAAATGTCACTTTACAGGAATTAAATAGACAGTTACACATTTGGGGCTCCACCCAAGGAGAAGGGGTATCTGAGTCACACAGTCCCTCTTCTTTCTATTTTCTGAAGCCCACTGGAATTCTATGACATAAATCCCTCCTCGCCTCTTTCCCTCACACACTCACAAGTGCACACACCTTCCTCACATGCACGCAATCTCTGCTTACGGTAGACTGCCCCCACCCCCAGATGGTCTCTGTCGCTCTCCCATGGGGCTACCAACTTCTGTGAGGTCTCCTCAGAACCCCAAGGGCATTCTCATCTCCCTAAAATGTACTTGGGTGTCCCCTCAGAGATGGCTGGAGTGTTGAGAAGAGAAAAACAGTTAAAGGTCACAGACAGAAAGGCAGTATTCCCTGCTGGTCCAACTCAAGTGGTGGTGCTGTATTTTGCTTTCTTAATTTTACTGAGACATAATTTACACATAATAAGTCATTCTTTCTAAATGTACAGTTTGATAAATTTGGTGACCTTCACCAAAATCAAGATGTAGAAAATTTCCATCACTGTAAAGCTTTCTTGGGCCTCTTTGTTGGAGATCCCCTCCCTGAAACCCCATCCCCTTATAAGCACTCATGTTCCTCCTGGCACTATAGTTTTGATTCTTCTAGAATTTCATATAAATGGAATTATACAGGATGTCGCCTTTCGTATTTCACTTCTTTCACTGAGCAGAATGATTCTGAGACTCATCCATGTTTAGAGTGTATTACTACTTCATTCTTTTTTGTTGAGATATATCCCCTCGTATGGCTGTTGACTGACATTGGGTTGTCACCACTTTTTGACTATACAACGAACAACGCTACAATGAACAGTATGCATATGTGTTTACAGGTAACTACGTCTTCATTTCTCTTAGATAAATACCTAAGGCATTTTGAGAATGCAGAAAAGGTGTTGAGTTTGAGAGTCTGTTGAGCTCTCATTTTGTCACCCTCTGCCTGCCCCACATCCAAAACATTCCCCAGGGAATTAAACTCCAAAGCCTGTGTTTCAGTCATCTGTCTGGCTCAACAACCAAATGTCACCCTATTCCAAGCAGAAACCTCTCCATTACACTAAGAAAATGATGAAAAGAGACCCCAAAACATCCTTAGAGTGGACATCATTTGATTGAGATAATTATTTAATGTGATGTGGAGAGCCCTAAGAGTCCCCACTAGGCCAGAGAGGGACATGGTTGACCTTACCTACTAGGAGGAGAGTTGAAAGCAGGGTCCTGGAGATAACTTCTACCATGACAAAAGGCGTTGGGAAGGTAGACAACACCAAAGGCTCAGACAACGCTCCTGGGGACCAGCTCCTGCCCCAGGGTTGTGGAGAGTAAAGAATTGTGCAGAAGACTAAGACTTACCCCTCCTCTCCTTCCCTCATCTGCTGGGACAGTGCAGGACTCTAAAGGAGCTAGGGCTTCAGGACTAAAGCTACAGTGGCTACAGTAGCCCCAGGCAGTGATAGAAGGGGATTGAGGGAAGGCATGGGGCCTGGTGGCAGGGAAGTGGATGGAGGAGGACAGCCATCTTAAATGGCTGGGCAACTACTACTGAAGAAAACAGAAGGGAGACTACTATTGGCAATAAACTTAGAAAGAGAAAGTACTTCCCCATGAATGAGGCACACCTACATTTCTTAAAGCATCCAGGGCAATAGATCTTTTAGCTAAAGAGACTGAGGAAGCATGAGGAAGAGAGAAGATGGTGCCAACAGAATGCTGTGGGTGTGTGGGCAGCTGTGGGGCTGGGAACTAGGAGGAGTCTGGCTTCTCGTCTGTGCGTTGCCTATAAACTGGCAGGTGACCACTAGGTATCCTCATGGTTCTAGATCTCAGATACCCCACTATAAATAAGAAAGTTGGAATAAATAGCATCTAATACCCTAATGTCTTATAAACCTTTTACCACCTTTGCACAATGGGAAGATAGGGAGATAAAGGTGGAAATGACCCAGAGCTAGCTGAGATGAATGTGGAAGGAGAAGAAAAGTGCTCATTCCATCTATCCAGTCTCTGATGGGCAAAGCCAGAGTTGGGGTGATGCTGACTGGTTCTATGATGACAAATAACTCTGGGCTCACTCCTAACAATTCACCACCAAATCAGTTTCTCAGCTGGAATTTAAAAAAATTTTTAAAAAGACTCATCTATAAAATAATACTAGTATGTGCTTCATAAGGTTGTTATGAAAATAAAATAAGTGCATATTCATAAAGTACTTAACTAAAGTACTTAAAGCAGAGTAAGTACTCTGCACTGGTAAAACAAAACACAAAACTTCCTGCAGTTTATTAATTACATCTCAACAGAAATGCAGTTATCAACCTTTTTTCCAAAAGCAAGTTTGGGTCATTGGAAAAGGGAAGAAGAAGAGAAAGAAGGAAAAAAATAGGAGGCTGGGGGAAGGAGTCAAGTGGTAATGCAGATTCCAGCCAGAGTAGCTGGTGCCTGGCAAGCGCCTACATACAATGGATACACTAATGGACAGACAGATGGAACACAGATGGGTAGTGATCAGGTGGAGAGAGTGCAGACTGGGGAAAATTTCACATTCTTTACAGCTGGGGGAGGGATGATCTAGTCCACCTATCTAATAGGTCCTACAAGTCAGTTTTATTCCCATTAAGAAATAAAATCCAACTCTCCACCAGCAAAATAACCTCTGAAAGAGGCCACCTGAGCAAATGGCATGTGGGCTCCATCAGTACCTCAGAGCAGAACCATCTAGAAACAAGTTCAATTCAGCCAGTGGGCACAGTCAGCCTGTCCTAGACATTACGTGTTTCTTGTGAGGCAGACACATCATGTCAAAATGTATACACATATATGTGTTGTGATCCCTGTGCTGTGAGACATCGGAGCTTCCCTGAAAGTGAGAAGATATGAAAGGGATCCTGAATCTGCATATATAGATAGAAGGCACCTGGCAAACCCCGATTCCCCTCCTGCTCAGACAGAGGTGACTCAAGATATGGGCCCCAACCCAAAGTCCTGCTTCCATGGGAGCCTGGAACAGAGAGGGCACGCTGTATGGCAAACTGTCCTCAACACTGCTGCTGTGTCTCTGAGTCTCCAAACTACATGGATGTTTTCATCTTTTCAGAATATTTTTTAAAACATCTAGGAAACATACTGCAGATCTGGGAAAGACTGTCCAAAGGCAAGAAAAAATCAAAGAGAAGGCCACCTCAGATGTGAAAACTTGATGATGAGGCTACTAGGGTAACAAACAGGAAGAGACTGAAACTATGCATGGAAAATGCACAAAGAAAATGGACCAGGAGAACAGGGACTAGCTCATGAAATTCCAAAACACCAGGACCAGGGAAAACCCTGGAAGCCAGAAAAACAAAGAAGGACCCCTGCAATGAAAGTCCAGTCAACATTCACAGAATACCTGGCCCAGGAGGGCAGTGCAGGCTGCCACAGGCAGGAGACGGGACAAGGGTGAATCATCACAAAGGTGTTACCAAAGGGGTAGGTATCTGGGGCAGAGACAGAGTGCCAGGCTGGTGCTGAGAGTCTGACAACAGGTCTGCCATTTTCCTTCTGATCAGCTCTGAACATGAGGCAAAAGTGAATCTAGAGCAGCTACAGGCTGGAGAGCAGGAAGAGGGAGAGAACATCACCTTCCATGAGACCCAGAACTGAGCCAGTTTCTCCTAGAAGAACTCAGTGAATGTGTGGCTTCCATCTTCTACAGCCCAGGCCTGGGCCACTTCTGGAGTACAAACCCTGACCACCCACTTACATTCCAGCACAGCCAACTGGTAGCCTTTCACACTCCAGATACCACTGTGAGCTGTTTCCAAGCTCCCACAGAGTCTTGGGTCTGCTCCTTCCTCAGATTCCCTCCCTATATGCAACAGGGGGATTCCTGAAAAGCAGTGTCAACTGGATTTCTATACAGCAGGACCCACGTCCTATCTACAATCAGGAGACCGAGTGAACACACGTAGGCACTCAGTGTCTATATTTGGGATTCCAAAGGGATCATAAGTTCTCCTGCCCCAGCGAGTCTTCAGCAGACACCTGTTAGCCAACCAATTCTAATTCTCTTTAACCAGTATCCCCCAAGCTAGAGTTGAAAACTACTTCCTTGCAGCTTTTCTTTTTTCTACCAAAGTCCTTTCACAGAGTAGTTAATGACCTATAAACACTTAATGAGTTAGAGAAACAGTCCGTGCAAAGGCAGACTACTGTGGATCCTTTTGTAAGGTGAAAAAAACCCTTCTATAAAATGAAACATTGCCTTTTAACTGCTGTGTTTGATAAATTCAGATTTTTCAGAATACGAATAACTACCCATTCAAGTATAGATAAGTTGTCTTCAAGTCAATCCCTAAAAACCAGCCCTCAACTTAGCAGGCCAGGGAAGTATCAGAGAGCTTTGAAGACTAGGCTCAAACCCCAGCTCTTGAATTGAATTCAAATGTCCCAGGTCCTGTACCATCAGGAATGGGCCGGAAACTCAATCAGCACTCACCAGTCACCTCCGTCACTGCCACATCCTGTAATGGTGATGATAATGACCATTATGATGATGATCATAATAATAACAGCTTCCACGGATGGCATTTTGCAGCTTACAGAGCAATTTAACAACCTTTACTTCCTTTGAAGCCCTTCAAGACCAATCTTCTTCTACTCTCTCCCCTTTCTCTGGGCTACCGTCTTACTGTCAAGCACACACACACACCCCAAAGGACCCTGGCCTCTTTTTGTCCATTTCTCCTTTTACTGATAATAAGGGAATGATCTAGTAGAGAAATGATCAAAATAAGTTGTGCATTGTCCTAAAGGAAACCAATTTCCTTTACAGTACAGGAGTGGCCCAGGTGATAGAAAGGGGACCCTGGACCTGCCACCCCACCATGATGCCAAATGATGTGGATGTCAAAGAGATTGCTGTGCACAGAACCCAGGAGGCCCAAGGAAGAGAGGGACTGGGGGGAACCATGGGGCCAACCCTAGAGAGTTGGGTCTGGTTCCCTTGGGGAAGGACATTATTCAGGGCTGGCATGAGTCCAAAGTCTGGGAAGGTGGGGAAGGGGGATTGGGTCATACTTCAAGCAAGAGGGCCTCTGGATAGAAGGGTGTGTGGCTCCTTGAGGGGACACCACAGCCCTGGGCAGAGAGGTGGTGAGTGCTGATAATGCCCACAGTGATAAGCAGAGAGCCCCAGCAGAAGGGGCCCTGGACATTACAGGCTGGGCACAGGCTCAGGGACAGCTCTCAGGACCTGCAGCAGTGTGCTCCAAGAACTCCTCCCCACTGGTGACCCCTATCAGTGCCAAACAAGCACACAAGATGCACGCCCAGGCTGGGCTGGACAGAGGGGTCCCTACAAGGTTGCAGGGTGTGCCCTGAGGAGGTGGGAGGTCACAGCCTCCAAGCATTGCATCATCCTGGTACCAGGAAGGCAACAGACTGCCCCATACCCACTTCCTTTCCTGGAAGTGGCCTGGCACATACATCATCTAGCCCCTTCTGGCATTTGGCATTTCTTTGTCAAATTTCAGCAACAAATAGGTAGGTAAAGGGTGTTGAAAAGAACTGAGGAGTGATATGGTCTCTCCATCGACTCACCAACACCTAAGATCAGCAAGGAGAAGGGAGCAGGGAGGTGAGGGGAAGAGGCTAGAAGCCAGTGAGGGCATCTGCAGGTCTAGGACTGCTAGGACTCAACCCATTATTGGCCAGACTACCAATTCTCCAAGCAGTCTCTAGACTGCTTAGGGAAGCTTCTTAAATTTCTGTACTAATATATATGTACCTCATGTGTTCAAATCTCCTATAATCCTAGGTCAAACTCAGGTGACTGTCCAACTCACCCAGAGACCACACCTTCTCACAGGAATAGGAAGCACTGGGGTGAATGAGAGGCAGGACCAGGGTCTCTTCCCATTATCCCCTCCCCTGACTCTATCCAAACATGGGTCTTCAAAGGGAAGAATACTACAGGTACAGCCCAGCTATTTTTGCCTTTTCTGGGCAATGACCCTCTGATGTGTCCCCTGGTGCTCGGGTTTCTAGGGCTATCATTATCTTCTCCCATCTTTGAGGTCCAAGCCAATGAGCTAGAAAATAGTAGTTACAGAGCCTGGGCAGGCCAGGTGGAGCACAGCTCAGCCATGTGCCAGGTGAGTAGACAGCAACCTTCAGTGGGCTTCCAAGGCCCAGGGACACCTGTTCCTCTGCCACATGTCTGGCCCACTGTGTTAGAGGTCGAAGTCAAAAGACCCTCATGCCTCCTCCAGGAGCCATGCCCTATAAAGAAGCCACACATTCTGTGTCACCTGGCAGTGAAGATCTATAGGCACATTTCTTCCCAGAGACAAGAAAGGAAACTAGCCACATTTTGTAGATTGAAGCATGAGCCCCACCCAAGGCCACATGAGATGGCAGGTCAAAACTTCAGGTACTCAAAACTTCAGAGCCCAAACTCCTTTAAGTCCTGCCTTTCTGAAGACAGGGTTTGCCACAGGCCAGGGTTGGCAAAGAGACTCCTCCAATGGCCCTGCACCTCCCCATCAGCCCCAGGGAACATGAGCCCCCCACATCTAAAGGGGCAACACTGGGGCCAAAACATGGTGAGGAGGGGACATGTTCTGAAGCTGCTTGACACTCTGCCATCTCAGTTCTCTCTTCTCCTCCTCCCAACTCATAAGCAGCAGACTTCCAGCCCCACATGCAGCTCCAGCAGCTGGCAGGCCTAAAGAAGGACCAAGATTCAAGAGAGCTGGCGCCAATCTGCCTCCTCCCAGGGCAAGCCAGCCCAGGCGAGCCCCTCCAGCCAGGGCACCCACCCCACCGCCAGGCTGTTTACTTGAGCTGGCTTTTGTCTCTGGTCCCTGCCCTCCTTCGCCTGCTTTTGGTCCTCTGCCTAGGCCTGCCTGAGGCTGCTTGCCAGAGTGATTGCATGTCAGGGCTATGCCCCAGGCACTGAGGGCTGTGGCTCCCAGTGTCCTGCTGCTCTGCCCTGGACTGGAAGCCTAGAGGCCTGGCTTGGTCAGGGGGCAGCACGTGGGGAGCACAAGGGCTATATGTTAGAGAAGTGGCCCTGGGTATAAAAGTCCCAAAGTCCAGTCTGGGCAGAGAGCAGGCAGGGGGCAGGTGAGGTTCCCTGAGATCAGTTCCCCTAGACCTTGCTGCCTCTGACTCCTCCACCCCATGAACCACACCTCTGTGGTCTGGCAGACATGCCGGCAGAGCAGGACATGCAGTGACTGGTGGCCTAACCAGAGCGATCCCCTTGGCAGGACTGGGCATTAGAGTGGGCACCCATGCAAGAGCCATAGAAGGGTGGTGAGGACCTGTGACAATGGGGGCAAGAGGCAGGGATAAGGTATACCAGGGGATGAACCAGACACCCCCCACTTCCCAACCCCTCAGAACAAAGTCTAGAGCTAGCTGGTGGCTGCTCCCTACAGAGATAGCACCTGCCACACTCGAGGTGATGACTGATGACCTTGAACAGCAAACCTAGAGCACAGAGTCGGGACACACAGCTTTAAGCCTTAGCATGTCAGTGGGGTGAATATCCAGACTCCCATGCTGGGCAGATTAAGTGGACTCTTCTTCTATTGCCACTAGGTGTGGACTCTGAGCAACTCTTAAACCTCTCTGAGCCTCAGTTTCTTCATCCGTCAAATGTGCATGATCCTATTGTGTCACCAGGCCCCTGTGGTTGCCATGGAAGTGGGCTTGAAGTATTCAGCCCAGAGCACAAGTCCTGTATCCACTTGAACTCAGGCACCTAGATGGATAGGCTCACAGGCACTTCTGGTCCCCATCCTCATCTATAGTATGGGGGTAATCTGAACTCCTTCACCCAGTTCCTCGTTCACTTATTCCAAAGCAGGGATCTCCAACTGCCCCACAAGCCCCTCCCAAATGAGATACTTATGGACTATCTTCCCAAACAAGTCCTACTTCTGAAAAGCTGTCAGTAGATACCCAACATTGCACTTAGACTTCCACCATCATTTCAGAAACACTATCTTCATCCTGCCTGGTAGTCAATGGAAGCCAATTTCATTCATTTACTTCAAACATGTGTTATTAATTGCTGGAAGAACAACATGGCATGAGCCTTGCTGCTTGCCCGTGAGGAGCTCACAGTCTGGGCTCCGTCTTCCACAATCTATAAATATGCATGAGAGTGTCCCAGGGAGCTATGAGTCCGTTAGGGAATTGAAGGTACTTCTGTAATTTGATTAATCACTTCCAGTCCATTTACCTGCTTTATATGTTCTCTCTCAACTGCTCACCTGATACAGGCCTTCCAAAACTGTGACTGTACTCTGCTACAGCAATGTACTTGTGTCACATAAAATTGAGGGAGAATAGGAAGACACATTCTGAGAAGTTATATTGGCCTCTCTGCCATCCAGAATGACTTCTTATTCCAATTATTTTTCTAGTGAAGGATGGAACAAAGTAACATTATGCTTCTTTCTATGTGTGTTGCCCTGGGTGAAATCGCAGGCTAACAGACCTTCAGGAAGGAAAGACCAGACAGAGAATAAAGCTCACACCGCAGAGAAGCTGGGCCACCAGAAGTCCTGGAAATCTGACAGCTTTGCGTGTTATAACAACGCAACTCAAGACTATCAGAATTATAAATATTTGTACAGACACTTATCTAAGCAACAATCAGAGATCAGATCCCTCCACAAGTGCCGATGGGCTCAGTTTATTGTCCTGATTTGTAAAAGTCGTCGGAACGAAGCGATGCACAACAGATTTGCTGAGCTCTGAAGTCAAGCAGTAGGAAAATAGTGCAATTGCGTGGACTCCCTCCCTGGCTCTCCTCTACAGGTTGTGAGCGAACGGAAAAATAAACCATCGGAAAAAGTCTCAGCCTAATAAAATTACACAGGCAGAGTAACTTCTTCGTGGAACTCGGGGGAGTAGCACAGGGGCCATGCCAGCTCTGCCAACACGTGCTCTGTGCACGGCGCCTGGGTCTCAAAGCCCTGCTCCGAATTTTCCCACAGGCTTCCTCCCTTTATCTTCCTACAACAAAAATTATTCTTCACCCCCAATCCTGTGCTCTCTTATATAAAAAGAGGAATGTTAAGAAATACCCATTTAAAGAGTATTCTAATATGATACTCTTTTGTGTTCAAATGTTCTTTATATACAGTAATATAACTTTGTTTTCATTCTTCATCATCAGATAAACAAATCTGCTTCTGATTGTGGCAACACAACAGAGCAGAAAGAGCACCCACCTGGTGGTCAATAGACATAAATTCCAATTCTGTCACTCGGAAGCCAAGTGACCTGGACAAAGCCCTTAATCTCGGGGGAAGTCAAGTTTCACATAGGTGAATGAGACTAGGAAGGGGTAAGAAACAGAAAGAACACAACCATGAGGCTTCCTGCTTCCTCTTTTCAATACCTACCTGTCTTCTAGGGCCCAGGCCTATCTAGGGTGGGTGGCTACTGGCTTGGAGCAAAACCGATGCATCTCTTCTCTTAATGCACATGGAATATATTTACAGTGAGGCTCAAACCCTTTTGAGAAGGTACCCACGGGGAGGTGCAAAGCCAACTGCACTTGCCTTGGCATTGGAGGCAGCCACCTCCTCCAAACCTGGACCCTCCCAGTCCCACATCACCCCTGATGGTATTGACCCCATTCTGAAGCCTTGGCAGTCTCTAAACAGCTGGGGGAACACTGAGTACAACCAGGAGATCAAAGACAGCCCAGGCGGACAGCTGCAAAGGAACCTCACTTCCCTGGGGATTCTGACTTCTTGTTAAAATCCTCACTCATGTCGCCCATTCCAGGAACCAGGCCTCTCCCAGGGGGACAGCTGGCTCTTCCTCCTCTGAGCACTCTGAAGGTTTTCTCTGCACCTTCTCCTCCATCTATTCCTGGGATAGACATACAATGCTACCTATGGGTCAGCCTGCTAGGGACTGCCCAAGTCTGTGAGAAGAATCTGCAGAACTGGGGCCTGAGCACCAACCACTCTCCCAACACCAGTGGCAGCTTCAGGGTTTACAAAGCTTTAGCGGATTCCATACCCAGCAGTTCCTACCAGCACTGATAGTCTTCGTCAAACACCCAGATGGCCCTTGCTCACCCTCCTGGAAACCTATAGCTCCTGCCAGGAAAATGTGACACCTTGTGAGGACTAACATAACCTGTGTAGAAGATCTTCCGGGAGACAAGATGCAAACCCAATGCCCATTGACCGAGACAATATTCTGGATCTTTTGTCAGAGTTTAAGTACTTTTTTATGTAAGTTTTGCAATTAAACTAATTTGCATTCATCTAAATCTTCTGCAAATTGATTAGAGGCTGCTTTATTGATTCTAGAAATTGAAGAAGGAAGGAAAGAAGGAGGAAGGCAGGGAAGGAAAGAAAGACACCCACCGAGTATTAAGTTCCAACCAGACCAAATCCCACATTTTCCCAATACCTGCTGGAAGCATTCGTGGCTTTGGGCAGCAGTGTGAGAACTCTACAAAGTATCATTCAGCCTACCTTCCCCTGTGCCCAGGACCCTGGTCTCCCTTTGGTCTCACACTTGCCTGGCAGGACTCCCCACAGAAAACACAGGTGCTCCGCTGAGATCAGAACAAGAGAACAGCCCAGAGCTCACACCACACAGCAGTTCCCCCCGCACGTGTGCAGAAGCAATTGCGATGAAGATGCACCATCTTCCAGATCTGTCTGGATCCGCCTTCCCCTTTCTAAATCACTGCGGGCCCTCACCCAGCCAAACCACCCACTACAAAGGCAGAGGAGGACAGGAATCTGAACACCAGGATATTACACACACTTAAACCTGCCAGCCTGCTCTCCCAAGAAGGAAGGAATTAAAAAAAAAAAAAAAAAATGATGACCTCAGACTACCTGTGGTTTCTAGATTTATACTAACGTTCCTTTTGAAATTGGAGCTTCATCCTGGAACCCGGGGAACGTCAAGTCTATGGCAAAAAGCAAATTGAAGAATGTATCTGCTGAAAGACCAACTCCCGTCTGCCTCCTCCAAACTCTCCCATTCAGAGTCCTTGTTCAGTATTTCAGCAAAACGGGAAAAAGCCCAAGAAACAGGTACTGCTTCTCACCTGGAAAGGTAGTTGATGTACTTACTGAGAGGCTTCTCCAAGTTAACGCTGGTGCTTAGGAACTAGTGATAAAATCTTGAAATTATACAGAGGGGCTGAATGTCAGAGGTACATTTCTATTTCTCCAAATCCTAAAAAGACCAAATTAATTCTTACAACCAGCCTCCCCTCCCGGGAGCACCCCACCAGCTTCCCCATTCCAACCTGCTAAAACAGATCTTTTACCAAAACCCAGCCTTCTGCTGGACTCCAAGTCCACCCGTGCAGCTGTGTGAGAATAGACATGCCACTGAGCCTCTCTGGGCTTCAGATTTTACCTTCTCCTGGCTCTTCACAAGGCAGCTCAGGAGGTGAGGTTCAATATGACAATGCTCTTCAAAGAGCTTACTCAAGACCTATAAAACAACACTGTGGTTTTTATCTCTGTGCTCATTACTACCACACAATGGACATTTGAAAGGGATGGGCCCGGTTTTTCATAAACCTCCCCCCCTCAAAAATAAAAAGTTAGAAGGTTATAGACAAGGGAAGAAACAGATATTCAGAAATTGCTTTAAGGTTGTCCTTTAAGAGCTCCATGCTTCCAGATTCTTCCAAATGCCTGCTGCAGTAATAACAGCCCCAAAAGAACACAGCACTTTGTCAGGACTTGTAGGTGAAATGGGCTGGAGCAGCTGTCAGCGTGGGGAAAATCACTCATCAGCTAGTCACCCAGGTGGGGCTGCTTTCAGCTGGACACACACTGCATCTGCACGGGGAGACCCAGCTTTCCAATGCCTCCAGGGAAGCCAACCCAGCCCTCCTTTACCTTCCCGTCTTACCTTGTGGGCCCCCTTCCCATGCCCCCCCAAGCTCCCTCAGCTCTTGTTCAGGGGACAGACAGGTCCGCAGACCACCAAGGCAAGAGCATTAGGAAATCAGGATCCCACGCCCACCTGCCCCCACTTCCCAGAAGCTGGCGACACCAACAGGGTACCCAGTAATGAGTGTGGGTAACATACCCCCTACACACACATGTGGGTCTATAATTTTTTTGCGGGGGGGAGGGGTGGTACTGGAAATTGAACCCAGGGCTCAGCGCATACTAGGCAAGCACTCTGCCATTGAACTTCATCCCCGCCCAGCCTTTGTGGGTCTATAATTTTAGACTGTCCTTCATGGCTGACTCCTACATAGGGAGGGCCATGTCAACCTGAGGGAGGGGACAAATACCTCCCCCCCCCCAAAAAAAAACCAATGGTGGACTGAAAATTTGCAATCAGTAAACCCAGGAGCAATAGCAGACCCACCTGATGTATCTATCAGACATTGCGGAGGTGGCATGGTGGCATTGGCTAATAACCCAAATAGGGTTTTGCAGGGTATGGGACACCATGCTAGGCTTTGCAGCCCCAGTGACACCAGATGGTGTGAGAAGACAATGAATTACTCTTAGGCAAAGGATCTGTTGTTAGCACACCTAAAAATCCCTTTTTTTCCAGACCTTATTTAACACCCACCACACTAAATCACAGAGAGGTAGGGAAGAACATTTGGACCCCAAATAGCTCATCATATTAGCCAAATGCCAAGTGCTCCCACTGTCTGAGGACATCAGGGGCAGGAGCTGACCAGTGGCTGGAGTTTCTGGCTTCTTCATTTAATTCCTTTCCACTCAAGGAAAAGTCACCTTCACGGGCAGGCTGTGGTCTGGCTTGCCACATCTGAAGCCACAAGACTCTGCCAGCAGCTTCCATCCTGGTCTGTAAAATCCCCTGGAACCTTGAGACAGCATTGTTCAGAGTCAGGACAGAGCTAGCTTGGAGTGCCACAGGGTAAAGCCAAGAATGCCAACACTCAGTCCCTCCAAGGTGACAAAGACCTCACTGGACTGTGTCTTGTCTTTTCAGCCTCAGTGAGCCCAACTAGGCTGGCATTTCTGCCTCCCAGGAGAGCCCAGTGACACAAACACAGTACCCAAAGTCCTTTTGTGTATTGCTGCTCAGAGAACCAAGGATAGAGGCGGCTCACTAAGGAAATGGTGGTGCCCAGCAGCCTCCAGAACCAAGAAAGCAGCATTTGCCACAAATGAGAACACAGCCCCACCCCCGCGCCATAGTTTCCTTCTAAATGCCTGATATATAATCCATTTTTCTGTCAGCAACCTCAAATAATGTCTATAATGCTGAGATTTATACATGTGTACTTATAAATGTTATTTCATTATAGCCTCTGCAAAACTACCTTTCCGCCTAAACATTCAATTAATGTAATTAAATTGCTACCTGATGGCATTATCTAATTTAACTTGGGATCCAAACTATTGAAAAGCATGTGCCTTTTAACATCCTGACTGGTAAGGCATGTGATGAACAGAGCTATAAACATGTTGGCGTAACTGAGCTGTTTAAAAATAAATTAGCAAACTATAAAAATAAACAGTAACATACATATGTACTCAATTATGAACTAACTCTAATTTTTGTTCTGAAATACTGTCTTTGACCTTAGTCATAAACAAGCACTATTAAAAAAACATAATATCCCCACAGACAGGAGGCCAAGGATTAAATGCTCTTCCAGTTCAGCAGAATTCAAAACAAGACACCAAAAGGAAAGAGAGAGAGAGTCAGAAAAGAAAGGAGAAGGAAAAGAAAAAAGCGCTTGTTTTTCTTGAAAAGCTGGAAAAATGTGTACAAAACCTACAAAGCCGCTGCACTCTCCTTGACAAAGTTAAAACCTGGTGAAGTGCTTTTGCATTTTCAAATATTTTGGAGGCTCTCAAGAAAAGAGGGCAGGCAAGGGGAAGAATTCTTTCCAAATGCAGCTGCTTCAACAGCTCTGTCTGCATAACAGAGTCTCTGTCATGCAGGGCCACCTCCCACCTGAACCAAGCTCAGTGTCCTAACTGCTACTGCCTCAAGTCCTGAGCTTTTTCTAAAACATATGGCAGAAATGGGGAAATTGTCTTCCAAATAGCACAAGACAGAAAACAGAGAGGGAGCGAAGAAGAGAAGCAAAATCAAGCTGCTGAAACTGTCCAAGGGCCACGTTTTCACATTAACCCAATGCTCCTATAACAAAGCACAGCAGACTATGGGATAATCACTATGGATTATTATTACAACAACAAATTCTGCAGAAGACATATTACACACCCAAACTTCTAAAGCTTTAAAATCCTATGGTGTTCGGTGTCGGTTCCTGAGGGGTTCCAGATAATGCCCAAACTAAGAAGAACAGATACAAATGCAAAAAAGAAATCACAATAAACCTGAAATTCTCTCCCGTCATGGGGCTTACTGCCCTTTATTTCACAAACAAAAGTAGTTGAGCAACAACTAAGTAATTATTCATCTCGAAGAACCAGCCTAAAATGACAACAGCCGGAGGGTTGTCCACCCCTTCCTCCAAGCAACAACAAATTAGACAAATACAAACTAGGAGGAAACTCAAACTACACTTGGTTCAGAACTCAGAGAAAGCTGGGTGGAAAAAGAGGAGCCAGAAAAAGGATTCTTGGGTACACAGGCGTATGCTCCAGCCCATGCTCTGACAGGAGCAGGCCCTGCAGTCCAGTCGTGAGCCCAACTCACAAACAAGGAGGTTTCCAGCTGCTGCAAGACAAACATCCCCCTTTTAAAAGGGCTTTGAAACAGCAAAATATGGCATCGTGCTGGCTTTTCCCTTTGTGAAAAGGAATCGGCTTCCTCCAGGATGTGGGGACATGACTGATAGGTGAGACATAAAAACTTATTTTTTATGTCACAGAGACCTCACTATGAGGATGAAGATGGCAGGAAGGTATCTCAGCACATCTGGCTCAAGAAGATGCAAGCGCTTACCTACAAGGAACCATGGGGAGGGCTGGGGCCTCTGGATTTCCCTGAGGGTCTTGTTGGCGACAGGGCTGGACCTGTGAGCTGCAGCTGGGACTCTTCTATGGGTTTTCCCTTAGGTCACCTGTGATTCAAACAATTTGTTCTACGTGTGGAAAAACCAGCACTATTGAGAGAGAAAACCCAGGCCTAACTTGAGGGATGTTAAACATAGGCTCAACACATTCCTATTTAAGGTCTTTCTTGAGAAAAGGAAAAGGAGACCTCCTGAAAGGAAGCTGTCCTGGGTTTACCATTAATCCCCCAAAGTCCTGAGAGGCTCAGACAGAAACACCGGCTCCCATTCTTCATTAGACTCCTGAAGTCACAGGCTACTGGTCTGAAGATGTGAGCTGAGGTCAGAGCAAGAAAACAATTTGTTTGATTCAGGTCCTTGCAAATTACCCCCAAATAATTTACTTGATCTCAGCTTTGGCTTGAGTGCTGCAAAGATTCCAAGAATTATTTTACTTTTCCATTAGAGGGCTCTCCACTCTCCTTTCAAGGAAAAACGCTCGATCTGCCAGCCCTCCTCTTTCCAGGAATGGGGAAAGGGAGGTGGAGGATCTGGGGAAAAGAGGACAATGGATTTCCACAAGAAATTCCAGCCCCTGGGGCCGACCAGCAGACCTGTGCCCAGCATCGCGGCAAAGACATCTTCAGACATACAAGACACAGTGCGAGCCAGAGTCCTGAGAAGCCAGGAAAAGATATAGTGTACACACCTATTTCCAAATCCCGTGGAACACCAGCAACCCCTGATGGTTCACCTGAGCCCTGAGGAAACAAGCTAAGTGAAGAAATGCAAGAAACAAAGCGAGTACCTCCGAGTCAAAAGACCAAGTTGTCTTCGGTGGCTACAGAATGATAGAGAAGGAAACCGAGCAAAAGATTGTGGAGCAGGGAACCAGCCTTCCCTCGTGAACTGCAGTTAGATTTGACCTAAGTCATCTCAGCAGTGAGCAAACAGCTGGAGGTCTCCTAATAGCCACATCTGAGGGCCACTCATTTTCCCAACAGGTACACTAGCCCAGAACCCACCTGAGATTTAACCTGCAGGACACGCGCTCGTTCTCTTAAGCATTTCCGTGGCCTTCCAGGCCCATTCCACAAACATGTAATTCTACCCCTCTAGTCACAGCCGAACGTCTGGGGTCCACCTCTACTCCACTCTTCCCTTCATACCCCATGCCCAACCACTCAGCAAGTCCTGTTGGCTTTACCTTCAAAATATGTCCAGAATTTAACCCCTTTTCAGATCCCCACTATCTGGGTCCAAGCCTCCATGATCAGGCCTGGGTTTTGCCTCTCTCTACTTCTGCCCACCTTCCCATGCTCAAGTCTCAAAAAGCAGCCTGAGGGACCTTCTAGAAATGCAAGTCCTACGATGCCACTCCTCCAGCAGCTTCCATCTCCCTTAGAGTCAAAGCCAAAATCTGCCCAACAGCCTTCAAGGACTCAGTCAGTCCCCCTCCATGCCCCTAGCGCCTCTCTGACTTCAGCACCACCCACCTCCAACCACTAGACAGACTATAAACAAGGTCTTTGCATCTGCTAAATCCTCTCCCCCAGAAGCCACATGGCACATTTCCTCACTTCCTCTGAGCCTGTGCTTCTCAGGGGGGCCCCTCCCCAACCATCCTCTAAAGAAGCATGCGCACCGCACATTTTCTTTCCTCTTCCCCGTCTTAGTTTTCTCCAAGGCAGTTTGATTTGACGTACTACATAACTCACATATTTATTTATGTATTAGCTGCCTCTTCCAGCTAGAATGGGGTGCCCCAAGAGCAGGAATTTTTAATGCTTTGACCACTGCTCTATGCCCAACTCCAAGAACAGTTCACGGTACACAGCAGATGTTCAAAATATTTGTTGAAAAATGAATGAGCAAACCTTACAATTCCAAACTGCCAGGAGGCCACTCAACGCTGTGTCTATAAAACTGTCAGGCTGTCCAACCTGGGGCATTTGGCTTTGGAGTTTGGTTTGGGGCCAAATTCCATTTTCCCCACAAGCCCTGAGGCCTGGAAGGAAGAATGTTTGCATTATAATATAAATGGCAAGGTTCATCTGGTTTGGGGGAAAAAGAGTGGAGACCTTTGACAGAGACCAGTAAAGACTAATTAAGGTCTTTTTCCCATGGCTTATGAGGAGCCTTTAGGAAGAGAAGCAGCTAAGAACCGAGGGAAGGACCCACTCCACGCACAACTTGGTGGTCCCCACACACACCCTTACAGCTAACAGCTCATCCTCAGACCCTATGCCATGCAGTGGACACTGGCCAGGCACAAAACCTGAGATGCCAGCTGCCTAGCATTACTTTTCCTCCACCGATGCTCTCAGACTCTCTCTCCTTCTGGAGGTGGAGCAGGGGAGAAGGGAGACAAAGTTAAGGGACGGATTCCTTATACCCAAGAGCCCAGATGCAGCCAGAAGTGCTAACGTGGCCTTTCTTACCCTGGCCTACCTTTTGACAGGTGAATGACTGTTCCCCAGTAGGCAATAGCAAGGAGAAGTCTGAATTAAAAGAACTTGCCAATTTGAAAAGTAATGCCATTCTATGTGACTCCGCTCTATTCTCTTACCAATAAAACACTTAAAGATGCTATTCATGCCGATAAAAAGTGTTAATGGCCACTTGTTAACGTTTCATAATGCTAATATTTCCCTCTGATTTCTGACAGTTCTGGGGTGTTTTTTTCTTTCTTTCTTCTTCTTTGGGGGCAATTTTAAGTTAACCAAGCACTAATCTCATTTGAAACTAAAGATTTAAAGAGCTACACTCTCCATAATGGTGCTATTAATGACAACCATGGCTTTACATGTTGCACCATTTCACGAAAACAATCATCACTCAGTCAACGTATTTTCCAAGCCACAGAAAAGCTGTAATAAGTTGGAAATGCAGTTGGCAAAGAAGCAGTTTATAAGGTAAAACATAGAGGGAGGGATGCCATTCATTCTCCAAGCTTTAAGCACTGTCTCTATGAAGGAAAGAGGAAGAGGAATGAATGGCAAAGCAAATGGGATTTTTTTTTTTAACTTTTCTCTTTCAAATAAATAGATCAATGATTGTGAAGTGCTTCCTCTGCTCCACCCAGAGGTTCAGGCACAAACACCAAGTTGGCCTTCTGACAATGGGGTAGAGAGATGTTTAAAGGCAAAAGAAAGGGAACAGCTCAGGGCTTAGAACTAACTGGGATAAACAAACTATAACCCTCTCAGAGTCAGAGTTAACTCCACAATGGAGAGAAGCAGCCACCTGGACTTGCAACTTTCTTCCAACAATTTGAAAAGCCAACAGCTAAAGCTAGAGAGCTGGGAAGGAACCTTTGTGCTCACCACCATACCCTGAAAGCTGTCAAAAGAGGAAGTTTGTTTACTTAGGATATTTGAAAGGGGACGATTCAGAAGGCACTCAGAGCCCCACCTATCAGTCTGTTGGGTTGCTAAAGGTGGCAGCCTGATGCGCTAGAAAAAGCACGGGTTTGAGACACAGAATAATTCATTTGGGTTCATGACTGAGCTCTTCCAGGTGGCTGGATGGCCCTGGCCGGTCACTTGAGCTGTGTATTGTTTGCTTTTCTGGTTGCATGTCATGTTCTCAGGTGGAAAGGATCTGCCCCCTTCTATCCACTCCTGTCCTCTGTTTCTGCCTCTCAAATGAGAAAGTGGGCTTCAAGGGAGGAAGGCTGCCTCCAGTAACTGGCTTATCTAAGTTAAGATGGCTTCAAGAATGTCACTGCCGGGCCTTCCCTAGGTTTCGTGAAGTTGGTTCACATTCTGATGATGTTCATGTTTTGGTGAAGGTGGTTTATTTTCTTTCAGTTCCTCCTCTGTGAGTCACCTTTAATGAGGGGTGAGAGAACAAGCAAGTTTTACTACAATACACACCGAAAGTAAATGAATAAGCGTGGCCACATTGCCCACCCACATGGCCTACCATCCATTTGGATGATACAAAGAGAAAGACATTTTACCTCGTAGACATCTTCAAGATTAATCTCACCCCAAAACAAACACCCAGGCCAGTAGTGAAGTCACATTTGACCACACTACCATTCATGGTTACCTGTCAGAGATGACCAGACTGAGAGATTCACGTGCTAATTAGGGTCCAGGTAAACCTCCATCACGCCCCATTCCCCCATTTATGCAGCTGATATTGCTCCAAGGTGGTGGAACAGGGCACAAGGAGGGGA
The DNA here is from genome assembly GCA_004024805.1 of Geosciurus inauris. Classification (NCBI taxonomy): domain Eukaryota; kingdom Metazoa; phylum Chordata; class Mammalia; order Rodentia; family Sciuridae; genus Geosciurus; species Geosciurus inauris. Next base: position 118,247 of record PVHX01000019.1, read on the forward strand.
CAGGAGTGTGGTCCCAGGAGTGGCAGAAGATGGAGTCCCTCCCTACTTCCACCAGTTCACTTCACTGCTGGGTGGTGAGAGGTTGCTGTCTCCACCCACTCCTGTGTGGCTTTCTGCAGCAGAAGCTAGTGCCCCATGCCCCAAAACCACTACCCCACGTAAGCACTTCACCAGGCGTGGACACTGAGGTGGCCTCTCTCCAGAACTCCTGCTGTTTCTCTCTTTTGGGAGCAGATCTTCGCATCTTGTGAGGAGCTTCCCATTCATTTCTGGATCCTCCCAGCCTCCCAAGTCAACTACCTACTTAGTCCCCCCATTCACACCCACAACAACAGAAGAGATAATTGAACAGAAGAAAAGAAAGAGAAAAAGCCTCCACTACAACTAATACTCCTGTCGCACCTCCACCTGGGAAACAAGCACTGAGACCTCATTCTAGAGCTGAGCATCCAAAGGAGTCCCAGACTACAAATAGCCAGGAGTCTGGAGGACAGGCCGCCCCTCTTCCCAATGAGCATACAGGCACCTCCAGGGACGAGAGGCCATTCCCAGGTTTGTGTTGGGCAAAATACCATAGGCTATGTCAAGAGGCTTGGATTCTAGTTGTGCCATCTAGAATATTCCCCATCCAAGGCCCAGCATTCCCAAAGGAGGGAAGGCAGGTGGCTGCCCAAGCTCAGGCTAAAGCATGCGCTGAGACTCCTGGCCACTTCCTCCAGGACTTCCCTGTTAGCACCTCCACAAGCAATAAGGCACCTAGGGCCCTCCTACAGCTCTCCAAGGAGAAGGCTTTCAGGCTAGGCCACCTCCAGAACACAGGTGGAAGCAGGTAGAAAGGTACAGCTGAACCAGAGGAGTACAGCCCAGCCTGGATTGCCAGTTCTAAGACAACTCATTTCTGCACAATCCTAGGACTTGGAGAACAAGTCATCTAAAAGCAGAATTCAATGTAGCATTTTTTGTTTTGTTTTGGTTTTGTTTATTTTGTTTTTCTCTCTTGGTTTGGTTTTTGTTTTTGTTTTTGTTTTCTTAGGAATGAAATCAGAGTTGTGTAAATCTAGTCTGGCTGACACTTTTCACAGCACACTGAAAAGGGTAACACAGTGAATTCCATTGATAAGAGAGGATTTCCCTACTCAAATATCAAAGGTCTTGCATACACACACACACACACACACACACACACCAAAAAAAGAGAAAGAAAGAGGAGAGAGGAGAAAATCAGCTGTTAAATGCAATTCAGAGCCACTCAGTGCTGCCTGAAGAGAAGCAGTACACAGTCTTGACTGAATCCGGGACAACATTCTTCCAGTGAGGAGCATTCTGGGCTGTGTGCAGGATGCAGCTCCAGCTTCCCACACCCCCAGGGCATCCCTTGCTCCCCAGTGCTTGCCCAGCCCAGAAGAGCCTCCCCCACACCATCTTCCAGGTGGGCAGGGGCAGAAGCTGCATGTAGGGCTCATTGTTTGTCCAAGAAGGCCACAAGGACACCATCCCCTATCCCAACCCACCTATTTGGTTTCTCCACAGAGACAAATACAGGAAATCAACCTGCCCAGCCTCGCCATAACAAGGAGCCAGGGAATCCAGGGCAAAACCTGGCCTTTCTTTTCTCAATTCATCATTTAAATTGCAATTAAATGATGGGCTTTGCTTTGGAGAAGTAATCTGGGCCCACATACATTTGTTGCGTGCTTGCTTCTCCATTTCCATGGGCCATTTTTCTAAGTAACTGAGAATGCCATAATATGAACCAGCTTTATGTGGAGCACCATAAAAATGCAAAAAAAAATGTGATCTCTGTCTTTGTTAAAGGCTATAATTCAGGGAGAAGACGATATGAAAACCCATAAGATCTTATGAAATACTGATCTCCTTTGCCAGCCCCAGAGCAATGGCCAGCCCCTCCAAAGGGAAAGCTATTGGTCAAGACTGCCTGGGCCACGCCCACCCCATCATTCTTAGTTACCTGGGGAAATGGCCAACTGAGATGCAAAAGCAGGCACCTGACAAACACGTGGGCCCAGGCTACCCCTCCCAAGCACAGCCCATTGCACTCAGGAGAGAAGGTGGCAGCACATGGTGGGGCGGATGAAAGCAGGGTCTGACCCAGGCTCCCTAACTACTCCTGACCATCCAGCGTTCCCAGCGTCCTTATTTCTGCTCCTGACTTGAGACCTGAAGCAGAAGTTCCCAGGCTGCCCAGCCCTCCATGAGGTCATTCTGTGGGGATTACCCAGTCACCTCTGGACTTGGCAGGAGGGGAAGTGAGCGAGTCAATCTGAGAAAGCTCAGAGGATGTTGCCACTGGGGCAGCACTCAGGCAGGGGTCTAAGGGTAAAAAAACCTTGAAGTGGGAAGAGCAGGTAGCCCCTCTTCTGTCCACTTCAGTTAAGTCTTCACTGAACTGGGGTACCAAAAAAAAGTGGAGGGGGGACAGGGATTGAAACTCCAGCCTTGTGGCTATCCGCCTGCGATTACTCATGCCCCGTTTGTGTACTCTGAAATGCCTTCCCGTGTCCGTAATGCTTCTCATATCATCCTACACACTCCCTGTCACCTCTCCTCACCCCAACACACAGAAGAGATGTGCTTATTATGTGCACTTAGGTTTTGTTATACTATTAAACACAATGACCAGCTCCTATTATTTTAACACAGGTTTTGCTGGAAACTCAAAAAAGACTCAACTCCGCTGGCTCGCAGAGAATCTGGGCTTCGCTCCTCCAGAACCTTTGTTCTCCAGATGTCAGTGGGAAGTTATGAACAGCTCTCCCCCTGAGCGAAATTATCCGAAAAGTGAGGCAAGAAAGGCCACTCACTGTATTTCTCACCCTCGGCAAAGTTGTCACCGGGAGAGGAGCCAAGAGAGAGGAAGGAGGTGTGTTTAGAGACAGGATCGTAACTCTACATCAGTCCATGAAGCAGAGAGGCAGGCAGGGAGCTTCTGTCAGCAGAGAACCAAGTTCACTATGGACAAGGACAGAGAGGAGATGTGGGAAGGGAGAAATGTGGCATCAATATAGTTAGGAGTGAAAGTTTAGCCACACTCCAGGATGGCTGATGAAGATCTAGGAATCCTAGTGGACATTAAGCTAAGCATGAGTCAACAATGAAGCACAGGTTTTTTAGAAAAGCAAGCAAGATATAAGAATGCAGATGTAAGAGGAAGGCATGTGGAAAACAGGTATCTGGCTATTATGCTCTGAAGTCATCAGACTAGTGTCTGAATAAAAGATCTGGGGAACCAGCAGTCTCTAAATAAGGGAACAAAAATAAGAAATGGCAAGCCTGTAATCCCAGCACTTAGGGAGGCTGAGACAGGAGAATCGCGAGTTCAAAGCCAGCCTCAGCAACAGCGAAGCACTAAGCAACTCAGTGAGACCCTGTCTCTACATAAAACACAAAATAGGACTGGGGATGTGGCTCAGTGGTCGAGTGCGCCTGAGTTCAATCTTCAGTACCAAAAAATAAAAATAAAAAATAAGACATGGGTTAAAAGAAAACAGATCTATGAGTTCATCTTCAAGGGAGAGAGAAGGAAGACACAGAGAGTAAAGCAAAGAATTCTAAAATATGAGAGATGTTAGACCACGCTGGTGGTAAGATACTTTGTCTTCTCTGGAATAAAGAGGAAATAGGTTTAAACTGAAGCGTGAGGGATTGAAGGTAGACAAAAGGAAGGATTTCCTGCTATTGAGAGATGTCTTTAAAAATAGAACCATGAGGTGAGGAAGAGGACAGGCTGGCTGATTCTCAAGACCTGTCTGCTTCTGAGAGGGTACAATTCCCCCAACTACACTGACACATGTACCCAGTATGCCCAATGATCTGAATAAGAAAGTCAAGCTATTCTGTGGGCATACTGAAAATCTCAGAACCGCCACCCTGGGATAGCACTGTCAGGAAAGGTGGTGGGAAGACTGACCTGAAAACAGGGCAGAGAAGTTGGGAAGGGATCAGGTGAGATGTCATCACAAAGGAACAGGCACAGGTGGGGCCAGGTGTCTTGATTGAGCTTTACCATGAGACCCCCAGGTGAGTGTGGCCCTGAGCACCCGTCTCTTCAGCAAGGCTCCAGTTCAGAGAAGTCCTCCAGTATCACACATGAAAGTGTTGGCAGAAGGGCCTCCGTGAAGCATGGGAGGTCCGGGGGTGGGGGACGATCACATTATACATGGAGAGGCCCTGTGAGTTGGTCCTGCCAGGCAGGATAAGAGGCAAGTGCAAAGACGCAGGCTCCAGGCCAGTTCTATCACTGCCTAGCCAGTGGCCTCTGGAGCATGCCTCCCCTCTTAGCCTCAGCCTTTCTTATCTATAAAATGAGAAGACAAACAATACAACTTTGTGATTCTACATCTACATAAAAGATGCTCGATAAATATTTACTTGGCTCTTCTACGAAGGAGAATGGCTACACTCAAAGACCTGTACTTTCTTCCATGATTCCTCAGTCCTCAGGTACTCTTGTCAATGACAGGAACAAGAGTCTTACCCTAACAGTAAATTTTAGGGGAAGAGAGAAAGAGATTTTTTTTTCAAGCACTTTAAAATAATGACTAAGATTTAGCTATCTTAAGAATTAGGCAGGCCTGCTTGCCTGCCTGCCTGCCTGCCTTCCTTCCCTCCCTGGGCCTGAAATCATCCTATCTCTTTCCCTCCATCATCTGCTGAGCTCTCATACTGCATAAAACATTGCAGACGAAGGAGGTGTCCAATTGGAGCTCCAGTTCCACCTTGTGTCTTACAGCCTGTTGTGAAGTAGGCCCATAGAATTTTGTTACTATTCAGTACTAAAGTTTAAAAACTATTGACTTTTTAAAGATCTATGTTACAGCAGATTCTAGATCATGTCTGTGAAATAACATTCCAACTCACCTGGCCTGCAGTGTACCTACTTGAGGGGAGAGGAGAAGTGGGAACCAGGTGAAAATACAGGAAGGCAACATCGTCCCTGTCAGTTCCTCACACACATGGGCATGGGGGACAAAATGAGAAGCATGGTGCTGGATCTGAGCGTCATTACCCGTGAGAGAGAAGGGAGAGAGCACGTGAGCCTATCAGAGAATGTTAAAGGTCAACAAACTCATCGCTATGAAGTTCCCTTAAAAGTCCATCTAAAGGGCTGGGGATATAGCTCAGTTGGTAGAGTGCTTGCCTCGCATGCACAAGGCCCTGGGTTCAATCCCCAGTACCACAGGAAAAAAAAAGTCCATCCAAAATCAGGACATGAGAGGGGGTGCCACAAGGATTTCAGCAGGGAGCACTCTATGAGCCCAGCAATTACTATTCAAGTTCAAGTTGAGCTGGACTGACCCACTGACATGCTGTTATTCAATAGGCAAAGATCATGATGCAATCATTCACAACCATATTGCCTAGGGCTGCTTGTTACTGGCATTCTGTTACGTAAGCTGAGACCTGAACCTGCAGTAGGCACCAAGTCTACCTCCCTAGAATCTATGGCAATGGGAATGTTCATTGTTTAAAAGAGTTGTGACACACATATCTCAGATCTTGAGAGAAAGATAAAGAGAAGCAAGATTGTTCAATCCCAACACTTGCAGGAAGCAGGGAGTCTCGGGTAGATAGTATCAAACCAAAAAGGTTCATTTCAACCAGATACACCAAGAATTCCTCATAAAACAGGTGCTACCAAAAGAAGAAGAAAAAAAAATAGATGGATAAGTGGAGCAAGAAAGAGAACCTAGGAATGCATGTTCCATCGATAGGTACCAACATCTTTAAGGCATTTTGTGGTCTTTTTGATTCTATGCCCTCCATATTGAGAAACATAAAACACAGAACATTACACCTGTCAGGTGCTGCACCCTGAACTATCTCCAGGCAGCTAAAAGTCAGTACATCAGACTTTTAATGACGTGAAAGTTAAAGATTAAAAACATGTTGGAACGCTTATTTTATTCTGTGCCAAAAATGTGTCTATAACCTGTAAAGAGAGTTGGGTGTGGAGCACCCTAAGAGAAAAACGGCTGTGCTCCTCATGCTGCAGGCAGAAATGAAGGTCCTTGCTTTCCTTCTGAGGGGAAATTGCTGTTATCTGACATGCTTTGCTCAAAAGTGTGAGATTGGAACCAGTGGAATCCTATGCAGATTTCTGGGTCCAATTCTATTCTGCCATGTAAGGTTGAAAATCACTGGTTTAGCCTCTCCCGTGGGCATGGGGACCTGTTTATTCAGACAAGGGCTTTCCTGGTCACATTCTATATTCTCCTGAAATGCTCCAATGACAATAAAAATCCACTGAAAGCAGAGAGAGATTTTTCTTAGGACACTGCCATTTGCCATTCCATAACTTGGGAATTCATGACTATGTTGGGTTAGCTCTCTCTCTACATGAACATTAAAAGTTTGCACCTATTTATTTTCCTCTCTCTCTCTCTCTTGTAGGAGAATCACATCAGTGATAAGCAATTATTGTATCTCCTTCAAACAATTCAGCTAAATTTTCATTTATGGCTGTATATGTCTCTGCATAAATGTGTATATTATGTAGGTTATGGCTTCTTTTTCCACACAATTGAAAAATTCAGAAAGCCAAAGATAATGCAACATGCCATGAATGGCACATCCTCCGGGAGGGAGCCAAAAAAAAAAAGGAAAAAACATAAACTTGCAAAATTATTTATGCATGAGTATTAAAAATCTCCTCCAAAGTTCCCAGGCAAACGGGTGCCTCTGTAATTTTCACCCTTACAATAAACTCTTCTGCAGGTTTTGTTTATTTTGAGGAAACATTTCACTTTTTTTTTCCCAAGACTTGAGGTGTGAATGATGCAAAACAGTATTTGGATATGTAAACTGAATTATTTGCATAATGCATTACTAATCAGTGAGTATAAATTCTGGAATCTGAAGAACTGAAATCAAGTGCCACAGAATTTTTAAAAATCTAGATTATACAAGTAAAGAGCATCGCCCTTTGGTGGAATAACATACACATTTGCATTCCGTTTAAAAGAAGGAGAAATTATCCCCACAGAGTTTTCTGAAGAATTTTAAATAAGTGGTCTTTGATGTACACTGCTTTGCTCTGACTCAACATTATCAGGCATAAAGGTCCTAAATTCACAGAACACTGAAGAAAGTAAAGGTACTTGAATCAAAAAGATGGAGTGGTGTCCCTCCACCACCCCCACCTATGTTGGTCAGCCTGCTGGACCTATAGGAATTTGTTGCCTATACTACTGACAGACCAGAGCGCCAGTTCTACACAATTCTCTTGCTGATCTCTACTGGTGTTTACATGCAAGCTTGTTCCATTCGTTGTAGAAAAACACTAACACGGATGTGCAAATAGTAGAAAGAAGAAAAAAGAATTACTCCAGTTTTGATATTCCCCTCATCAAGCGATCATAAAACTGAGTTTGATTTGCCTCAACAAATGTTTTCAGTGAATAGTGTGTACAGCTTCTGAAAATTTGTTTTTTTTCTGTTATGTTTGATAACATGTATTTAAATGCAACTTTTGAGAAAAATAAATAAAAATTAAAATTAAAAAAAATAAAATAAAATAAAACTGAGTTTGAGAAACTCTGTATCGGAACACTTTGGGGAAAGAATGAAATGGGAACAGAGGAAAAGGAGGTGTAGCCTAGTGGTCAGCCCCAGACTATGGCACCTTCCACATCTCCACATAGTGGGAGAGGCAAGTGACTTTCCGGAGGTTAGTCAAGTCCCTGATCTCCCCCCAGAGTTATTTGCATGCTCGGAAGTTCTACACATGCTCATGAGAGCACACAGGCCACAGAGCACGCACACCACACACACACACACACACACACACACACACAGGTCCTTGAGGATGCCAGGTTACATTTCCACAACAGCTGCTCCTATTGTCTACTGCCAGTGAAGCCAAACCAGCCTAAAATTTAATTTAATCTGCTATAAGCCCAAGTGTCAGGCACTTAGATGGCAGCTAAAAGCACCACTCTCAGATAGCTGAGTGACACTTGCTAATAATAGCCTCTGCGTGAAGCAAAAGCCTGAGACAACACTTTGTGAAACCAGAGGGACCCAGGCCTGGGGAAGGACAGGGAGGCAGGTCTCAGCCTCCAGGCAACGCATCCAGCAGAGACCAATTGACTCCCTTGTGATCCAATTGGCTCCCCTGTGATTGGCTGCACAAAGCCCACCAATGGCCTGAAAACCGCCCTTTCCCAGGTCTCCAATCACTGTCCTGCTCTCTCTCATCTTTCCAGGGCTGCGCCCCAGTCCTCCAAGAGGGATGCTGCAGAGACCTTGACTTCACTCTTTGTCCCCCCTCTTTTGAGAGTAAGGTCAGCTTCCTCTCAGGCAAATCATCTTTCTCTAAGGCCAGGGCTCAATTGGCCTTTGTCTTCATCAACACAGCCAGCTTGGTGGACACCTCCCCCTGATTTCTTCCCAATATCCATCACTACAAAAAGAGGCATCTGGGCTGTCACTCAGCCAAACTCCACCTGCAACTCCTCCTCAGGCACTGCAAAAGGCTCAGGTTCTCTTTTCTTCCAGGAGAATGAGACTGGTGCACAGCACAGACCCCAAGAGGGCCCCCTTAACAAGGAAGTTTCCAGACAAAGGATAGAGCTCACAGGTATTTTCCTCCTCAGAGGACACCTGCCCCCTTTGTACCCTGAGCCCATCTCTGAATGCAGAAACCACTGAGCAAGGCCATTCTGCTCCCTTCCAGTCACACAATGCCCATATTATGGGGAAGATTTCAAATATACACAAATGCAGAGACAACAGTCGAAGCTGGTTCCCTAGAACATATCATCCAGCATCAGCCACTAGCAACATAACAGCTGTTCTTGTCTTATCTATAACCCTATCACCTCACCTGCCCACTGGATTATTTAAGTTAATCCAAGACATCATATCATTTCATCAGTAAATACTTCAATATGTATTTTTAAAAGATAAGGACTTTTTATTTTCTCTTACACACAACCACAAAACCATTATCACACCTAAAAAAGAGAGAGAGAGAGAGACAATAATTCCTTATCACTAAATAGAGCAGTTACTTATAACTCAGAAATACTTCTTCCATCTGGGTCATGCTTCAGGGTATTCCTTCCACTAGGGTTCAAGACTAAAGCTGCCAAGGAAAGCACTGGGGGAATCATATGCTCTAACACAGCCACAGACCTTGTTTAAAGCCCCCTTGCACGTCATATATACAAAGCCCAAACTCCTGCCCTTTGCTGTCCTTTGCCTATTTAGAGCTTAAATACAGCCTTCAGGAGTCCTCTTTGACAGTCCTCACCCCGCTTAATAGCCCTGAGGGCCGTGAGTCTTCCTGGCTTCCCACCACGTGGCCCATGACCACACCAGACGAGCAGGTGCACTCCCAGTGTTCAGAACTGGTACTTGTTTCTCTTCTAAGAATGTGTTCTCTTGGATGGTTCTGCACAGAATTCATTCACAGAGCATGTCTTGGATCTACAGCTGACTAGATATGTCAGTTATGTTCCAAATGGGTTTTCACAGGTCAAGGTTCTGCAGGCAAGAGCAAATACTATTTTTAGACAGGATAAGGTCACAATGCTTTTAGAGACAGTGAGGTCTACAATAAAACCTATTGATCAGCCTCTGGAACTAGTGCTCCAGAGAGACACAGAGATTGAAACAAAAATTGCCTAGCCATTTTTTTTTTTTTCTGTAGGCTTGGTGAGTAAAAGCTTGTTGGACTCAATATCTTTCAGGATATAAAATAAGTAAGAAGTAACTGTGTACAGATTGCTGAAATATATTTAACCAGATGCAGAGGCAGGTCACAGGAAACATACAGAAGATCTCTCAAGGAGGAAGGCTTCAATGCAACAAGTGTTGAGAGAAAGAAGAAAGATGAGCCTTCTCAATCAACTCAGTGGAGGTAAAGAGGGCCAACTGCCATGTTGGACTTCTGCCTGGGACCATGGTCCCTAAATTTGCAACTGTGCCCCTCCATTCAGGGCTGCATGAATGACAGACTTGTCAGTCATAGAGTGCAAAAATAGGTTTGTCTAGGTTGGATTTGAAGAAAAATGGTAGCTTCATGGACAGTTTTTAACAATTTCTATTCTGACTTAATGGAATCATGGTAAATTCTAAAGAATTTCCTAAATATATACTTTCTCTCTCGCTCTAGATATGTGTATATATATACACATAAACACTACACATGTATAGTGTGTAAATATAGACATATATGCACATACACTTTATCTTATAATGATAGTGTTGATGAGTTCAAGGGTTTTTCCTCTGTGGGCACACCATATAAAACTTCAGAAAGAACATTGCCAGGTGGAACTTGAGAAATAAATTTAGAAATTGTACAAACACATAGGAGCCCAAATAAATGAATCACCAAGGCACAAACAGCCACTGTGAAGTTATTCATTTAGCTCAAAGGTTCATAAATTGACCACAGTTTTATCAACAAATCCTAAGTGATTTATTTAAGTCAAATAAGAGCTTTAAGTAAAGGCATTAATGTAATGGATTATCACATGTTAAACTTCAGCCAGAGATCCCAAACTCTGAAGTCAATAATGTCCCCATAGATACCTCTCCATTATCAGGGGTGCTTCATTGTTTGGGAGACTCAGGACCAAAGGAACTAGTGTGAAAACTGTAGGGTCTCTTCATTTATCATCTGCTCCCATCTCACAGCCCAGTTCGCAAACAAAATATGCCACGGTAAACATAATCCATATATCACATTGTGACACAGCTGACCCCATTAGCAAGCCAAGACTGTCCTGGCAGCAGCTTCCTATCATACATTAACAATGCAACGGCCGATACATTTGCACAGTACAATAAGATGTGGGAAGAGAAGGGAGACTATCAGATTATGAAATCCTAAACTTCTTGTCTGAATACATATTCTGTCCCCTATCTCTTTGGGATGAATGTTACCATACTTTCCTTTCAGATAATAACCAAAGGGGAAAGCAGAGCCTCAGGTTGCTGCCATTCATTCTATCAGTCCATTATCTTATTTGGGGTTGGATCAAGGCTAAACTTTATTTCCTTGTTTCCCCTCCCTTGATTTTGGGGGATTTATTTATTTATTTATTTTTTATTTTTTGCCAGACAGAAGAGCATGCAAAATCCGAAATAGCTAATGCCCTTACAGAGCACTCCTAATAAAAATCCCCAAAACATTATAAATTGAAGAGGCAGTAATTTAAATAAATTACTTTTTTATTGAAGCTATAGATCTCAAGAGTGCCTGTGTCCTGCAAGGAACACATATTTCACAACTGGTTCATCTTCCCCTTCTTCTGAGCACAAGGGATCATAAAAGAAAGTTTCAGATAATCACTGTCCAAAGGATAATTTCAAATGCTCCTTTTTGGCATGCTTCTGAAAACATCATCTTATATCTAATTTAATGCCATGTATAAACGGTATTTTCTGCACAGCATGGAGAACGGAAACATCTACACTAAAAGTCAATAGTAAGCACCAAGTTTAGAAAGTAGATTACAAAGATCACATGTCCTAGAACAGGCCATATGCTTTTACCTACATGATGAATCAAAAAAAAGAACATTTTCCCTCAATTTATGTTGCCTTCCAACACTAACAGAGGGAGAGTTCTTCTAAACATGTTGCATCCAATGCCTTTAACAAGCAAGAATGTGAAACTCCAAGAACTCAGCATATGCAAGCTATGTCCATACAGAGAAACCAGCTTTTAGGAGAAGGAAGGAAGAAAGTATCATTGAATTCAGTCAGTTAATTGAATTTAAAATACCTGGTTGCTTGAATTCAACTGACTTCTTTTTCAAATGTATTCTATTTTGATGTAGTTACAGTTGCCCCCCAAAAAAGAAAAAAGCAAGCTTGGAGAAAGTACATATTACATTCTTTGGAGTTTATCAAAAAACAGCTTGCAACAATTAAAAGATGGAGAACTCTTATAAGGCTGGAAACTTCTATGAATTGTCATCATTCCATTACACCAGGCTTCAATTTTGCCTTCAGCAATTTGAAAGATGTCATTAAACATTCTGCTAGGGGATCCTGAGCCCAAGCCATCATCCCCACCACAGCTTCTATCTTTGAGGTAAATCAAGAAAATACTCTACCCTCTTGCAAGTGAGCCCCATTCAGCAACTAGATTCCAAAAAGAGGAGAGAAGACATTGGCCAGTGGTGTTCATGGTGGCATGTGATGAGATTCACCCAGTTCAAATGACTTATTTTACAGATAAGAAAACCAAAATGCCCAAATGTGATGGGAACTCAAGTTCCCACAGCATGATACAACCAAAGTCAGAAATCAGATGTCCTGGCTCTCAGACCATCGTCTTTCTACTATCATTATAAGTTAATATTTGGCTCTAGAAAAATCTGGAGTGCCCAAAGACCACAACTCAGGCCCACCTCCACCCAGTCTTAGTAACTTTTCCACCATTTGCATGGTGGAAAAGTTAATATCTATTTGTAATTGTTAATATCTATTTGTAAGGCCCTTAGTAATTTTTACATCATCTCCTTCCTAATATATTGTTTGGTAATCAAAAATAGTTTGTCATAAGGCTCTCAGCTGAAGTATCTTCACATGACAGGCAGATACTGTTATTTTCTAGTAGAGGATCACAGCAAGTTTGGAAAAAAGGATGCAGTTTCTTTAAACGCTATAGGCTTTTTTCTGTAATAATGATTTCACATTCTAGGTACAAAACAGGCATGGTTTCTCTTACCCTTAACTCCTGCAAAATCTAGATTTGATCAAATTCAGATAGTAGTGATTTGATCAAATGCAGAATCCCCTATTTTAGGGTGATGTGTTCTAGCAGAAAGCTATTGGTTGGCTATATTTTGCTCTTTCTTTCCCAAAAGATTTTTAAATAGTTTTCATTCTTAAAAGGATTTCAACTTCAGATTGTGCCAGTGCCAAAGTCTCTATACATCTAATCAATCAATAAATAAGACAAACAAAGCAGCATATGTTTATCCTTTACCATTTGGGAAGTGTACATTAATTACCGCAGATTGTCTCCTATGCCTCCTCCCCCGTCGCAGACAGCAGTGCTCAAAAGGGTCCGCAAAATAAAAATGTATGGGGTAATTAAATGGATATTTATAATTAGAACTTAATAATTTGCATCAGGGACAAATGAGCTCTGATTTTAATCTGCAGCGCATTTAGATTAGCCCGAAGATAGTGTAATTTGATGGTTTATAGGCCTCCTCTTGGATTATGAAACAATAGCAAGGCTTCGAAGGCAGCACGTCAGTGTCAGGACTGTGTTAAAGAAGAAGATGCAATGAAAATGTTTGACAACGTGAAAGCAGCCATAAATTACATGACAACTGTGTAAAAGTCATGATGAGACAAATAAAGGGCTGACCTATAATGCGTCTGATTCATAGTGACACACACAACTCCCTGCACTAATCTTTGCCCAGCCAACGCATTCTTAAGCGGGGAACTACTTAGCGCCAGGAACGTTGTAAATTATCACTAGTCAACAGCATTGATTTTTAGTCGACATTTCAATCAGGTTGAAGTAGAAATACTACCCAGTTCATCCGACAGCCTCTTAACCAGTCCGCTGCCCCTCTGAGGTCTCCTCCGTTATGGCTTTGTTAAATTTCCATTGCTCTCACCATTCGATATTTATTGTAGCTTTGCCACATCCAGGCACTTGGCCTGAAGGGTCACCAGCCTGCCTCTTGGGACATTAAATTCGTGCTTACCTTAACGAAGGCAGAACAGAAAAAAAGAAAAAGAAACAAAAGGCCACCATCAGAGATCTAGCCTGATTTTTAAGGAAATAAAAGGAAAACTGGGGGGGTCAGGGAAGAAGGGCTCTAAAGCAATTGTATTCCTGTTATCATTTCAGCCTTCCAGACTAGGAGTCTCAGCAAACACAACCAAGAGCTTCTCTTCTGGGGCCACCAGGGAGCCCCACTCCACTCTTGAACCAGGAGTATGAACAGACAAGGTGGAGCACCCAGGGAAGAGGCAGGGAGGGGAGGAGCCTTGACCATAGCCTTGCAGGATGAACATGCCATCCCTGGGCAGATTGCAACTGACAGCCCAGAGCTCTTTACCCACTTGTGTTCTCAGCACCCACCTCTATCCCCACCTCCAATTCAGAAGGCCCCCTGGGTCCATGTAGATGATGACCTCTCAGTAGCAAATCTGAACAGCCTCCCTCAGGTGGAACAGGACTTTAGTGACAGCTCTCTCTTCTGCCAACCTTCTACTCCCTGTGGGGCCTCTACACACAGTAGGTGTTTCCTAACTACTGCAAATGAATAAATGGATGGCGAATGTGAGGAAAACACAGACATTTGGGTTTGAAACACATTATGTAATCCCTCTGCAAGGAACCTCAAGTCTTGCTTCGGCAAATATTAATGGTGTCAGAGCAGCCTGCTGAGTGAATGGGGGAGGGCACCATGTAGCTGAAAACTTGCCTGGGGAAAGCCACATGTGGATCATATGGAGTTGTTGACCACAGTTTCCATTCAAAACTGCCCCAGAGTCAGCTAGCCTGCCTGCCAGGTTTGCTTTACCACAGTGCTTCTTTGGACAGAAACAAAAACCTCCCTCAAATAGATTATTGCCCCCAGTATCCATTGTCCCCAACAACCCCTCCCCCACCCACAACACACTCCCACGGTCTCTCCCTCACAGGGTAATTTGGACTCCACACCCTTTAAAGGTGTGGCCAGAGAAGTTTTTGCTAAAGAGACCATGCGCAAAACTGTGGAAATCCAGAATTTACCAGCACTTAAAAGTGCCAGCTTGGTTTCTTGGCCAGCCCACTGCTATCTTCCAACCAAAGCACACTCACAAAATAAATCCTCTCCCTCAACTTCACAAGACCCTCACCCGATTTCTGGCTCATTCTGAAAAAATGGGGAAGTAGTAACTACTTGCAAAGCAGGATTCCTTATGTTGTGATTGTTCCAACTGCTCCAAGGACCTCCAACAAGCCCAGGACATCCGCCCCAGGGCTGGATGGGAACATTCTTCTCTTTCCCAGAAGACTGAAAAACTTGACCACAGAACCCATGGGAGGGCCAACCGAACTTCCTGCCCAGTGGGTGCCCCGCCCCACCTCAGAAGGCTGCAAACCTACTGAGAAGGTAGCTGAGGGTAAAGACTGGAAGCCAAAGGACTGGATTCTTACTAACTGTGGACCCTTAGGAAAGTCATCCAACCCCTGATGAGTGCCAACTTCCTCACT
This sequence comes from Geosciurus inauris, assembly GCA_004024805.1. Lineage (NCBI taxonomy): Eukaryota > Metazoa > Chordata > Mammalia > Rodentia > Sciuridae > Geosciurus > Geosciurus inauris. The sequence goes on from PVHX01000019.1 coordinate 133,458, forward strand.
ACCAAATGAGGCTGCTGTGAGCACTTCCTGTCCGGGGTTGGGCAACAATGGCACAGAGGCATCGCTACAGCAACTCTCCTGCATGGCAGGTGATTTTATGTGCTATCATTTACCTCTCTCATGGACCCTATAAGGTAAGGACTTTGAGTTGTCTCTGTTTCACAGAGAGGTCAAAGGATTTGTCCAAACTCTCTTCAACCAGTTAGAGAAATGGAAATCTGAATCCACAGTGATGACATCACACACCAAAGATGGTACTCCTTATAAGACAGCAAGTGTCTATGGGGAGAGGGAAACCCTATGCCCTGTGGGAGCTGCCAATGGTCCTGTCCTAGCCCTGTCCCCATCATCCCACCTCAGAGGATTTGCTGTCTGTCGCCAATCAAGGTCCTATCCCCACAGGCTCAAACAGAAGGCACCACCCTGAGGCATAAAGAGACTCTGAGTTCTTTAGAACCCACATGTTCTGCTTACCTATTACCTCAACCTAGCACCCTACTCCAGCTCTTATAAGAGAAAAACGTCCCAAGTCTGAGTCAGATTATAATAATAACTGGCCCTTTGGTAAGTGCTCACGCTAGGCCCAGTACTGAGACTGATGCCCCCAGAGTTCTCATGGGGGCCTACAAGGTGGCTCCTAGGATTCCCCCCACTTTACAGATGAGGAAATTGAGGCTCGGAGAGATGAAATCCACACAAGGTCACACAACTAGAAAGGGCAGCACCTCTTCACCCTCAGCCCAAACCCTGGTACTCCATGTAATCAGAAAGCCAAAGAATTTTGAAAAGAAAGGAGATTGAACATATTTTTAAGAGCTTACTTCCCCTTTTTTAGCCCCTCTTCCTTTTCTTACCACCTCAGCTTACAAAGAAACCTAGGTGGAAGAGCAGACTGTCTCTAAAGCTGAGTTTTGTGCATTATCTGGATAAGCCCAGGGGCCTCCCAATTTCCCAGTTTCTATTGCCCCTAAAAAGGAGGTTAAAATCTACCTCCCTTATGAGGCTTTGGCCTGGGGACAGAAACGTGATTTTATCACATTTGCTCAAATGTTCACTATGGCGCCTTTTCAAGGCTACAGTGGGGGTGGAAATGTATTACTGTGTGAATGGCATTTCGGACAGGTCCCCAAACCACTTGGAAGCCCTGGTGTTTCCTAGCTGGAATTCTGTGAACCCAGCTTTAGCCCCAGTAGCCCCTCTGGTGGGAACCAGAACATGCCACCTGCCAGTAAGTAACAGGGAAATTCAATTACCTCGCCACTGGTGACAGGAGGGCTAGGACTGCACATTAAAAGAGCTAAAAATGTCAGGAAGTTATTGGGCTGATGACTCGTGCTTGCCAACACTCATATGTGGAATGTGGAATGTCACAATAAACTAAAAAACACAGAAACAGACCAAGAAAGATAAGATAATCAAGAACAAAACCAGCCCAAACACCTGGGTTTGCCATAATCAGCTCTGCGCGTCTGAGGGCAGCTTTTTCCCATCCCTGGCCTTTCCTGGGCCTTTCTTGAGTATTATCTTTCTCAGCCAACAACAGATTAATTCACAGGTCCTTTCCAACAAGTTAAATTTCAGCCATTAAAATAAAAATTTTTGTTTGTTTGTTTCCACCAATTTCCTACCTGTATATACAGGTCCCACTAGCCAGGCCCTGCCCAGCTGCAGCCTTGAGCTCATACACGCTGGTCTCCTGAACATGGCCAACCCTTACAATCTAGGCCCTTGGGTTACTGGCGTTATCACAACTTTTTTTTCCCAGTGGCAAGCCGGGAAAGATGATAGAACCCTGTGTGTGTAGCCAAAAGACTGGCCCCAACTGGTTCAGAGGAGAAAAAAATAATTGACCTGTGTGTCTTTTGATTTAATTAATTAATTTATTAATTATTATTATTTTTTGCCTTTAGCCAAAAGACCTAAGAGCATTTGATGTACAGTCAGCAGCTATTAAAAAAAGAAGAAGGAGGAGAAGAAGAAAGAAAGAAAGAAAGAGAGAAAAGAAGAAAGAAAAGGCGGGGGAGACACTGAAAAGGCTTGGCTGCACTGGGGCCCTGACACACTCTCATCTAAAGCCTGGCCCTTGGCCAAGTTCATCTGTTAATGGACAGCCACAACCAGGGCCCGCACCTCCCCCACATCCCCCTGCCCCTCCCAGAGTCTTCTCTGTTCTCCTACCTCTTTCGAGCTCCTAAAAACTAGACATCGATTATGTCTGCGCTTTTCCCTTTCTATTCAAGATAAACAAAGTGCTTCAAGTTCAGGGCGCACCCTGGGACCCTTGACAAAACAATCTATCATTCTGTCTGCTAAACCAGTCTGGCTACACCACGGCCAGGGAGAGCAACGCTCCCAACGTACAATTTTCCCTTTGTGCTCCTTCCCTCTTGTCACTAACCTCTTTTCTTTACCACCTTCTCCAGAGCAGATGGACTTGACCACTTTGCTTAAGCCCCTCCTGGCAACCTCAGAAATTAAAGAAAAGACCGGGGCTCCTGGATGGCCCTCCTCCTGAGCAGGTTTTCCACCCTCCCTCTGTGGCCCCACCGTCCAGTACATACATCCCCAGATCCCGTTAGACCCTCCCAATCCCTCCAACCCTCTCACCACTGACACTCACCCAGAAAATAAATTAAATGCAGGGGCTGCCCCCTCCTTTGCTCCTTGCAAGAATATTTTAAGTGAGTTTTGTTTTAAATCATATCCATTAATTTATCCTGACTTGCAATTAAATGCAAGTACACTTTTTACAACCAGTACGGAATGTATTAATTATAACTACAAATGGTCAAATGAGAGCACAGTCCCTCCTAAAAATATTAATAAAATACATAATAAATAATATTAATGAAACAAAAATAGATTCATAAGCCTTGGCCAGGGCTTTTATTATTTCACACAAGGGGAAATGCAGCCAACAAAACTTGCTGCACACACTTTGGCAGAACTCTGATCAACCACCACCCATTAAACTCTCAAGAGCGTGTTTGGGCCATGCCCTGGTGTGGGGCTCTGCACAGATGCCACCATGAGAAACCAATGACCCTAGAGCCCAAGTTGGGGTTCACAACGTCTTACCCATGTGGTCAGGAAAAGTTAGCCACAGGCTGCTTCCGCTTCCTAAGTCAGCCCCAGCTGTTACGTCAGCGTCCACCCGCCCCATGAAGGACAGATGAAATCCCGGCGCCATCAGCATCTGGCTGAAGGCACCCTTATACTGCACCAGCGCTGGAAGCTGCCTTTGTTCCAGCCACAGCGTCTGCCCTGCTAACCTGTCTCCAGTCACTCAGCCTGGGCCTCACCCCCAGCACTCCCTGCCCCCACCCCTCCCCCCAAATCCAACACATCCACCGCACAATCGAATCTAATTAAGATCAGGAAGAAATTTGCATTTTCTTTTCACTGTACCCCCAGTAATCACAGAAGTTCTTCAAATTTTGAGAATTTTGTTCCTCTGCTAATTATTTCCCTCGTTTTGCATTTCAAGGCACAAAGACAGTCTATCTCACTGGTGGTCTATTAATAGTTTGAAGTTTTGAGCGTTAGAAGGTAGTTTTGTTTTTTTGTTGTTGTTGTTTTGGTTTGTTTTTTTTTTTCCTTTTAAAACTATTCTGTCATTTCCAGTTTTGTAAAAAAAGGTTTTTTGGGGGGTGGTTGTTGTTAGTGGTAGTGGCATTAATGCTTCTTTAAAACGACAGCTTCTGCGCCATTCTGCATATTAGGGTTTGGTCTCCCCCTTACAACAGTCACTCTCTGCCTGGTTTACTGATTTACAGAACCTTGGTATGTGAATGGTGAAGAAAAAAAAAAGAATGAAAGAAAGAAAATTCCTTGGCATAAGTATATGTTTGCTGATCAAATTTCACATCATGTGTTGTTCATTATTATGACTTTACTTGAAAAACAGTTTGCCACAGTGAGATGGATTTGCTTTATATGCTTTCTAGCCCTCCACTCCCTTCAAGTACTTTGAAAAACTACAATTTTTTTAAGGTACATTTAAAGCATGAACTGGTTTGGATTAAAACAATGTTTCAACGTCTGTAAATTTCCTCAAAATACATTTCCAAAAGGCTTGTGCAAAACCACACATGATTTTGAGGGAGCTAATGAGATTGTCCCACCAACAAAATTTAATGGTGATTTAAAAAATTCTAATACTTTTCATTTACTTCCTGTAAAATTATTTGTGTACTTGACATTTATATAGTTTCTCCATTATATAACAATCTACCCTGGGTACACTAGATTATGCCAATCTATTAGAGTGAAATTTGTACTCCATATAAGCAGAAGTTCCTAGTCAATCTTGACTTACCATTATGTTTCAATGTACAGTGTTATTATAGCTGAGTATAAAGAACAGCTACTCCATGCTCGCGTTTTTTAACTCTAATACTGTAATCTTTCTTGCTGCTTCGAGGGCTGTGTCAGTGTTTACATTCCTGGAAGTTAAATAAACCGACATGGCAAAACTCCTGGATAGACTGAATAATAAGGCTTATGATGACTAAATTGTTTACTTTTTACCTTGTTAGGATCCCTCTCTTGTAAAGTTTGGGGGAGAGACAGAGAGACAAGGAATGAAGGGGGTTGATATGAGATAGAGAGATTTATACACTAGCTTCCATATGTCACAAAGACCTTCCTATCCACAGTCAACGTGGCTGAGACAGACCAGGGTGGCTATTCCACCCTGCTTCAGTTAGTCCTGCCGTTTTGTTTTGTTTTCTTAACTATCAGGTCACCTGAACACCCCCTTTCTTCACTCCCCACCCACTCCCAACATAAAGTATGAAGATTTTTTTGCCCATTTTCAAATAGCAAATTATCCATTAGATTTCATCATATCTTAGTAAAGCAATTACATCAAGAAAATGATAGTGCGTGTGGAATCAATTATGCATGCAGTTGGCCGGAGACCAAAGGCTGTGAAGTCGGAGAGGGCAGAATCGCTCGACACACACAAATAAAAAGCCCCTGGATCTCACAGATGGACCCCATCAGTTCATCTTACTGCCTAAAAAGTTCATGCACTTAATAATTTATTTGTGTTCTGGATACTGTTTCCCAGCTGAATATTAACAACTTTGAACTGAAGCATGCTTTTAGCATGGTATGGATGGAAGTCACGGTAGGGCAAGGCTGGGTCCCTCAGAGGTTAAAATTATAGTTATGTTTCTTACACACTGTTCGTTTTCCATCACAATTTATTTTCTTTCATTAAACATTCCTTTTAATCAGAATAGCAGTTTCAGTGTTCTGATTCTGCTTGTTAACCAGTGATAAACTCATAAACCAAAGACGAACATCAATAATAGAGCAGAGGCTATTCCACAGCAAACACCCAAATCACAAGCTCTTGAAAGTCAGAAACCGTTAGTTAGCACCTTGTTTTCACAACCAGGGCACTGGTGTACCTTGAGAGAGACATGGAGAGGAGAGGTGCAACCTGGGGACCATGATTTACTCTTAGTGACCAACGGAGAACACCCTGCAGCTCAAGGCAGGAAAACTTACTGTACCTAAAAGATTTTTTAAAAAAAAAGAGTCATCCAAACCCAGGCCCCAAACCTTGTTGAGGTGCTAGCCATTTAGTTTAAGAAATCCACAGCACTGTTAGAAAGGTTTGTAGCCTTCTCTCTTCCAAAGGAGGAGCCTGATGTCTTAATACTGGAACATCTAAGCCTCCCTGCCATCCAACTGCTAACAACGGAGCTGCCCAGCAGTGTCTGTGCAGGACAGACAGGCAATCCATATTTCTGTGCACCTCTGGATGTGCCTCCATCACATACTTAAATTTTACAATCTTCTCCCCAAATGAGAACAATTTCCAGCCAACACGTCCACAAACTGTACTTAACATTAAAAGAAAACGGATAAAACATATGTAATTACTCAAGGTTAGACTTCTAATTCCTCAATTCACTAAAGGAAACTTGGCAAGAAGAGGCATCATTTTGCTTCTTTCTACTGGGGCATCTGAGGAGGAGAGCCACTGAGGCAGCTAATACACAAAACATGATCAAAAGTGATTAACAACAGCTTCATATGCAAATTGCATTAATGAAGGAGTGCAAAGTCATCATGTAAATTAAATATGTCAAATCTCTTGGTGAACTTTCAATCTTGAGAAGAAAAAACACTGCTTTAATTTTTTTACATCATCAATTTTGCAAGATTGAAAATCTAAGAATCTTGGTGCTATAAACAATTTTCACCTTTTTTTTCTCCTTCAGCAGGCTGACAGGCCAGCCTGATGTGCACCGAATGTACATGTTAATAGGCCAATCAAAAATGCAAAACAATTCGCAATTACTGGAAGGACCTAATGGTCATTAGAATTTACAACTAGGTAATGAACTGAAGTCTGCCCACACCATGCATATTCATAAAGCAATTTAGCCTTTGAAGATTAAAGAAGTGCTTAAAATTCAAATGAGCTTTAGCAAATTATCAGTAAGATTCATCCAAAAAGCAAAGGGTTTTTCTTCCTATGATTTCCTCATTTTTTTAATGCAAAATTGTTATATCTTCCAGACTGAGCTTAAACTAAACATAGAGCTTCTAGTCAAGCCAAAGGGGCTAAGAGACAGACAGAGGCTGCAAACATCGTTACGGACTTTGTTCATAAAACTAAGCCCTTAAGAGCCAAACCTATCTCTAAACATGGTAATTTATCAAAAACAGCCCAGAGTTGCTTATAGGCAATACTGCACGAGACTCCAACAGCACAGATTAACACGCGTCCCTCCACCCTCCCAGAATGCCTTTTTCCCCTCGAGTTGCCTCTCCTGTGTAAACATCCACTATGGTAGAAAAGCAGCTTTTTCATCGGCTTGGAGTAGCATTAATTTTAGAAGTTTCCGCTTCCAAAGGGAAGAGCAAGAAAGGAGAGGTCTGCTCTACTTCTTTCTGAGGAGTGAAAATCCTGTCCTCTGCTATTTGTCGTCTTGATTTCCCCCATTCTGTTCTGGCAGCACTTGATTCAAGAAAAAGGGGTCACATAGGCATCAGCTGACATTCAGGAAGTTGTGATGTCCACCCACCGCCACCAGCCCACCCCAGTTATTAGAGAGTACCGTGGGAATTTGTGTTTTTGAGCTTCCCAGTTACCAGTCCGGAGAAGAATCCTTTCCTTGAATGCTGACACCTTACCAACCTCCTGACATTTTGAAAAGTCTAGTGGCAGAATTCCCAATGAACCCCTCCTGTTCCCCCACCCCAAATACCCCATCCCAGGTGAAAGCACGCAAAGGTGTGGAAGTCCCATCCCAACCAATGTACAAGTCAGACTGAGAAGAACAGCTTGGAAAAGGCCACGTGTCCACTGCTAGACCCCAAAGGCTCTCTGCTGTGGGGATTTTGTCTGAACTCCTATCGAAAAATATGCCAATAACTACCTTCTGCCAGCTCTCCCCTCTCTACTCCCCAGGATCAGACTTCTTACAGAGTTGATCTTACTGGAAATGTGGGTGCATCAGGAGGTGGAAAAGAAAGAGGGAAGAAAACCTCAGGTGCTATTCGTGATTCCCTAACTCTCTTATCCACAGGCCCTGCTCAGAAGTGTGCCACATTTTAACATTTATTGGAAAAGATAGGATACAAAGCTGCATGGAACCTGCATTCACCACCATCTGTATGAGCCACAGGTCCACAGTCCTGACCAATTCCGTTTGACACTAATGTTACTCTACATGAGTAGAGTTCAATGAGGGTTGATATGGGATGTGACAGGGTAAATCAGAATTAGATTAAAAACAAAAGTTTAGAAACCGATGCTACACTGCAGAGCAAATGGGACTTGAAGGCCAAATTTCCCCTAACTGCCTTCAAGTCATTTTCCCTATTAGAGCGTCTGCCTGCCACCCCCCTGCTGGCAACGCTACAGTCACATCAGAAAGTAAAGTGGAATGCCTATAGGAGGACTTGGGATATTCCTCTTTAAATACAATACCTATATATTTAATATATAGCAATTAACTTCTGGTCAGGAATCTGCAGGCAGCAGGCTGCCCCAAGCAGATAGGAGGGGAGGAGGACCCAGAGCTGGGACAAGCACAAAAGACAGGTCCAACAACAATGCCTGCTGTCAGCAGCTGAATTATTTTTATACAGGAATTTTTATCTCTATTGTACAAACAAGTACGTGTCTGTGCTGACTTGTTAAGCAATCCACTTGTATGTAGAATAAGATTTTTTTTTCTTTCTTGCTACCAGTCACACAGCTCCAAGATCAGAAGAAATACATAGTCTTTGAAGCTGCTCAAATGTTTTAGTTAAAAGGACAGCAGTTGTTTTCAAAGATCCAAGAGTATCTTTATCAGAATTAAATTTTTCCTTATTGATTTTTTCCCCTTAACATAACAAAAACATAACATGAGAAGGTTACGATTTATTATTAAAAAAATTTTTTTCCTCCTTTAAATCATTCTTCAGTAGCCAATGTTCACTTTTAAATGTAAAAGAATAATTTTTTTCTTTTGTTTAAATCTTAAGGTTGGACGGAGTAGGAGAGAGAAACTCCTGAGATTTAAATTTAACATTGGTTAATGTATTGTTTTAACTGTGAACTCAAAGGATTTGGGGTGGAGGAGTTAAAATGGGCAGTAAATGGTTCATTAGGGGCTGGCCTTTGAATGTAAATAAATCATGAAATCATGGTATACCTGGAGCTGGTGAAGGAACAGGCTTCAGATTTTGTTTTATGGTTTTTTGGGGGTTTGTCTTCTTTTGCCCAAAAAGAAACTATATTTGAAATATAAAAGATCAGATTTGGCACGCAGTACATTGTGCTCCAACTAAACTAAGAATCAAAGATTCATCTTATTTCCCGAAAAATTAACAGATGTGACCCTCTCCAAAGCTTTTTTTTTTAATACATCATTACATATCAAGAAAATAGACAAATGATGAATATAAATTTAAATGCCCCGATGTTTTAGCAGGAGACTTCTTAGTGTTTTTTAGGAGGTTCAAAAAAGAAAATAGAAGGGTTTCAGGGGGAGGTACAGGCACCTGTGTTCCTTCTGAAAGCACCTTTGTAGGTTTCACAATAATTCCGTTCTTTTTTTTTAATAGGAGTTTTTAGTCAATGGATTTACCTCTATCTAAAACTGAGGTCAAATTGTGAGTGTAATTGTTGAGCGCCAGTGCTAACAACAGTGAGGATGCAAACAAAAACTCATTGTGAGTGACCAAAGGTCCCCAGGTATCCCCTTCATCAACATACCTGCTCCAGGTTCCCACTGGGAATTGCCTGGCAGAGAGGGATGCGATTCTGAATAACACACTCCCAACCCTATCTGGAAAAGGGTGTGGGAGGCGCCTTCTCGCCTCTTTTACAGGAAGTTTAAACCCAATCATCTCACCTTTAGGTGGATATAATTTGTTGTTTAGCACTCTAAGAACTTGATATTTTAATCTATATAAAGAAATCCAAAAGAAAAAAGAGGGAGCAGAAGGAGCGAACCAGCCTACCTCTGGTGCACACGTCAGTAGCACACAGCGTTGCCTTAAGGAGCAAGCTGCCCAGGTCCACCTCCCAGCAGCATTGCATCAGATCTGCTCAGCTCAGTCTCTAGGGCAAACCAAGAGACGAGCCACTTCAGTTCCCTGTCTGCAAACTTCTAATTTGCCAGTTCTTGGCACCTTATTTTTCCAAGGGTTTTGTTTCAGGAAACATGTGTATTTTCCTTTGTACGTTTTGTGGATTTACCACAACTGGTTCTGACAGCTGTTGATTCTGTTAAATGAACACATTATCAAAATCCTCTTTAAAACCTCAAGCAACAGCGGACTCAAAAATATAATGGTAAAACATTTTAATGGAGTTCCAATTCAGAGTTGGTTTAAGAAAAAAAAAGTACAAATGAAAGTGAAGTCCTTCAAGTCAGCACTAGATTTAAACTGTGTGTGTGTGTGTGTGTGTGTGTGTGTGTGTGTGTGTATGTGTTTAATGGGGGGAAAGGGGTGTTGCAAATCACCACAAATATTTACACTGTAATCCCTTTGTTCAAATCACATACTTTTAACGGGAAAAGCTGGAACTGTGGCTATTTAAAATTTTAAATATTCAAATGGCTGTAATTAACCATATGAAACAAATTATGTCCCATTTCTCCATACCAGCACATGCAAAAAAATTCTGGTGGTGGATGGGGAGGTGGCAGAGTTGGGGAGACAACTCCAAGAGGAAGAAGGGATGATGTTTTCATTTTGCTATAGATCAAAGGAGAACAAGATGGAAACTGTGGCATAGCAAGCATTCTTCCATTGCTGTCTTTCACACTGGGCTATCTAAGTTTATACAATTCCCCAGACTAGCTGCATATTAAGCTTGCTGTGTACAGCTTTATTATGGTGCGGTGGTAGAAGAAGCATTAATATTCCAGCTCCGCATCTGACAGGGCATTTACATGCGCCCATCTGAGCGGCACCTGAGAGCTCCTCCAAGGTGCAGTAACTGTGCGCCTATTGTAAAGGCAAATGAAGCTCACCTATTCCCTGCTGGGATCAGAAGTGACCTCACCACCCCCCATGCCTCAAATCCTTCCCTTGCCAACCTAACTCAATGCCATCACAGAATGACGAATGAGCTCAGAAATAGACCCCAAGTTACTAACCCTGCTAAGAACAGCAAAAGCCTTTGCTGAAATGTTTTAAAAATGCATAGGGAGTGCAGCTGGCCAGTAAAAAGCAGGGAGACAAATTCCAGTGAACCCAATTTGGAATACGTTACATTCTAAAACTGATTAGAAATACAGTCTGATGTTTACTGGCTTCAAATTGAGTTTGGCATCAAGCATACTGGCTTTAATAATGTTGGCATTTTTTTATTATTATTATTTTAAATCTGCCTTTGGTCTCTAGGAGCACATGTGGAGAGCTGAAGAATTCTTATTCGTCAGGTTACATTTCCTGGAAATTAAGTTTGTGACAGAAAATGACTCCAGTAGCAATAATATGGTTTGTGCTCAAATTAATTAGGTCATTGTTGTAAAAACTACATGGCAAATTACAAAGGTAAATTTACTGATATTGGCCAGTGCTCTATACCCTGGCAGTAAAGGGGAGAAACAGTTTAAGAGTGCTTATCTACCTGAGCAGGAGAAAGGACAGAGGAGAAAGGGATATGATGGTCAATTTTCTATTCTATTATAAATAAAAATACTAGTCATTCTCCTTTACATTATATAGTCTGGACATATTTTATGAACTTTATTAATGTCCTCCAAATTGACACATAAAATAAAAACCTGCTTGATTTTATATTAAAAGTGGCCCCTCAGTTAAAATCTTTTTTTTTTTTAAATCCTTGAAATAACAACACTGCTGACATAACCATGACCCAAATGAAATCTGAACAAGCAGAAAGGTACTAAAGATCTTTGGTGATTAAATCTCATGCTAAAAAAGTGGCAAGGTGCCAGGCTGGGTCCAGCTTGATGCTAAGTGCTTTTTATTGCACAAACCTGGTACTACTGTATGTAAAAACAGACTTGGGCTTGGGGTAAATTTGGTCAAATGATTTCTTTGTGCAATAAAGGGTGTGAACAGACCAACCAAAGTGGATTAAATTAACACCAAGTGATGCAATCTCAGTGCATCTCCCTAGCTGGGCTTTCTACTTTCTTTTAAATTTAATATTTTCCCTCAAAGGAAAGCCAGACTTTCTCCCTTGCTCACTGACTAGTGTGCAAAGCCACCATTCATCTCTTCTCCTTTATTAAACAGCTTCATTAAGAAATCATGAAAATCTGAAAAATGTTGCCCCAGGATTCGCATGTTTGTTAGGTACCCCAATTTAGCCCTCCCACGTTAACCAAACTACATGGAGACTGCAGTGTGAAATTAATGATTTTCCACGACTCTAAAATGTGCCATTAATATGCATCCAACTCGCCTCTTCCCTGAGCTGAAGGTGCCTATCCTGACCCTGCCTACACATTTCTACACCCAGTTACATTTTTCAGCCCATGGGCAGCTCCACAATTAAATGCCACATTCACTGGGAGAAAGGTGTACAAAACATATTTCAGATCCTTTAAAGGAAAAGGCACAACCTGCAACACAACAAGGGAAGGGGTGATTTGAGAAATTGCAGCACTGTTTTTTTAAGCTTTCATAGAATAAACACAGAGAATGGGAGGGAAACTTTGTCCCCCTCTGCTCCTGTTCTTGAAGTGAATACATATTTGTGTTTCCAATAAAAGGCCATTTTTACATTAACTGTCTGTAACAGCAGGAGACAGAAAAACTAACACAATCTCCACATCACACACAGGATGATCTTCATATCACGTGGACCTATTCTCAAAACTATTATTTATAAAAGACGACTCAGAAAATGCACAATGCATCTTTTCTGTGCCACCAAAAGGGCACCATCTGAGGAACTTTGGGATCTTTGGGATCTTATACATTTTAGATTTTTTTTTTTCTTTTTGGCTTTCCAAAGTAAATTTAGCAGCCATGCGGGCCACCGTGTTTAATTAAGCTTTCAAAAGTCCTCTGACAATGCCAACAATTGTAGGACACTTCTGCGGCTCAATCATGCAATCACTGTGACAGTTCTATTTACAATTTGTCTTAGAAAGAGTTTCTCTGACATTGTACTTTGACAAAACATCCAAGCTGCCAGTTCACAACCTTTCTCTGTCTTATTTACAAATACAGCTTGTATATAGGACTCCCAGTTTCATGAACATGAGTCTTTGGGTAGGAGATTCACAAACAGAGCACCCTATGGAAATCCTAGGTATTTATTAGGAAACAATATTCTCAAATCTCTGGATTGAAGAATAGATAAATGTTTGCCAATATATTGGTTGATTTTGTGTGTGTGTGTGTGTGTGTGTGTGTGTGTTGGTGTTTTTTTGTTTTAGCTGCCAGGCTTGAAAATTCACTTCGGAGGTCAGTAGTTTTTATTCAGAATCACACAAATGAAGAGAAATGAAAAATAAGTAGTTATAAATAGGATACTATAATTTATACTCTCATTTACAATTATACCATAAAGTATACAAATACATCCTCCAGTTCAGTCCGAGTTAGGAAAGAATTAAAATGGGTACAAAAAGAAAAAGCAAGTTGATTTTTCTAAATTCTGAAAAGCACAAATATGTTATACTTGATTTACCTGTTTTTCCATTTAAAATTAGTATAACCCCCTTGATAAGGGTTTCTCTCTTATATATCATAATCTAGATATCAGCTGTACTATCTAGGCAAATATTCAAATATCTTGATATAAATGTTTATGTTCATGATTTTAAGGCAAAAACAATGTTACATATCAATAACAGCAGACTTGACTGCATTTTGTAGGATTTATCATATTTTCCCCATTTCCCCTAAATGCTAACTGCTATGACGGTCCAACCCTAATTTAACGATTTCTATGTGCAAAAGTCAAAACTTCAAATCTGACACTTTGGGTTAATATTTTTGGCCTTTTCTCTAAGGAAACAGCAGTTTCACATCCCCTAATCTTTGATGAATATTTCCCCCATCATAAAATAAGAGACTCAAAAACAAAACAAAACCCATATTGACTGCCAATTAAAGCTGCTTATATCTGATGGTGAGCACTTCCGCACACATATTGACGGACTGGGCCCACACGATATAAGGTTCTAATTTCCAGTTCAATTAATACTATTTCAGTGGTCTCTGTAGATCACAATCACATGATATTCTGCATATCTGAATGAAATGGAAAAGCAACCTGATCAATGCCTCTGTGCACAGGTAACACCTATACATGGATGGAGTGTGGGAGCACATACCATCTATTCACCAGGTAAAAAGCATCCTCCAAAAACCACTCAGCTTTGGGAGGCCTGAGCAGTCAAAATGCACACCATTTTACTACAGAGCTTAAGAACTCTACCTTATTCTCCTATTTGAAAGCCCCAAATTCTAAGCTTTATTTATCTGACGAAGATCTGTCACAGTTTTATTCCTGCTTCCTTTCTACAAAATGGCACAGAGCACACTGTGAACTCACATCCAACTTACATCACTTTAATAAAGCCTTGCCTACACAGCGTGCTTAAATGACTACCTCTTATGTAGTTGCCAAACATATTCTTCTAGAGATTCATCAATATTATCTCTTTCCTAATGCAGAGTATTGCTTCTCCTTTCAAATATCTACTGAATGATTACTGTTATTGTTATTGTTTCCTTCCTCGTCATAAAAAAAGAAGAAGAAAAAGAAAAGCAGACTTAGAATTGTAGAGATGTGCATTAGAGAAATGGGCTGGGAGTACACAGCCGTCTTTCCAGAACTTTGCTTCAGGGGCACCTACAGGCCAGAGCATCATAATTTATGTGCATTGGTAGAATGTTAATTTCACCATAGGAAACTCTTAATTCATTACTGTGAATTATGATAAGTCATGATTCTAGTTACTGACATCTCACTTTGAGATGTGACCATGCTATTTATGTTCAGCCAATTCCAGGGTGGAAACAGGTGATTAAACACAATGAAAGGAATCAAGACTTTGTAATTATTCCTACTTGCAAGGTTTACCTCACCTGGGTCACAGCACTTGTGCACCCACTGACTATCTTAGACAGCTTAGACAGCTTTCCATCTCAGTGCAACTATGTCTTATTAGCCTCATAAAATACATCTTGAATTTGCCCTTTTTGTTGAGGGGGAAGGGACTTCTCTAGGCTCTGCTACTGTACCAGTTCCAAAAAAAAAAAAAGGAACTGAACCATTATGACAACCAGAGAATTAAAGCCAATTTCTTCCTCCATGTAGATTCACAACTGTAAGAGTAAAAAGTCTTAACTATTTATAAGGCCCTCCCCAGCCTTAGAGTCCTCCTCTAAATACAGAGGCCCAGAATTTCGAGTTGGTTAATCCGAGACTGAATAACTATCTGGGACCTTAGTAAGAAGTGTGGTTTTAATTCTTGCCTGACAGACACTGTGTTTTGTCTTTTAAACGAGCAGCTCGATATGTAAATACGGTGTTACATCACGCAAGCGTTACTCCATATTTGGTGATTTAGCAAGGCTTTGGATCTCCAAAGACGACAAATCCCCTTCCGCCTGCTCTTGCTTCATTAATCATGCCTTACACTTCTGTTCATTTTCCTTCCAGTCACAAGACAGCACATGGAAATGGTCATTGCCATATCCTACTGTTGGGTGGGGGAGATGAAAACCTTAACCTATGTGTCACAGAAGCTAAATGTGGTGGATTCAAGAAAAACACTTCACAAATGCAGCTTCTCTGGTAGCAGACTTCTCATTTCGCTAAAGGAAAAGTAACTGAGTGTTATTACAGAAAGCATTTTTTAAAAAAATAAGAAAGAAAATGCCACGTTTGATTTTAATGTTCAAATTCTGGTGGGGGGAAGAGGGGAAATTATATGACATTTAGTCCCCTCTAGTCACTGACCTATTATGGTTCAACTCCATGGTCAAACTATGTCAGAGAGACAAGTTTCAGGGAAATCCATTGATTATATGCACTACCTTTCCTAAAACCGAACAAACCTTCTGCTTGGGGGTTGGGGGGTAGAAGAAAGTGATCTGTTCATTGATAGGCGTGGCATTTCTCTCACCACAGAATCTGTACTCGCTTTGTCTAATGTGCTAAATCAAAAAGTGTCTTAAGGTCACCATATAGTGTTGTTGTTTATCACTCAGAGCAGGGAATTTAAGTCCCTCTCTTAGCCTTTAATACCTTTTCCCTTGAGCTGCTAAGAAACCCACACATCTAGCTACCTCCCCGGTAAAATTAACTGAAGGAGAGGGAGCTGTTGAATATGTATATGTATTTTTCCAAGAAAAATTTTACATTGTGTTATAGCAGAAACAGTGGAGTCTACACTGGACATTTGTAAGGGTGACATGTGGTTGTGTAAACCACAAACAAAATCAAGATACATCTGTCAAAACCACATCAGAGACAAGAGAGAGCACAGAGAAGCATTTATCATTGAGCTGAGGAGGCAGGCTGCAGGGAGCAGCCGTTCCTGTCAAACCAACCTTTTGAAATTTCCAACATGCCCTTAAACTTTTCGAGTAAGCATGTCTGTGCGCTTCAGCAACTGCCCTCTCTACTCTGGCCTGGCCAGTCGAAAATGGCATCTTAAAGTCAAGGTCACGGTGTCATCCCACCACGGGGCTGTGTTTAATTACAGCCCCATACGGGCTGACAGCCAATATGGATCCAAGGCTAGCCCTGGAGCTCAGTTAACTCTTTCCATCCTCTCCAAGCCACCCTGACAGCCCACCCCACTTCAGGGAAGGCTTGAGAACTAACTGCACTCCTAGGGAGGACCAACCAGGTATCCTGAGTCAGGCAGGTCATTGGCTGAACCACAAATGTCTATGCAGCTGCTTCGCCTCTGACAAGCCACCAAGGCCAGAAATGGATGTTGGAAGCTGAGCTGGATATAGTTAAGGTTCAACACTTTAAAATGAGAAGAAGGCAGGCAGGGGGAAGGAAAGAAATTCAGAGTCAGCAGATCCAGACAGAGGGTGTCAGGTATGTGTACCTATTCCACCTATATCTGACTCCATGAGGTGGAAAATATTTATTTTCTGTGTTCTGGACATATGCATTAGAAATGGTTATTTTAACATTACAGGGCTATCACAGACAGTCACATGGAGATATACAGAAAGCACTTCACCACTCCTTACTGCTTGACTACAGCGCCTCTGAAAATGAAAAGAAAACATGCAAACAGCTTTTCTCCTTGCTTCTCATTTACCTGCTATGTGTTCCTGTTTGGGGCAAATTCCTCTAGATGACGTTGATAAACAATCGTCATCCTCTGGCGTGACCTGGATGCCAACCTCCACAGGATTGGATGCTTTTTTCATCTCGATTGGTGAAGGGGAAGGTGGCTTATCCACAGCTTTTTCTAAGCAGAGGCTGCCATTGCATTGTTTCCGTTTGTGCTCGATAAAAATAAGAATGTCCCCCAATGGGAAGTTCATCTGGCACTGCCCACAGGTGAGAAGGTCATGGTCCCCTTCCGGAGCTCCCAACGGGCCGTGGTCTGGTTCATCATCTGTAAGAATGGCTTCAAGAGGTTCGGCTGTGGTTGGAGAAACAAAAGCACAATTATTAAAGTGCCAGAGGGGAAAGCAAAGGGGGAAAATACGTTCTCAACCCCATTCCCACCTTACCACATTATGTAAAGTGTCTCTAGCTTTCTCTATGTAACAGAAAATTTGAGCATGCAAAATGTATAAAGATGAGGAGGGCATCAACAAGAAAGTACACTTATCAGTGAAGCAAATCATCATGTATTTAAAGAAACCTGTCTGACTTGTGTAACTCCAAAGAAAACACACACACACATACATACATACAATTCAAATATGTCCGGTTTATAAATTTTGGAAGAATGTGACTTAAATAAATAGTTAACACAAGGGGCATAAAGAAAGCTTAAATAATAACTACCAAGAAAAACTGGTAAAAACATGGATTGAAATCAAATCTGTTTATTTTTATCCTGTACACCAAGTTGTCTATTATGCCAAAGAAGAAAAGGAGAGGTGAATAAACACATATACTCTTTGTGTGTGAAGATATATGCCTAAGTATACAGACACATTTTCATAAATAAGAAAGCTACTATACTACAATGTGCCACATTTACACTGCTATAACAAAAAAACTACTGCATTCACCTGTGAAACGAATCTAAGTAATAATCATAACACAGCATAATTCACTCTGCCAAAAATCTTTCTGATCTTACTCTCAGCAGTGCCACAAAATCAAAGAAATACCAAATTCACTGGCAATTCTTCTCAGACACATTACCTAAATGGGATACTTTGAGTACTTAAGAAAATAAGCCAATTAGTCATTTTTTCATTCTGGAGAAAGGAAAGACTGAAATATTCTAAACATGTTTGCACTTGGTGGCATCCATGACATAAAAATCAGAAATGGTCAAGCAAACGCCACATTTCAGAAAAGGGCTGAGAAGTCCTTTCTTTAGACTTGAAATACTTCGCCTAATGTTGTCAAAGTTGACTAATTTTCTGAATGAGCTCCAAAACGCTTCATTATGGGACTATTTCTACACACATAATCACTAGTGGATGGTATAACAAGTAGACATGTCTTTCTTTCCTGTTTTTTCTTTTTCCTTTTTTTTTTTCTTTTTAACTTTGCACCAAAATACTCCAGGCATCATTTTAACAGCTTCTATCATTTTTTTTAAACCTTCCAGAGGGGAAAGGAGATCTGGGAAGTCTCTGCTTGTGAAACCTTATGCTTGCTCTATCCCCCCCAAAAATCATAAAATACAAAACACGATCAGGATGTTGCCAGTTAAAAAAAAGTGAAGCAGAAAATGTACAAGTCTTAAACAGTTAATCAGTCTGACCTTCTTTAGCAAGCTGCCAATTTCACATTTAATGAACTTAAAGCCACAGAGAATCAAAAAATAGATTTTAATTTGAGTGTAGAATATTGGAACAGATTTTGATAAAGTGCAAAAATCCAGTGAACTCAGGTTAAATTTATTTCAACCCTACCCAGGCTGAATATTGAGGGGGAAGATCTGGAGTAACTCCCAGATGTGCTGGGTGAAATAATATTGAGAGAGCCCTGCCTAGCTGCACCTGTGCTCAAGTAGGACATGTCATAATTTCTAGCCTCTGGTACACCTCCTAATTTAACATAAGGTCACCACAGAAATATGAAGGTTATATCCCTACTAATAAAGACAGCAAAGTAAGCACTTAAATGTTTCTTTGCCCAACATTCTGACCAAAAGGTAAATTCAAAACGCACATGCATATTTCTCCAATAAAAGAAGAGGAATGGAAGTGCTTCTGCTTTGTGCCTTTCTGTCATTTTTCTCCTACATTTTGCTTTCATTTTGACCAAGTGAAAAATGGAATAGGGAAATCATTCTCCAAGATCCCTGCTATTTGAATTAAGTACACACTAACAAATGCTGGCTTTTTGCTGTTGTTGTTGTTTAGCATTAACTACAGGTGCTAAGCTTTGCAGACTGAAGGAAGACTCAGGGAAAAAAATGTTTTATTACAATTAAAACATTTTTACAAATTCCACCATTAAAAATTAGGTTTGCTTGTTTTTTAATTCCCAAAGCCTGACATGTTCCTGAACGTGGGAGTATTATTTAGAAGCAAAAGGAAATATTCTCCTAGATATCAAATAGTTAAAGGTAATTCGGTACAAAACAGACTTGGTTAAAGTCTTCTAAATGTAGTGACTGAACTGATTTACAATCAAAACCAGGAAATGAAGTGGTAATTCACAGGTTGCTGATTACACCTCCACATTTCACCTAATTAATTTTATAGGAGGCAAAGTTCTTGAAAATAACAAGATGATCAAATGTACAGATATAAAACCTGTAACCTCAACATTTTCTATGCTCTTAACGTAAATTATTGCTAATTAACAAGAATTATATCCTAATGTATGAAATACG
Organism: Geosciurus inauris; assembly: GCA_004024805.1. NCBI lineage: Eukaryota > Metazoa > Chordata > Mammalia > Rodentia > Sciuridae > Geosciurus > Geosciurus inauris. The sequence goes on from PVHX01000019.1 coordinate 152,924, forward strand.
TTTAACATGGGCTCCTTGAAAAACATTTGGTTAGAAATGTTCAGAGAAAGACCAAAACGTGTTTTTATTATTGCTGCTATATTATTAAAAATCAGACGAAGTGGGACACAAAGAAAATATGAAAATACAATTCCTCTTGTTGCAGTCTACTGATTTGCATTGACATCTTTTCTCAGTGGCAATCAACATTTCCTTTCTAGGCATCAGATAATTTCTCTGTATTTTAATGCAAATTCCTCTTTCCCTAAAAACATTCCTAACCTCAGTCATTTTACCCCCTCCCTCAACTCAACTCCATCCTTCTTCCCCCCCACAAAACCATCGTTTCTAAGCTCTGGCCTAACTCTGGCTACAAAGCGGGGAGTCCTCGATTGAAGTGGAAGGGAGTGGGCAAATAATCATAATAATTAGCCGCGAATTCTCTCTACAAGGGAAGGAAGAAACAGAAAATAAAATGCTTCTGCGTTCAGCAAAACGTACTGGAACGTCTCAGTGTCCCGGAGGCTGATTGAGATCTCTTTCTCTCTCTGTGTAGTTGCAAAAGAATAAATTTAAAAAAAAAAAATCCTTAGAAGAAATGTCGGGAAGAAAAAAGGGAAATGAGGGCTGCTAGGGAGGGGGGAGGGGGAAAGGGAGATGTGTCTTCAAGTTTGCTTTCCAAGTCCTTCCCATTGAATTTTCTTAACAGGGTAAAGCAAACGGGTGGATGAAATGCAAAGGGGGAAAAGCAAAGAAACAAAAGCGAAGCCAGAGGCTACAGGCCCGGGGCCGGGGGCCCAGCGTGGGGTGGGCAGTGCAGAAAGTGAAGTTGGGCGCCTGGACTCTAAGGCACAAAGCGATCAGCCTCCAGGCTACAGGATCTGGCCGCGCTAGCTGCGAACACGTGCAGCAGTGGCCTTGGGGCCGGCGACCCAGGGCCCAGAGGCGGCGGGCAGCCAGGGGCCTCCACCGAAGCCTGCACGCCCATCCAGCCCGGCCGCGGGGTGATGGTTCCCTAGGCCCGCCAGCTGATGAAAAAGTGAGGTTTGGAAAATTCGCCTGGTTAACCTGGTGCAGTCTTGGTTTCATCACACACACACACACACACACACACACACACACCCGCCCGCCCGCCAAGCGCGGGTCCTGAAATTCATTCTGTGCCCACACGCTAACACTTTTTACTTTACAGGATCTGTGCAAAAGCTTTTTCCCCCTAAGTCTGGGCACCCGGTGTGCGTCAGGCGGCAGCCACGGTTATTCATTATTAATGACGCTGCTTGCTCGCATCATTATGATGATAACTATTACTATTGTTGTGATTTCGGGCTCCAAGGCGAGAGCTGCGGGAGGCGGGGAGGGGGAGCATCCGGCTGCAGAGCAGCCCGCAATGCTTGCCTTAGCCGCCGAGACCGGTGCTTTGCGCAGGGATGAGGGGTTGGGAGAAGTGAACCTGGAGACCTAACGCAAACTTGCTATATATTCCTCCCTTTGGCGGTGCCCTCATGCCTGAGAGCGCGCACTCCCCTTTCCTTCGTACCAAAAACGCCTGGCCCGAAAGAAAGCGAAAACTGCACCCGGCTCCGCGACCTACACGCACCCGTCTCCTCTGCTCGCGCACAGGGGTGGCGGCCGCGCGCCTGGTCGCCTCTACCCGGCCCTGGCCAGAAGCATTTTTAAAGTCAAAATGAAGAACAAAGACACAAGGGGTGATGGGGGTGGGGGGAAGAAAGGGAATTCTGCCCAACCGTTCGTTACCCCCACCCCCACCCTCGCAAAGCTCTTCCCTCCCCGGCCAAGGAACGCCGGGCAGGGGGTGGGGGAGGCTCTGGTACAGGTTCAAGTTCGCTGAGCTTTCTTGATCTTGTTCTGCCTCCTAGCGACCGAATGGCTCATTCAGCCCACGTAGCAAAGTGGGGGGATCCTAAGGACCAAGAATGGCTCCCACCCCCTCTGCGCACCCAGAAAATGAGAGAAAGGAGCGATATCCGTACCCCCACAAAATCTGGCCCCCTAACCCAGTGCCGGCACTGGGACGGGCAGGGAGATTAACCCTCCCATCCTGGAGTGTCCCGAAATGGACCCAAAAGGGAGGAGGTACCAGGGAGCAGTTCGCACTGCGCGCCCCAGTCGGTCCTTTGAGCCCCCACTGCATCCTTCCGAACGGCCCGGCTTTCCCGAGTCCTGCGAACACTGCCCTTCCTTCCCGCCGGTACCTGGACGGGTTGTAACTTCACACCGCCGCGCGCCGCGTCTGCTCCGCATCCGGCGCGGCCGGGGGAGTGGGGGGCGGGGGAGAGCGGGAGGGAGGGATGCGCGGGGGTGGGGAGAGGGAGGGCCCCGCAACGTGCCCGGGCGGGGGAGCTTCCGAAGTGTATGACAAGTTCCAGGGCCCAGAGAAAAATTCAATTCCCAGTGCGCACCCCCCCCCCCGCTTTAAAAAAAATACAGAAGCGAGTATAGGTGGTCCTTTAAACTTGCATCAAAAATTAAGAGTCATGAATGTGGGAACAGGGTTTGATGTGGGCCCTCTCACTCCTTTCTCTCCCTTACTCTCAAACTTTCCTAAGTGCCCATTGCCCGCCCTTCCAGGCGCAGCTCAGCTGGAGTTAGCCATCACCACCTCCACCACTATCCCTCACACAGGCTCACGAGGACCCCCGACCAGCCAGGCCCAAGGTAAAGGACAAGAACCTAAAGGTGGAGTGTGCAGGGCCCTGGGATCCAGTATCCCCAAAATGCATATTCGAACACACTTCTCCCCTATCCCACCCCTTCCGTTAACCTGGTCTGGCCACGGTCGGGTGCAGGAGGCTGGTGGCGGAACAGAGTGGGAGGGGGGCAGGGAAAGCACGTGGTGACCTCCCCCGGGTCTGGAGCATGAGAAGTCCGAGAGAGCACCCGGGGCTAAGTGGAGCGGGCGCGCAGAACGCGCTTTTACAGTTGCTTTGCAAAATAAAAATGCTTTGCAAAATCGAGTTTCATCCAGCCGATTTCAGAGTCTGGGAGGTCGGGAGGAGATCAGGGCATTGTGCTGGGGGTGGACCGGGACCGCAGGCCGCACTGGCTCGGAGTCGCAGTTTGGCCATCCGCGGTGCCTGGCGGGTGGGCGGCGGGCGCGGGGTGGGCGATCCGGGGTTAGACTGGGGCGCGGCGAGGTCGCAGAGGCCCGGCCGAGGCCGCCGCCTGCTCCTGGGCTGCCGCGCCGCGCACGGTCCTCTGTCTGTTTGTTGGCAGGAGGCTCCCGCACACGCGGTGCTTGTAAACATTCAGACACGAGATTTTTCCCAATCAAAATCCACTTCCACTTTTTTTGAAAATCTTCCAAAAAATAGTAAGAGGAGGGAGTTCCTCGCTCCCTCTCTGTGCCGCCGGCGCTCTAAGTTTGCAACTGAAGGGGTTTGGGGGAAGGGGGTGATTGTCAATGGTTTTTTCTCCCATTAGAGATTGTGAGATTTTTGCAGGGGGGGTGGGGGAGGCAAAGAGGAAAATGGTGAAGAAAAGGGCTGGCAGAGCGTTTGACTTCTGTTTGAGGGCAAGAAATCGTACATTCTCTTGCCTTGTTTAATTTAATTCAAATTTTATTTTTTTATTTTGCACGTCTTCTTGCCGCCTCTAAGGTTCGGCCGGGAGGGGCCGGCAGCCGCAACCCGGCGGCGGCGGCCCAGGCTCCCTCCCTCCCTCTCCCGCTTGCCCCCGGCTGCCTCCTCCCCCGGCCCTTGCTCCAGCCTTCGGCAGTGGCGGCGGCGCAGGAGGGCAAGCACTAGGAGCCGGCACAAAAGGCAGCGGGACAAACACCCACCTCCGGCCGGAACAAAAGGCGGCAGCGCCGGCCGCGTCTCCAGTCCTTCTCGGTCACCAGGCTTTCCCCGCCACCGCAGCCCCTCTCCTGACTCCGCAGACTCAGGAGCGCCGGGGGCCCGTTTCCACAGTCCCACTTTCTCACTATTGTGAGGATGACTACTTTCCTCCCGCTGCACACTTGACCGTGAGCGCTTTGGTGTCCATGGGCCGATCTTACCTCTTTTCTCCCCAGGAATTGTTTCTTAGACTTGGAATGCCCCCCCCCCTCAGTTTTCCTACAGTGAGTGGAAGCAACCTCCTTTCCCTCCAGCTCCCACCCCCAGGTTTGCCTGGGAGTTGCTCCCATCCTTAGCATTGTTCATTATTTTGCAAAATCGGGGGGGGGGGGGAGATCATTGCATTCCTTTTTGAAAAGAGAAATAAAGCAGCGGAAAGGAGGAAAGAGGAGGAGTCAAAATTTTGTAAAATTAAATAAAATTGAAAGGTGCGTGCTATCTCAAAAGTGCACACACGGCTATGATTCGAGAGGTGATGAGGATTTTTTCCCTTTAATTTCTTTTACTTTGACTCTGAGGTTTTTCACGTGAAAAATTTAAAAATGCATGCACACACCTCTTTCTCCCCCTCTCTCTTGCTTCTCGTCCTGCGCACTCTCGTGATTATTAATAATTATTATTACTATTATTGGGTTACTTACGCGAGAATTCCCGTTTGCTTAAGTGCTGGGGTTTGCCTTGCTTGCGGCGAGACATGGTGGGCTGCGGGGCGGGCGGCGGCGGCGGCGGCGGCGGCGGCGGCAGGCGGACGACGGCTCGGTTCACATCGGGAGAGCCGGGTTAGAAAGAAGGAGACTCCAGAGAAAATATCTTCATCAGTGCCTTTTGACATCCAAAATAAATTAGAAATAATACAAAGATGGCGCAGGGAAGATGAATTGTGGGAGAGCCGTCATGGCTTTTTTTTTTTTTAGCAAAAAAAAAGAGAGAGAGAGAGAGAGAAGAGAGATAGAGGGAGAGAGAGAGGGGGAGAGAGAGAGGGAGAGAGAGAGAGAGATGAAAAAAATGGCAAAAGCCCCCCTGAGCTGCAAGTTCAAGTGCGGACGTGACGTCCCTGCGAACTTGAACGTCAGGAGTCTGGATGGACAGAGACACACAAAACATGGGCAGGGCGAGCAGGAGAGAAGGGGAGGAGGGAAGGGGAAGCTCACACCAATGGACACACATCAGGGGCTGGACATGAAAAAGAGACCAGGACAAGCCAATGGCCAGTGCGGGGCGGGGGAGGTGCGGGGCGGGGGGCTCTGCAGACGCCAGACGCGGCCCCTGGGGGAGGGGCGGGTGGAGGGGAGGGGGCTCCGGGGCGGCTGGCTCACCAGTGGCCGCAGCGAGCGCCGCGGCGGTGGCGTGGCCCGGAGAGAAGAAAGGGGCGGCGGGTTGGGAAGGGGGGAGCAAGATTTGATCCTTGCTCCCCCCCCCGCCACTCGCGGACCCTAAAATGAAAGATTATTTTAGCGGGGGAGGGGGGAAGAGTGCCCCGGGAGACTGCAACCGAGGGCCGGGGAGGCGCGGGAGGAGGGAAGCCAGGTAGAGTTGCTCCCGGACACCCTCTCGGTGCGCACACCCACTTCCCCTCCCCGCCGCCGCTGCTCTCGCTCCCTGCCTGCTGACTCCTGGGGCCGAAGTGAAAGCCCCAAGCCCGCGGCAGCGCTCAGGAAACTTTGCCCACGGAGAGGATAGCAAAGAAAAATCACCCGAAGTTGAGAGCTGAGCCTCCAAGTTACAGCTCCGCAGCGGGCAAGGGAAGGCGGGAGGGAGCGCGTGGAGAAGCGGAATCCAGCCCAAGTTTGGAGGGTTGCGGGTCCGGAAGGGTAGCGCCGGGGCCTCCTGGAGCCAGGGCGGCCTCGAGGGAGGGGGTTGGGGAGAGGGAAACGGAGCGGGCCTGAGCCCAAAGGCCGGGAGGGCGCCCCCAAAGCCGAACTGGGGACCTGGGATATGAGAGCCCCAACCAGCTACTGGGTTTAATGCAACTGGATGCGCCGAGTTCCCAGCTCTCAAGAGTCGTAGGGAGAGAGGCCGAGGAATAAAGACCAAGAAGCCAGTCAGGGCGGGTTCCAGCCCACCGAGGGGAGTGCTGGGGGCCGCGTCGATGGAGGCACTAAGGCTTCCACCTCTTTGAGCGGCGGAGGGCCGGAGGACAAAGCGCGGGCAATCTCAGGAGTCCCAGTCCCTGGGAACGTGCTCCCGGCGCCGCGGGAGGTCCCCGAGCCGGGTCTCTGGGAGGGACACACCCCCTCCCACTCCAGAGCAACTGCAAAAGCACTGAGGGATAGAATGAAAATGACTCTTATGGGCGAAGCACAACAGTTCCTGTGCTGTTACTCGGGGAAAGAGAAAATGGGAAAAGGAAAGAGTGACTGGCTCTCAGGAGCCGCGGGGAGGCCACGGTGGCGAGATGACCGCCCCCAGGTCAGCGCCTCACTCACTCCCCAGCCGCCGCAGCCGTGGCGCACAACCCTGAGCCCGCAGCCCCTTCTCGGCTTTCTGCAAGACGTTCCCTGGAAATTAGGGAAGACCTGTTGGAAATAAACCCCTGTCTCTTTAATGCACACACGCACACACGCGCGCGCTGCCGCTGTCAAAAAGCGGGCTTCACTCTGGCGTGGGATACTTTCAGTTTTACGTAAAATGTACAGCAACAGCACCCCCTGCGATTGGAAAGTTTATTCAGAAACGTGCCTGCAAAGTCCCCCGGCATCTCCCGCCTCCCAGCCTCCCTGCCTGCCTGCACCACCCTGCAGCCGCCGCTGCCGCCGCCGCTACTGTGGAGGAGATCGCGCTCGGATTCAAAATCCCGAAGGGCCGGGGGAGGAGGGGGGTGGACTTAAGTCCGAGGGAGGCACGGAGGGTGCAGGGTAGAGACCGGCGGCCGCGGCCCGAGAGACCCCGAGCTGCAGGTGGACAAGTGTGAGTGTGTCTGCCGAGCAAGAAGCCTTCCTTGCCTCTCCTCCAAGCGGCTGCACATCCCCTCGAGTCTTCTCATCCCCCTCCTAAGCCTGAGAGGTGTCGTTTCCGTAAATTCACCCAACCGGCTGGGGGCTTTATTGTTTTAAGCAAGGGCCTCGGGCTTGCACGCGCTCACCCACCTCCCAGCTTCTCAAGCAAGCGGCTGTTTATTCCTGCGTCGTCTTTGGAAAGTTTCAAACCTATTACAAAATGACTGGCTTGCCTAGCTCGGCGAAGCTTCGGGCCCCTCTAAGGAAGGAAAGGTTTTGATACCCAACACGAGGAGAGGTGTGGGCTAGACTGGGTTTTTGTAAATGGGGTTTGTTGTTGTTATTGTTTCCCTCCAATTTAAGGGGGGAGGACCTCAAATTCTTTTTAAGAAGCAGGAAGGTTCACTCGCAGTAAAGCTCTGTAACGTGTGCGTGACACCATTTCCCCTTTTCACTGAGTTCTTCAGAGCAGGTCAGCATCTCTTCCACTACTATCTGTTTTTTTTTGTCTTGTTAAATCAGCCTCGCAGCTACCAAAAGAATGCCTCGGTAGGGGTAGGAGGGGAGGTGGGACTTTGAGGTGGATGGCTGGAGGGAAGGTAAGGAAAGGGAAGAAGAAAGTGCAACTGGGAGGCCTTTGAAAAATAAATAAATAAAATTAAAGCCCCTTCAGGTAACAATGGTGAGTCAGGTTCTTTCAGAACGAAGCTTTTCAGATTTGAATCTTGTTCCCATCCATCCATAAAAGTCCATATAGAGAGAAGATATATAAATGGGAGAATTGTGTTGTGGAAATATATACTGTGTATGTGTGATTTATATATAATGGTGTGTATAAAGCTTTTCAGGGTTGGCTGTAGTGTAAAAAGTAATGACTTTATTACCTCTGAAAGGTTCTGTGGTTCACATTTAACAGTCTTCTGAATTACAATTCATTACACAATTGTGTGCTCTCTAAAACCGGCACCCTATCAGGGCTGCTATCTGTGGTTATTTCCAATAAATAACTGGCAACATTTTATTGATTTTCTTTAAAAAAAATCATAGGAAATTAAGCACTTAGTTACAAGTAGGTCTGCTATGTTATTGCACTTGTTTCAGATTCCAGGGGGTTCCTTCCGAAACCACATCTTAAAACATACATTAAAAAGCCAGCTTTGCAGCTGCTTTCCCTGGGTGCCAGTGGAGAGGTAAGGAGCGACGTTTCCACCATTAACATATATTTAATTTCACCATCATAAAATGCCCAGGGTGAAATAGGGACTGCCCTCCTCTTCCGCCCCTCCCCCAGCCAGATTTCACCCAGTCTAGAAAACTAGGGCTGTGCATTGGCATTTGATCTCTCCTCGTCGCGGACCCCCCTCCCGCGTCCCTCTTGCTCTGCGGTGCGGGTGACGCCCCCTCCCTCATCGCTGTTGGATGCTCGCTGCAGAGCCCAAAAGTGGGGGAGGGGGAGAGTTCGTACGGGTGTTTAAAGAAGTAAAAATGTGTTGTTTTAAGAGATTTTAAAATATTACATAAGTATTGATTAATGATGCAGGTGGTTTGGGGGGGTGAAAGGTCACTTTAAACGCACACACTTGGATACACAATAAGTATATTTACCTTTCCAGAAGTGGCTTTTAGAAAGCAATAAATTATGACAACGTTAAGATTATTTTTCTGGTCGTTCAGTTAACTTCGTTTGGGGCTGTAGAACCTTTTCTGCTTGCATTGAGAGGGTAATTACGCTCCATGGGCTCTTTCCCAAACCTTTGGTGACGACACTGCATGTAAACTCCAGGCCAACAGACGACCCCTCCCCTCCCCTCCTCCCACTTTTTATCTTGCCGGCGGAGGAGACTCCCCAGTACTTCCTGCAGTATATATTCTGCCTCTGATCTCCGTACTTAATAGCCAAGTCCTGGTTTATGCTTTATAATGTGTTGACAAGTTTTCTAACAGACTTTCTGAAATAATGCACATATATTCACGTCGGTTAGAAACCCACCGTATTTTTAGAGTCGAGTAGATCTATACCCTAATGCAGCGAGAGAGTGTAAATCATAGAGGATTTCATAGTCCTTTCAGTAGTTTTCGGTATGAAGTATGAGCCGCGTGGCCTCCAGACGTAACCTTTTAGAAAAAAAGACAGTGCTTTTATTTTATGGTGTAAAGTGCTTTTAGCTCCAGGGCTCTGAACGTGAATGTGGTCAACAAACAGCTCGAAGAGGGAGGCTTAATACAGCCCCAGCCCTCGTGCGGAGGATCGCCAGGCGCTTGGGACTCAGGCTGAGCTGGAGAATGAAGGGTTAAAAGGTCTGTCTTGTTGGAAACTACGAGATTAAAATAAAATATACACTTTGTGCCTTTAGGGGAAAACACTTTTATAGACTTAAAGGTAAATAAATGAATGACTGAATGAATGATTAAAAAAACAGTCCTGCCTTGCTTTTATGACTTCATTCTTTCATCCTGCTTTTCTTTATTATTTTTTTTTTATTTTTCCTAATTGTCAGATCAGAAAATAGAGAATGGACAGTTTTCTACATACAAATAAAACTTAGGTTTCATTTGCACCTGATGTAGGTTTTGCATCTGGGGCTGTTGAGGTGATGTGATAAAGTGTTAGACAATGGAAAATGAATTTAAATGAGAGGGAGATTGTGTTTGAGGAGCCAGGTAGGCTTCCTCTTCCTCTTCTATCTCCACCCTGAACCTGAGACCCAAGGAGGTCCCTGGAGGACAGCAGACACACCTCTTCCCTCAGGGGTTCCTGGCGGAATCATTATTCAGTCTAGCATCTTGAGGCTCCTTCATATACCTGTACGGACCCATCCAAAAGGAAAGAGAAAAGAAAGGAAGAAAGGAAGGAAAAGGCTGAATTGGCTCTAAGTAAGTCTATACTTGCCTCTAGACTGGGTTGTTGTGTGCTGAGTCAATAATGTATGGGAGAGGGGCAGTAGTCTCACCACTTAAGAGGCCCCTTAGAAGAGACAAGGAGTTCTGGCTAGAACTCTATGGATGAAACAATTTCGAGTCCTAACATTGACAGGATACACAGGTCTGGGCAATGTTGCCAGTCCCATGTATGTTCTGTGTTAGAGACTTCCTAGTGCAATACTTGCACACAGTATATGCTCAATGAATGGTCTTTGGGTGAATAAACTAATAAATCCTATCACCACTTTCATGAAAATAACCAAATTCTATTCATTTCCCCAGAAACCAATAGGGCTTTGATCAGGCAACCCTACTGTGAGAGTGCATTTAAGCCTAAAAGTGATTCCCACCAAGGACAGTGAGCTCAAAAAAGATTATCCCAAATATCAGAGCAGCTGCACAATTAACAATACAAGGCAAGATATTTCCATCATATTCAGCAGCCTACATTATCATGTATCTTCCAAATAAGCCAGTATCAAAAGCCCAGTATCAAATGATTCATTTTTTTAACATTACTTTTTGGATATGTACAAATGTGCTTTCCCAAATGAGAGCACTTGTAACAGGGAAAAAATGCAATCAAAACAACCAAAAATAAAAGATATTTTGGACTTTATTCTCTGTGCCCCCCCAATGAATCTTTTGCTTCTAGCAAGGGAATAATTTTTTCAATACGTGTTTTTCACACCCAGTCTTAAAGATAACCTCCATCTTTTGGGGGGGGGGTAAATAAAAGGAAACACACACACACACACACACACACACACACACACATCTGGTCTGACATTTTGTACAGCAAGTTTCAGCCCAATGTGATTTAAAACAATATGAGTTAAAAACCTCTTAAAATTTGGGTTTATAATGGAAACGCTGACAGACTCTTAATTATAGCAGCCTCGCCAGACACTGCTGTAATGAAATAGTTGTGCTTTCATTACTATAGAGGCACTATAGTTAAGGGTCTGTCAGTGTTTCTATTATAAACCCCAAGTTTAAGAGGTTTATAACTTGGGCTATTTAAATGGCACTGGGTAGAATTCAAGTTATCAGTCCAGATGTGAAGTTGTTTTATAAAAGGCAGAATAACTCAGCTGCAGATTTGAGATATCCCTCTCTCTCTCTCTCTCTCTCTCTCTCTCTCTCTCTCTCTCTCTCTGCTTCTCTCTCTTCCAGAGCATTGCAGAAATGATTTTTAGTGGTTTCAGATGGTCTTATTGCCAACTTCAAGCTATGACCTCACTGTCTAAAAGGAAATTTTATAGGCAGTTAGCCCTTTATTTGGACAAGTACTTTTTGCTCTTATTGCAAGTTTTATTATTTTATTATCTTGGAGTATGTATGTGTGGGGTTTGTGTGCCTGTATTTGTATATCTGTGTACAGAGAGAGAGAGAGAGAGAGAGAGAGAGAGAGAGAGAGAGAGAGAGAGAGAGAGAGAGAGAGAGAGAGAACTTAAAAATCAAGACTCAATGTCAAGGAATGTTGCAACCTCTTATATATACAGAGAGGTATACATTTAGTGTTACATTCTGATTTTTTAAAAGTATGAGTTTATCAAAGAAGAGAAATTGATACACACTTGCATTGTGTATATATACTCCCAGAGACTTGGGAAGCTGTGAGAGAATCACAAGTTTGAGGTTGGCTGGGCAACTTAGCAAAACCCTGTCTGAAAATAAACATTAAAAAGATCTAGGGAAGAGCCAGGCACAGTGGTGCATGCCTATAATCCCAACTTTGGGGGGGCTGAGACAGGAGAATCACAAGTTCAAAGCCAACCTCAGCAATGGCGAGGCACTAAGCAACTCAGTGAGACCCTGTCTCTACATAAAACACAAAAAAGGGCTCAGTGCTCAAGTACCCCTGAGTTCAATCCTCAGTACTAAAAAAAAAAAAAAAGATCTGGGGACGTAGTTCAGTGGTAAAGTGCTCCAGCACCAAAAACAAAAAGAAAAGAAATTACTTTAGATCTTCTTTATATCATCTATCAACTATGTAATAAAAATAAAAGTTTGTATTTTTAAACATTTTTATTGTTCATTGATGTATATTAATTGTACATATTTATGGGGTACACAGTGTGGCATTTCAATACATATGCAGTATGTAATAATCAGATCAGAGGTAATTGCCATTATCACCTCTGACATACATCATTCTTTGTGTTGAGAACAAAACTCTCTCTAGTAGGTATTTTAAAATATTCAATTAATTATTGTCAACCACAGTTACCTTATGGTGCTATAAAACTTTAGAAGTTGTTTCTCCCATCCATTTTCACCCCTGTACCTATAAACCATCCTCTCGCCATCCCTCTTTCCAAGCTCTGCTAACCACTAGTCTATTGTTACTGCTGATGCCAATTTTTTAGCTTCCATATAACTGAGAATCTGTGGTATTTGTCTTTCTATACCTGATTTATTTCATTTAGCATAATGTTCTCCAGTTCTGTCCATGTTGCTGTAAATGACAGAACTTCATTCTTTTATGACTGAAAAATATTCCATTGTGTATGTGCAGGTGTGTATACACACTGCATTTTCTTCATCCATTCATCCATCTGTAGACACCTATGCTGATTCCATACCTTGGTTTTTGTGCACAGTGCTGCAGTAAACATGCCAGTGCAGATGCAAAGAGTATTAACATCTTATTTCATAAGTGTTGTGACTTTCCTGGCATCACTTGGTTTGTTTGGAAAGCAACATCTTGTATGATGTAGTCAGCACTGAACTACCCTGGGACTGCACACAAAAACCATATATTTCTCGGCCTGAATATATTGACAGATTGATAAGGAGTTTATCTTGGATCGTCTAATGGACTGGAGTGTTGAAGTATATACTTTTTACCTGGTATAGAGCCTCACTGTAGCATGTCATTTATATTTATTAATGATGATGTGGAGGGTGCTGATTCTATGAATGAAGAAAACTGAGATGATGATGGTGATGGTGGTGATGATGGTGATAATAATGGTAATGATAGAGGAGGTGGTAGTAGTGGTGGTAGCAGTAACAATGGTCATGGATACTAGTGCTGGGGGTATTGGTGGAAGGTGATGATGATGATGATGATTTTTCTAGTTAACATGCCCGCCAGAGGGCAGCAGAAATGGAATAAAAGATGAAAGGTTAAGAAGCTCAAACCATTCTCTGACTTTTGTTTCTTTAGAAAAGCCATTTCATAAAGATCAGGAAGAAAATGAGTTAAAGTAAAGTTTTCAAATGCATGCAGCCCTGTGCTCACCACCAAGATGTGGCCTCATCTAGGTACTGTTGGCAGTCCATAAGGTTCCTGACTTCACACAGAAAGACCCACCAAAAACTGTGCAGCAGCCACATCTGCATTTAGAAACCTTTTCACTTCCATAAGAAGAGCAGTTCCTTTTCTCTGCTCTCTCTGCCTGCGATCAGATCGCCAAGTCAGGCCAGCAAGCACCATAAGGCTTTGATCATTCTCACTTCACACTAGCTTTAGTTGGTCTTCTCTGGAATTAGCTAGGTGACAAAAGAGAAGCAGTCATTGAAACGTGTTACCAGGCTCGAGTTCTTTCTCTGCCAGTCTCTCATAAACCCCACAAATGCCTAGTCCAGATGCATGCCAATCACTCCCAGGAGCACTGAATATCTGGGGCTATTCTAATCCCTTTTCTAGAAATTAAGGCACCTTATTTTTTTTTCCTGATATTCATTAGTATTTTTTCCCCCACCAAATTCAGCAAAGAGAAACTTCCTAGTAGAAAATGCTTATTCCTTTCTCATCTTTCTTTGGCAGCTTAGGTAGAGAAAAAATTATCTATTCTTTTATTCCTGGTTGTATAACAATTTGTTTTTCTCTCTCTTTCTCTTTTAAAAAATATTTCATACACAAGATCAGTCTTTTAAATCTCCAGATCTCCAGGTTCCTATAAAATTAAGAATCTGGTCTTAAGAATTGTTATTCTTTCTTCCTGGAGCACTGCACTGAGCAAACGTAAGACATGGTCTCTGCTTTTGTTTTTTTGTTTGGTTGGTCGGTTTTGTTTTTGTTTTTGTTTTTGTTTTGTATTTTACACTAAGACACACACAGGCAAGCATGTCACATAAAGTTCACTACACATGCCAAACACAAATGAACAAAACCCTCCTTGCTTTATATAGCCTTAGCTTCATAATATTGCTGAGAACAGTTCTAAAAGGGTAGCAAGGATCTGTGTGAGGTGATACAGCTCTGGTCACTTCTGACACCAGATTTCTACTTCTGGAAAAAAGAACTTGGTTTTCTAGAAATGAGAAAGGTTACCAAATAATAAAGTTTGGTCATGAGTTGCTAGGATAATCTATTGTTTTCATAGTTGTTATAATGTTATGAAATAGCTTCACTCGTTACTTTTGAGAAATGAGCTTTCTATATTACCATTTGTTTTGTAGGCAGTATCACAGACTATTCCTGGCATGCATTTGTGCATGGATCCTTCTTAAAATAACATTGTTTCAATTCCCTAACACATAGTAGGCATTTAATACATTCTCAAAACAAAGAATGAATTTCATAAATGCATTTTCAGTTGGTGCTGCTGGCAAAACACACAGGTATTTGTGTCTGCTCACTAATAAATACTCATATAATGGCAAGTTAGATTATTTCACTTCTTAAATAGTTAAAAAAGTATGGCTATTTGCACTACTATCCAACCTACTTATTATAAACTACAGGTCCATTTGCATTAGGTGGAAACAATTACACATCTCTGTATATATTTCATATGATAACTTATGTCATAAAAGACACTGCCTTGCCCAAGTCCCGGGTTATTAGGGCTTATGATGGCCTGTGTCACTTTGATCTTTTTCCCCATCAACACAAAGTAGGAGCTCAATAAAATGTCTGGTACATGAATAAGGATTTATGAAGTAGACCATTTAGATTCCCAAGAACTTAAAAAAAAATACCATCTACCATAAAGAAAATGTCCCTTTTATTATTCTCAATTCTCAGATTTTGAAATGCAATAAGATATTCAAATAGTCAAATTTCAAGTGCATTGTAACACAGAGTCACTCTGAGAGATTCATTCTGGAGCCTGATTCTGTAGGTATCACCTTCTTTAAATATCAAGACCTATTCTAGCTAGTTCTCATTTGAGTACCAGAGCTGGTTCTCTGAGGTGAAGCTCATTGCCTTACATTAGCAATCCAACCCAAACAGTGACTTTGGGGGGGGAGGTGGTTAGGGAGGATCTGGTTCAGCAAGCAAAGATATCTCTCTGTGCTCTTGAAATATGATTGATAAAGAATCATATTCATTTATTCTCCAAATTGAATCTTGAACTCATAGCTTTTTTAGTAGGAGAAAGCATGAAATTAGTGGATTTTCAAAATAAACTCAGCTTCTGATTGTGAATATATTATAGGGATGCATATACATTCATTATTTGAATATTAAACCTGTAAAGGAAGTTTGATCAAGATTATAGGTCTTTTGCATGTGTTGATTTAAAGGTTCTAGAAAATTAAAAATATGCTCACTTTAAAGCAAAGTTTTACAAGTCAACTCTCCTGAATGAGAACTTGCAACTCTCAATTTTTTTCTTCTATTTTAGCAAAAATAAACCAAACTGAAAAATAACCTCAAGCCAAGCAGGAACTACCTTTTAAAATATTGATGTGACTTTAGCTTTAGCATTGTCCTTAGAATTCCAAAGACGGATTGCCTTATTTCTACTGTCTTCACATGTAAGGGTTTAGATATCTTAAAATTAATGTAAAAAAGAAAGAAATTTACATGTTGAGGCCAGGCTTGAGTTTTCAGCTATTCTACCTTCAGTAAGACTGAAATGATATCTGTTTTGTAGAAACATCCACAATTAATATATTTATAATGATGTTTAAAAATTGCAATTCGTTACTTTCCATTTTAAAATATTCTCTAAGGAAGAAAATTTTCACTCTGGAAGCTGAAAGGGACAAAAATTTCAGTTGATTCCTTTACTTAATATTTTTTAGGCATGACAGATTGACCAGCAGCAAGAAAATATTAATTCTGAAGTATATATATATTTTTTATCATTATACCAAATGTCTAAATGTTGTGGATAAACTTGCACTGAAATAATAAGATGATGGCAATAATTATTTTAATGAGAATTTCCCCAGCCAGAATAACAAACAGATATATCACCTAATGTTACATTGAAAGGTAGTATACAAGTACACACACCGTGGTGACTAATGTGTAATAAGAGAATCCTTCTGCTCGCAGTCTGGGCATTTATGTCACCACACATTATTGATAGCACGTATTATTTTTACTACATGGTGTCTTTATTACATAAAGTCTAATTGCAGTAAAAATTATTTTTATCCCCTTGATTTTGATAGGCATTCTGATGGAAAGGGTGAGACATGAGACACAGAGAAAGCTGTGAATTGAATCCCATGATCACTAGGGTTATTTGCTGATGACCCCTGATAACCAGTTCTCTGAGCACTGTTCACTGGCCTTTTAAGAAGGAAGGAATTAGGAAATCATACCTAATGATTAGGTATACTTTTGACAAAATAAGGATGAGGTTCTGATGAAGATACATAGAAGCAGGAGGACTCCAAATTGAAACTTCACCGTGCCCCCACCCCCCACCTTGCATTCTTCCCTGCATATTCCTGTGTTCAGGAATTGCTAACTAAAAAGTATATGAAATCTTTTGCTGAACTAAGGCCCCTGACAAAACAGCACATTTAACAGCGTCTTGGTCCTGAGGTGGAGATAAGATTTGATTTTTCTGGATTTAATTTCAATCATGATGCTTACTTTGGTGGAATGCTTTTCAAGAGAGCAAGCAAAGGAACAAAAACCTGGTATCCAGAACCCAACAAGCCTGACTGTCTAGACCACAAAGCTTCCACAAAGAAGGTCAAAAAGGGCTGAAAGAAAGGTGTATCCAAGGTATCCTTGGAACTTAGAGCCAATAAAAATGAAACTATTCTCTTCTGAGACCTAATTAACTTTTATATCCAAAGGTACACTGCACATTTGTTCATTGCTTATGACGAGGAAAAAAAAAATCTATGTGCCATGGAGCTAGGCTTTTAAATGATCTATTGGGTGGCTTTTCCTTGCCTGCAAGAAATTTTCTGTTCTTCAGAGGTAGTCATTCAATGAATAAGTAAGTCTATGCTAATTTTTTCCAAAACATTAAGTATTTTCCTATATCTATTTTCAGGGATTCAGAGACTAAGTCCTATAACTTCCAAAATATTCCTTTCAAATCCTAAAACAAAACCAAAACAAAAATGTTCAGGAAACAAATTTCATGCTACAGGCTTTATAAGGATTAGTCTCCCATTAGAGTCACTGTTCCTATATGATCCTTTTTCATGTTTTAAAGGAGGATATATATTTTTCTGTTACCTTTCCTGACTGTAAAGCAATCACAGGAACCTGCAGGAGGCACCATAAATATGCAAATTTCTGAGAGATAACTGTTTTCAGTGGTTATGCCTCCAAGTGGTAAGGGAAGCCAGAGAGCTAGAGCTGCCTACTTCCAAGTAATTCGTATGTTGGTGGTGCCCCCTGCTGCAATCACAGGTTGTCCAAGAAAAGGAGAATAAAATTCAGAAGCATGTATATCTGGTTAATATGTCAAGTAAATGCCCACTATCCTTGCTCCAGGATTAGCCACAGCCAAGTTCAGAGTTCCTCCTGCCCACCACAATTCCAATTTAAACACTTTCTCAACATAACATTTGTAAAATTCACTTTTCTCTCAAACCCTTTTAATATGCAAGTTACATAGAGGTGGATTTTTCACACACACACACACACACACACACACACACACAGACTTCATCAAGATCCAAATCAGCATTTTCAAAGAATGAATTGTTCTAGGAATTTCCTAGAGGTTACCTAATGATAATAAATTGTGAATCAGAAGAATATCCTGCAACCCACTAGGACATTAGAGCAGAAGGGAAAAAGTTAGTGTTAACAGTGTGTGGAGCTATTACACAGTTTTAAATGGCTTTATTTATTATAGGAAAATTTTGTGGGCCATTAGCTCATAGTGTGGACTGGACATTTTGATATTTAAAGTAAAATGAAATAAATGCATGAAACAACTAAGTTAAGAATATTGGAAAACTGATTACAGCAGCTCTATAGCCACTCTGTTACAGATTTTCATATTAAGAACTTGGGGGGGTGCTGGTAGAACAGAATAACATGATACAATTCAGACCTGTGACGCTCTATTGAATACATAATATACATTTTTAAATTGCCTGAATATATATTCACATGACAGAATCTAATGGGTTTAGGAGGAGCCCTTGCTCTTGATCAAATCATAAAAACTGTTATAAACTTGTCTGTCATATTAAATCACATACACTTCTATCAAAATTGTTTTTTGTCTTCTTGCTTAAATACTACAGTTGAAACAGATAAGAGGAAATTAAACCTACCAAAAAATATCAGTTTGGTGGATACTAGAAACTCGGAATTACAGTCACCAAAGCAAGTCTTGAGGACAGACCCTCAAGTTTTTCTGCTGGAGTCTCCTCAGTCTCCCTTAATACCTAAATTCCCCCTGCCCCTGGCCAGTTTTGCTATTTTTTAATATCAGTTTCCTAACAATAAGCTATCTCCTAATGTAAACATTTCACAGTGGCTATGTACTCGAGTGTGTATTTCAACTTAGTTCCACATCTCGTTTCCATATTCAGATCTTCACAGCTAGAACAAAGTAGAGGACTGAGGAAATTACCAACGTCATTTCAGCAGTGAGCCTGCCTTTATCTGCATCTCCCAGGAATCTTGTATCCTGTCTGTTGAGCTCTGCCCTGAAAACCCATGACAAAAGAGGAAGAGGAGCTGGTACTACTACTTACCAGGCAGAACTCTTTAGAAACAGATCTTGATGTTAAATAGTTCCATCTTTCCCTTACTCAAAACTTAAATAAGTATCCATTACTCTTTATGATTAGGGGAATTTTTCAACCCCCACTCTGGGTTTTATTGCAACAGAAGGTGAACTGTTAGAAAAAGAAAACCGGTGCACAAAACAGCAGTTGGGAGTCGAAGCTCCTCTTTACCAGAACCCCTGCCATATATGTTGTGTCACTCACCTTCTAGACTCTCACTACAACCATTCAATCTATTGAATCAAGAGACTGTTTGATCTTATCTGCATCTGTGAGCTGACTGTCAACCTGCTTAGGCTGCATATTAAATCATCTATAGTAGCTGTATCAAGCTGGGATGATCTGTTAATTCTAAATTTATTAACCCTTGGAGTGCAGTCATCATGTTTAATCTAGTGTAGCCTGCATTTATTTTACAAGACTAAATCCTTCTTTAAGATATGGCAGTACTGTAGGTTAAAAACAGCTAATGTGGGTTTCATTATGATAATTGGGGGGAGAGACTGTCTAAAAAATGCTAGTGTGGCTATCAGAACAGGATGGTCCCAGGCTCTCTCCTAGGCTGAGGTTTCTGTGAAATGAAATTTTCTCCAGAAACAGTTCAGTCTCTAAAAAGAATGCAAGAAGAAAAAGTGGAGGGGGAGAAGAAGAATGGGAAAGAAAGGCCTCTGACCAATTTCCAGTGGTCCAAAGCTAGAGAGACTGATTGCCATTGTGGTGTCAACCCCTAACGTAATGCCTGAGAAATAAATTTCCAAAGGCACACACCTGGCATAAAACACCAACAAAATTCCTTGAGTGAGTCAAACTTCTGGATCAATAAGGATCACTTATTTCTGGATCAAAAGATTTTTCACACTCCCCTCCCCCAAAGAATTTTAAGCAATTCAAAGTATGGGTAGCCCTGCTAAAAAAGGAATAAACATGTTCATTTAATATGTTAATGTGGTTTTCAGGGGGAAAAAAGATATACATCTCTTCTACTTGCCCATTACTGATGTTATCAACATATTCATAGCTTTTCTTTCAGACACAAACTGCTAGGCATGCTCCCTTTTTTGGTAACCACGTGCCTGATATCTCTCTAATGTAGCCTAATAACAATTTTAGCATTCAGATGAAGCGATTTCATTCTGTGACTGCCTTTTCTATTAGATTTGATTTTGAGAAGCCCCAGTGGGTGCCTTCGAGGCAGAGATCTATCTGTGAGGCTGCTACCGACTCAATAGCAGCCTGGGCTAACCTTGACCTTTCCCGAGACCCCGCTCCATCTGGTGCCAGCCTGCTTTCCACAACCCCCCCCCTCCTTTCTTGCTTCATAGTCAACATTGATCAAGGCAGAACGGAGCGCTTCGTCTCCTGGAAGGGCTGGGCAGACTCAGGAGGACAGCACATCTCAGTGTATGGAAATGATCAAGCCTCTTATGCAATCATAAATCTACATAGGAGTCTTGTGATTTGATATTTCATTCACCTCCAAAGATTTTTTTTTCTCCCTCCCAACAGGGATTTATAAGCTCTGTAAGAGCTCCTGGACAACGGCTTTCCCCAACACCTGGAAATTATCAAGCTTGCTGCTTGCTGAATGATGCTAACAGCTCTAATGCTGCAAATTCATTTTTAACAACTCACTGGCTTTTATCTAGGATTTGTGTGTGTGTTTGTGTGTGTGCGCGCGCGTGCACGTGTGTCTTTCTTTAAGAAAAATCTACCAAAGCAACGGATAGCATCAAAGACACCAAAATCAAATCTGACTTGAATATCCTACATCTCCCCACCCATCCCCGTTATGTATTTGGAGATAGATCGGTTTTTCTATGTTCTGTCCCCTTTCTAAACCATTAAGAGGGGAGAGATAAAGAGGACAAGAGGAGAGTCAGGGAGAAGGGGGAGAGAGAGAGATGAGAGAGGAATGGGGGAGAGAGATGGAAAGATGCCAGAGAGAGGTGCCGATGTAACACTCGAATGCAGCTTGAAACCCACCTCTCCCCTTCCTGGGCCACATCCCCCCCACCCTCCCAACCCGGTTCGAAAAGACCCACACAAACGTCTCCTTCTCCAATAACACACTACAGCACCCAGCTGCCTCCTGCACCTCACACTCTCTTTCTTTCCTCTTCTTCTCCCTGTATCGGGGGCTGGGTGGTTAAGAGGCTGACTGAGGGGGAGTCACGTGGGCAGCCCGTGGGCAGCGGCGGCAGCAGCTCAAAAGAAATTGACTGACTGGTCGCTTGGGCGCATTTCAATATATGGAAATGACCAGAGGCTTCTGTAATAAATCAGCACTCAACACTTTGTCATTTTTCTAGTTCTGCTTCATTTTCCTATTTTCCTCTGCTCCTCATAGAAGCTTCATTTCTTGCATTTTGTCCTGGCGCGTCTCTTCCCACCTGCCACCTACACCTTCTTGCCCCATCCTTTCCATCCGCCCCCGCCCCGCCCCGCCCCCTCTTGCTGTTCCCTGGTTTCCCTGTAATTGGAAACATCCGGTCGACGAGGAGTTTGGTGTTTTTTGTTTTTTTGTTTTTACCTTTCAAAAAAATTCTTTTTTTCTGACAAAATCGAGTAGTATTTGCTGTCGTGCTCAGATTTTCTACGACAAGAGACGCCCGGGAAGCGCTCACGCAATCCCCAGGACAGAAACCCTAGCTCCTAGAGATAGAAACAGAGGAGAAAAGACCTAGGTCCTCGTTTCGCCTTTCCTCACCCCAGTCCCCACTCCCACCCGCGAGGAGTTCCCTTAGCAAACTTAAAAGAATATCACAAGCAACTTGTACCATGAAATGGCCTGGATAGCGCTAGATGGGAGCCCAGAAGAAAAGGGAGGGATGCTGCGCGAATCTATATGTACGTTTGCAGGTTCCTGCTTTGCTTTAGCAGATCCTCTGATGCCCTCCACCTAACCCTGCCCCCTGTGCCTCGGGTCTTTTTTGAACTAAAGCTGCGCGTCCCTGCAATCTGCAATTACTCTGGATGTTTCTCAGAAGCTCAAAGCAGCCTGAATTTCGTGGCGCGTGCAAAACAGCGAAATTAACAAAACCCCACCACCGCGCTGTGGGTTTCTTTGGTCTTTCTTTCTTTCTTTTTTTTTTCTTTCCCTCCCTCCCTTCCTTTCCTTCCTTCCTTCCTTCCTTCCTTCCTTCCTTCCTTCCTTCCTTCCTTCCTTCCTTCCTTCCTTGTCTTTTCTGTTCTATTGTTTCTTTCTTTCTTTCTCTTTCTTTCTTTCTTTCTTTTTCTTGTTTTTGCTTTATTTTGTTTTTGTTTGTTCAAAGTTCTGTACAGAAGCAAACACTACCCTGCTTTCTCCACCCCCCACCCCCACCCCCCAGCTCCTACTTGAGGTTTCTAATCTTTCAACTTGGGTCCCTCTCTTGTCCACTCTTTTTTTCTTTCTCTTGGATCTGGGAACAATAGACATGTAAAGGGTCAGTGGGCATCACCCTATAAAGCTCAGAACCTAATTAATTTTATTAAAGGAGGATCTGTTTATGCAATATGACAGCCTGGAGGGTTTAACCATTTGAAGACCCAGATGCTGTTCACACACCAGAGATTCCCTGCTCACATCCTAAGCTATACTTCCTGCCCCATTTGATCCTGGGCAGTACTGATCTGGGTCTGGTTTTTGTTTGACCTTGTTTGAGCTTGTCTAAATCCCCCGGTTCTGCACAACTGGAGGGACACTAGGAAAATTCATACACTGTCATTTGCCAGGGGACAGTTGAAGTGCTCACCCATTCAGTTTGTTGCAGTGACAGTTCAGAAAGTCTCACTATCGGGAATAGGAGGGGGGACCTTTGGCACATCCTAAAGTTGATATTGGATGCTCTGAAATACTCTACTTGGAAATTACATTGCATGAAATCCAATATGCTTTCTCAAGAGCAAAGGAAAATGTAACTGCTTTTAAGTTATTATTTTTTATTTTTCCCTGCCACTCTGGTAATTTGAAATACATTTTTAATAACCTCCTGGAAAAAAAAACAATTTAATAGTTCAGACATATTGTTCTTTGACTTAATATCCCTGTGCATTCCTTAATTGCCAAAACAAAGTTTATTTCATTTACAAAGGCTAACTTTATATCTCCTAGGAATTCTAATGTCATAATTTTGTGGTTTTTTTTTTCATCATCACCTTGGATTTTGTTCAACAGGGATCTAGAAATGTATAGCATATGTATAGAAATAGATATGATAAAATATTCAAGAGCTCTCTGAAGGAAAATGTGCTTGAAAATAACCCCCTCTTTTATGGAATTTGTTTTGATTTAGATCTATAGATAGCAAAAAGAATGAAAGAAACTGTGAATTACACTGAATATAAGATGTTTATCACTTTAATATTACACTTCCTAGCTTCCATATTACAGAGCTTTAGAAAACTCCCCAAACTTTCAGATTGAAGCTCTGCCTTGTATGGTCTGAGGATCATCTGGAAAGACCTGCCAGCACATGCCAACTAAAAATGAGTGTCAATTAATAATAATAAAAAAGCTCCCTTATTTCTACACTCATGTAATTTAACAGGTTTGGAGAGGAACATGGGATGACAACAGTTGTGAGAACATTCCAATATATGCAGTTCTAACAGCTTTCATTCTAAGACGCCAAACCTTCCTAAAATAGAATGGCTTAACATTTCTTTTTTATATTAAAAGTCCAATCTACACTTCACATAAAATGTTTTTTATCACAAAAATATTTGTCTCTAACAAAATGCACTTTTTGTTCTACCAAAAAAGCAAACATCTTGAAACAGATTCTCCCAGCTTTTTACAGCTCCCCATTGCAATTTTCTGTAGTATTTTCATCCACCCCTCCCCCACAGGAGATACTTTGAATACTGGAATAAAAATAATTACTACTGAAATACTGAACTAGAATGCCCTGTTTTCTAATATTCCTAACAAAATCTCTAATTCTCAAAATGCTGTCTGATGGAACTAGGCAAATTGGGGAACTTACATTGATATTTCTAAGTGCAGTTTGTTGTTTTAAAAACATATTGTACTGATTAATAAAAATGTGAAATAATTTGAGTTACAAATTTTGAACTACGGATCGCCATCTGCTCAAATGGGGGAAAACCAAAAATTGCCGAATATATTTTCTCACCTCTTCTTTTTTTTATGATAACATAAACAACATTCCTGAATAATTAAAAAAAGAAACTGACTACACTTAATGCATTTTTATAGTTCAACAACTGCTTGGTGAGTCCACCTTCTCAAATGTGCAATTATTTTTTTCTTCATTACTTGCATATGTTCTATCAAAAGATTCAGGTCCTAGTGCTTTTCCTGTGTATACTACAAAGCGTTTTAGCTCTGTCTATTAGGTCTATAAGCCCCTGGGTTGAAGTGATAGTATAGATTGCATTGTGCAGTAATGCCAGCTTGGTCCTAGGTGTCACCTATGTCAGAGACCTGTGAGAACCCTCAGTGTCCTCTGTGGGTGGAGAGAAAAGAAAAAAACTCCTTGAACTCAGGCTTAGAGGAAATAACACAACCCATCAAATAGACATAGATAGAGATTCAAACAATTTATCTTTTGTGGAAAAAAAAGGTAGATAGGTAGGTAGGTCGGTCTACCATCCATGTCTATTGAAAGCTGTTGTTGGTCTGGTATCCAGAACCCAGTGGAATTTCACTCTTCCACCAGCAGAAACTGGGAAACTGGGGATAAATTATCTAGGAGGTACCAAGTTGTCATTCAAGCAATGCAGATGATAAACCAGGACCCAATAGCAAGAGGAGTCTAACAGGAGAACCAATGGAGTGTCAAATATACTACTTTTTAAATGTTATCCAAGGCTGGGACATGACAGATAAAGCAGGTTGATTTGCAATCATCCTACGAATAAAGCAATTCAATTCTATTAATCACAGAATAATATAACACATTTTTTCTTTCTTTCCTTCCTTCTTTCTTCCTTCCCTTCCCCCACCTCCTCCTTTCTTTTTCATTTGTCTTCTTTTTTGTTAACTTTTTTAAGCCTTGCTGTACTGGGGGTGGGGTGGGAGGTGCCCTGTTTTTGGTTGTGTGTGGGCAATGAAGTGGGGGGTTGTAGTAAGACATTGAACCATAATCAAAAAGCCCAGGGGCTGGGATTGTAGCTCAGCGGTAGAGCGCTTGCCTCGCATGTGTGAGGCCCTGGGTTCAATCCTTAGCACCACATACAAAGCAATAAAATAAAGACATTGTGTCCATCTACAACTAAAAAAATGTTTAAAAAAAAAAGCCCAAACTTCATAGATTGGTGTCTGTATTGATCAGGCTCAGGCTGTGCCTAGGGTAGGGAAGAGTGATCAATCATGCCCACCACCATAAAAGTCTAGTTTCAGTTCAGGTAAAAGTGAGAACAGGAATCCCAAGGCCCTTAGAAGGATGTGGAAGTTGCTTCATTGTGTTGGAGGTGGGTAGAAGGAAATGAAGAACTGGCCAGAAAATGCCTCCAAATGACCCTGAATATCAACTGTTTTCACTTTTTTCTAGTCAAAGTGTAATACCCTAAACAAGACAGCTGCTTCTTTTGTTTTGCTTTTCATTCAAAACCTATCTTATCTACAGAATATTGGATATTACTGTGCATACCATGAAATAGACAAGCTTCTTATTAGAGTCAGTATAAGAGGTGATTTTGATTGTCAGGAAAGTGTCACAGGTGCGAAGGGAACAGAAGGTAAGTTAACAATCACAAACAAAGGTCCATGCCTTGGAGTAGATCAGAATCCACAAGAGCAACCTAAAAAGCGGGCGTTTCTTTACTTCTAGAAAAGGATGAGTGGGGACTGTTAATGGGAAGATGTGAGAAGAGCACCTAGGGTGAAAGCACTGACCTGAGCCAAGATCAGGTGACACGAATGGGCTTGGGGAGTCCCGGGGCTCCAAGTTTGCCTGGTGTAGGAAATCATAGAGCAGAGTTACAGCCGAATGTCTGGAAAGGGAGGTTGGGGCAAGTGTGGAGCCAGGCTGGAATGTCACCCTTTACTGTCTCCATCTGATTATAGGCAATAGAAAACCAGTTGAGGTTTGGGAGAAGTGGTGAATGATATGCTCTTTGGAGAATTGGAAGCAATTTGGAGAATGGTTTGGGGCAAGTTGTTCTCTGTCATTCAGCTTGTTTTTCTATTGGCCAGTCTACAGAAAGTGGCAAGTGAAGTGCCTTGGACCTTCCCAGGGAAATGGAACATCCCCTACTTTCTCCTTCATAATCGAAAATGATGCATCTCACAGTGATTTCTATTCACATGTGCAATAGGGAGGACCTCAGAACCTTCACAGTCTGCTCTTTGAATGCTTCTGTATTTGGAATCTTTATGTCTAGGAACCTAATTTGTTCTTCCCTGGGTTCATCCAAAAGCTTTTACCTCTATCCTTACCCTTCTTTTGACACAAAATGCCAAAAGATAAGACCCAAATTCATGAAGAAACCCCTGTTCTCTACCTCTGAGATAAACAGTGAAGGTATCTAAGCCTTCTCACTGTAGGATTGTATTTACTCAGTGTCCACTGCATGCACAGCTCTTTGCCAAATCCTCTTCTTTAAAGAATGAGCCCAAATACAGAGATTAAGAAAACAAGGATGAATAGTGCCTGATGCCATTATAAATTTTTTTTAAAGTAACCTAAAATCAAATGATTGAAGAATATCAGTTGTGCTCTGTTAAAAGACTGAATAATGAACTAGGTTTTTGCATAATATTCATGGCATAACATAGGTAAATGTTATCAATTAAAAACCTAAAATAAATTCTGTGTTTACAGGGCTGGAGAGACCCACTTGTAGAACTTTAACTATGAGGTTTCATGGCTTTTGTTTTACTTTTATTGCTCTGTCCAATAGAAAATAACAGTAAGAAAAATGGGACACCATGCTGCATTTCAAATAGCCGTCTGCTAATTAGAAAATTACCCTGTCTCATCATAAGGGTTGCCAGCATTGTTTTCATATGGGTCTGCTAATATTCCATTCTGAAGGCCCTAATTTAAAAATCTTGTATCTTGGCTGCTAAAACCACTGCAGGCTGAATCTTGTCAAACAGGAGGAGACTTTGTTTTGCAGTCCTGGACATGGAACATAATGGTGTCATTTTTAAATGCCTGGAATGTGTTGTGGGGGGCAGGGGCACGAAAATTGTCCTTAAATGCTTTCCTCTCAGCACACCTTAGCTGTGATCCAGATCAGAGCCTCGTTCTCTTAGGAATGAAGGCCTCTTTGACACTTTGGGGAGGAAAATCTCAAGTCACTCATGAATTCCTTGTACAGAATGTAGCTAAAATATATATTTATGAGAGATTTTGTGCAAGTAGCTCCTATTGTAATGTTTACCACTATTGTCTGTTTCTCAAATTATTTGTTTTGGTTTATATGAAATGTCTCAATGAGAAGGAGCAAAACATGTAAATCTCAGATATGTGAACACATATCATATGTGTATTAGCAAATTTTACAGAATACCTAAAAATAGTATATCTAACTTCAAAATTGGACACTTATGGTATAACTTTAGAAAAATGCTAGGAAAATCAGACTTAAATACTTACTTCCATTCTTAATTATTCCATTATGATTTGGTATTATCTTTATGTCATTCCCTGCTTCAAATATCAGATAGTGAAATATTTAATTCAACTCTCATATTACACACATCGAAGTGTTAAAGTAAAATGCAAACACATTATAACACAAGAAAAATTTCATCCTGAACCCCAAACATCATGCTTCCCTTTATCTGATTGGAGCATTATTTTAATATAAATTGGTGCACACATATGATATTTATTATTCAAAGGAAGTGATACTTATAAATAGTTATATCCTTGGTGAAGATTAACTCAGAAAATTACTCTTGATCTTTTCCTTTTTCTTTCTTCCTCATTCCTTTCTTCCTTTCTTTCTTTCTCTTTTATTGCTAGCTGTACTAGAAAGTTCTGTCTATAAGCAACTTCTAGTTAAACATAAACTCTGATTATTCACTTGAGTTATTCTTATTTAAATTATAGACAAATAAGCATCGCTATTCATCCTTGGTAAAAATTAAAAAGAATCAACTTAAAATGTGAAGGCATCTCTATCTAAGAAACAAGTTTAATAGTTTATAGTATGTGATAATTTGAATGCAATGACTACTTCCAAGCTCTGTAAGCACTCATTAGCTTAGCTTCCTCCCGTTAGCTTGCAATAAAAATAATAATATTTGCCATTTAGTAGGGGCTTTTCACCCTCAAAATGTTTTGCAGGCATCAAGTGGTTTGTTTATTAATAATCTATGTTTATGCTTAATAAACTAGATTCCTATTTAAAATCAAAAGGAAAATTAGAAAATCTTCTGCTTGCAATAAGTAAAAAGAGTTGCTAACAGGCTATCAAATTACATGTTTATTTTGCCCTGGACCATTATTTTTAAATAACTTTCTGCTGGCCAATTAAAAATTTCAAGGTCCTAAGCAATGAAATATAGAAGTCTGTTTCATGTCTGTTTATTTTTCTGATTTGGGAGGAAGTAGGTTATTTTCAAAGTTTTCACTGCCCTTCCCCCACGAATTATTCATGCAAAAAGAAACTTGGTTTCAGATACTACAGATTAAACAGCAAAGAGATCTTCTTTCGTTTGTGTTTATAAGAACATATCAAGAGCTCAATGCTGGAGAGAGAGAGTCCCTGGAACCCCAGGGTGTCAGTTCAGAGGTCCTCAGTCCTTTCTTATCCTGAGTAAGAGCTACAAGCAAACATTTTGGTGCCTCGAGGGCCTCAGGACATTTCAGTTGTGGTTCTTGGGTACTGGCTTCAGGGTAGCAGGGAGGTGTGGACAGGGGCTCACTTAGCCTTGAGGTAGATGGCTCCCAAAGAGGAAACCAAAAAAGCTAGCAGGGCACTTAAGTGACACCCATAGACTCATAAACCACCTCTAAAATATCCCCACACTGTTTCAAATCGACCTTTTCATCTCAGGACAGACTGTTCCTTGAAAACTAATGTTTAATGGGAACAACTTATGATTCTGTTTTGACTTTACCATCCAGAGTTCTCATGAGAAACATTTGAAGTGTTTGCAGGTATCTGGAGATTCCTTTGAGGCAGTACAGAGTAAAAGGAAGGTAGAAACTGGTTTTCACAGAGTTTAAAATGGCTACTGTCTTGTAACTTAGAGACATAAATACATGAAGCATCAGAAAGCTCGAAGACATTAGGAAACAGTTGTTCTCAGGCTGGGTTACCTTTTAAGGCTTAGAGATAATTATGATAATAGGAATTTTATCTTACATGTGGTGAGACCTTACAATTTTTACAATACAGTCATGTATATTCTCTCTTTCAGTTAAGCATATATTCATCTCTTTTCACATTGATTTTGGCTTATTTGCTCTTCAATATTTTTTGTTGTGTTTCTTCTGATAAGAATAGGGTAATGTAAACATCACCCTAGCAGGTTTGCATGATACTGCCTTGTTATAATTAAGTGTATTTTTCAAAGGTCTCTAAACTAGTCATAAAAATTTACTCAGAGCTAAGCTTGGAATGTTAGAGTCTGATCCTGCAAGCAAATTCTTTCAAACCCCACAGTACCCTGATTTTTTTTGTCATTTAAAAACATACACATATGAAACATTAACTCTCAGAGGGTTCTATTTTACACAATGACTTGGTGTGCCTTCTACTTTTATTTGTGCAAAGAGTAGATGTTTTTAAAAGTTAATTTTGGTCTTTTCAATGGCTGAACAAAAGCACTAGAGGCAGAAATAGGCTTTGTGATTCACCTTCAGTTTAAAAGCGCTAATTTCTGCTTCTAGGAGTGTCTTTATAACAATCTTTGGTATGGAATGCAACCTTCCAGGAAGAGGGGAGGAGAGGACAGAGGGACCAGTCCCCTCACCCAGCATATATGCCTCCCTTCTGACACTGTCCAGGAAGGAGACAGAGAAACAATTTGCAAAATATACTCAGGCAAGACAGCAGCAGGGTGCACCTCCATGTCATGACTGCTTCTGACTGTTTCCCGTGGAGGTCTGTCTCCTTATACACACAGGGCCTCCATGCACCTTTAGCAACCTGGTAGAAACAGAAGACTAAAGAGTTGAGAGGCCCCACCTCTCTCCATTTAACAAGCCACTTGCTGTCTCATTCCTCATCTTTTTTCCAAAAGCAGCATTCAGATAAAATAGAATTGCAAAGTTGGCCAGGAGTGGGAACAAAATTGCAATTCAATTGCTTTTTTTATGTTTTGTAAAATAATGGCAATAAATTAAATAATCAAAATATTTAGCTGTATAAACTGGCTTCTGCCACTTGTGCGGTTGCTTCTTTTCACGAGCAAGGTTGCTTTACATACCAATAGGTGTTTTTAAAATTATCTCAATGTCTATTTAAACATGCTGCACTAGGAAGGTCTTCTGATTTTTTCAGTTGAAATTAATATTTGCTAATAAAAGAACTGTCAGGACTTTGAAGTAAACATTCATTTATGTACCTAAAAGAACAGAATGTTTCCAGTTTTCATGTGCACGTGTCCCTCTCCCCCAGCCAGTCAGTTATGGCTGCAGCTGGGGCCACAACTGGACACCCAGTTCAAGACATCAGCTCAAGAAGACCAAGAGGTACCTTCCTGAACAGGGAACATAGAATATCAAATTAATTCATTTCACCAACGCTGAATACTCCTGGCAAAAACAAAGACAGTGTGTGGGCTGGATTTTGCATTTACTCATAAAGTTTAAGGTGTTAGCTATCAGAGTGGCTGTCAAAAGGCGATTGTAGGGCTGGGATTGTAGCTCAGCGGTAGAGCGCTTGCCTCGCATGTGTGAGGCCCTGGGTTCAATCCTCAGCACCACATACAAAGCAATAAAATAAAGACATTGTGTCCATCTACAACTAAAAAATATATTAAAAAAAAAAAAGGCGATTGTAGCAGAACCCAAGAGAATAAGGGGGCAAACTCCAGAGGAAAAACTCAATCTCACACCTACTAAATTTTCATATCTATTTCAGGCATAAATGGATTCTAAAATTTTGTGGCTTAAAAAAAAAAGTTCAACAAGCACAGCAGAAACTGCAATGCTGAGACATTTCCATGTGGAGATCTGGAAGCACAGATCGGATTGTGGAGTTGACTTGGGCATATCACAGTCTAAATCCAACATCACAAACCAGATTATCAACCAGGAGCTGTACCCCAGAAGGTCCCCTCCATGCCGCCTCCGGCATCTTAGCCTGAACCTCAAGTTCGCTTCCCAGGCCTTCTCTTCCACCCTTGGCTTCCTACCTCAGCAAGGCCCACACAATAATTGAAAAAACTGATTTTGTAATACTTTTCAAGGATTACCAAGTCAATTACTGAGACAGAGAAAAATAAAAAGGAAATAGTTGAACGTCGCATGCTAGGGCACATTCAATTCAAACAGCTCCCAGGGAGTTAAAATTCTCTCTATATGGTGAACAGTGTGTGCCTACATGTCGCTGGCAAGCCCACAGCAGTTTAAGGTAATATTTTGGTCAGCAGGTGTAGACCCCAAATGAACAGTAGTTTAAGACCTGGATTGCAAGAAGCAGGCATGTGCCGAAATTAGAAAAGCATTCTCGGGCTATTATTTAACATTCTACATATGTGAGATACAGAATGAAAGAATGAGAATTATCTTAAAATCCCTGCTAAAGCAGAGCCTGCTTTCTCAAGGCAATCTCAAGCTTTAGTAGTTCAGACAGATTCTCTAGCTGACAATTAATATTAATGGGTAGATTTCACAATGTGGCATTATCACACGGGAGATGGGTGGGCACACCATCTGGGTTTTGGCAGGTATTAGATGTAATCAAAGGGATTACTTGGCTCAGGGAGAAATAGAAAACCTTGGGTTTGTTTAGTCTCTTCCCTCTTTTGTTTGGACGCAGCTCTAGGTGTGCTTAACTCTTTTCCCCCTTGTTCCTTATTTGTGGTTGGGAACATCTCCGGGGGGAATGACAAAAACTAAAAGGGATGGACAGTCTGAAAAGATAGCTTGGAAAAGGAATCACAGCCCATTTCTCTTCTCACTTAACATTGACCAAATATTTTTTGCATGCCTACTACAGGCAAGGAACCCTGCCAGGACACCTCAATCAGCTCTAGTCCAGCTCAAATAAGATGTCAGTGGTCACAACCTTTATTTCTGAATACTTTAGAATAGGGAAAAAGGATGCTGAAGTATAATATAAGATGGTCTATCCTTGCCCCTTTTAGACCATTTACCTCCATCACCCTGCCCCACCCCCATCCCCGCTACTAAAGCTAGAAGATAGAAAGGAAGCATCTGCCTCAAATTTGAGAAAATAATCACATACTTGGATTGATAATTGGAAACAAAAACACTAGACCAAGAAACCTCAAGGAGGTGTACAATATATTTCTTTTCAATAAAAATAAATGGAAGGGCTGGGGTTGTAGCTCAGTGGCAGAGCGCTTGCCTAGAATGTGTGAGGAGGCACTGGGTTCAATTCTCAGCACCGCATATAAATAAATGAATAAGATAAAGGTTCATCAACAACTAAAAAAATATTTTTAAAAGAATAAATAAATGGAAGCCATTGAATAGTTTACACCCTTGAAGGAGACAAGTGATTAGGGAATCTTGAGGTCCAGATGCTGCTGCTGCAGGTAACTTGTGAATTTTACTCTCAATTTTGGCTCTGACTGAGGAGTGAGAAGTTAGCTCAACACATTGCCACCCAGAAAAAACATTCCTAAACACAGTTTCCCTTCCCAGGATTGTCTTGCATCCCACAGAAGCAGGACTTCAAACACACAATGATACTTTATTTCATGTTTGTCACATGCCCAGGGAGAACAGCAGGGACCACCATAGCCAGGCTGTCAAGCTAAGGCAAATACAGGCCCTCCTCCTTGCCTCCTCATGAGCAAACAAGATGGCAGAAGATCCCAAGTTCTGTCAAGGTTGCTCCTGGGTCTGATTATCTTGTCCCAAGAAACCCAGTATGTGGTATGTGTATACTTAGCCACTTAATAGATGATAATGATTATGCCCTAAAGTTTCTCTAAAGATAGATCAAAGATGGGGCAGTCCTATTCCCAAGAACAGCAAGATGTTACAAGGGCCAATGTCTTTTTCACCTGCTTTCCCCTGGGACCTCACCCCACACAGGGCAGCCCCTGCTCCTCTCCCTGGTCAAAATAAACTGTGATTTGCAGTCAGTGCATTTAGAGATAACACACCATCCCCTTCCCCCAGTTATTTCCAGACATTCTTTCAGATGCAACAAGCAATGCTTCATGTTCCACGTAAATATTTATAAAATTTTGCTGTTAACTACAAATTCAACTGCCCAGATCAACTTGAAAGGTGTATGGTCCCATACATAGCCACTAGCCACGTGAGGCTATTTAAATTACAGTTCATTAAAATTAAATAAATTTAAAATTCAGTTCTTTGGTCACATTTTCAAGGCTCAATAGTCACAAGTGGGGCTGAGGTTGTGGTTCAGTGGCAGAGCGCTTGGCACTGGGTTCAATTCTCAGCACCACATATAAATAAATGAATAAAATAATGGCCTATCAATGTCTAAAAATTTTTTTTTTTTAAAAGTATGTGAGTCTTAAAAAAAAACATAGTCACAAATGCCTAGTGGCTACCCTACTGGACAAAGAAAACACGGAACATTTCCACCATCACAGAAAGTTCTTCTGGACTGCTGGACCAGCTGATGTGAGGGCAAGACAGGAGAGAACTTTTCCTGGACCCTGCTGAGCCGTGCTTAGTGCTTAAGGAGAGCCAACTCCAGATGCCCACTAGCTTTTAGTCAACCTAAATGTAAGGGTGTCCCTCGTGCACAGGTCAACGCGGCTTTCTAGTCTTCCATCTGGGGAATCTGAGCACTGGTGAAAAACCTCCACAGTGTGGAATTCTGGGGCAGATACTTTGCTGAGAGGTGGAAAATAAAGGAAGCTCGCTGGACGGCGCTGGGGGCCGTGCTTGCTCCGGTGTTTCCAGCCTCTTGCCTTTAACCCAAGCTCGCCCGCGGTCCGACGGGTCTCGTGTGGGGTGCCCGGCTGGCGCCGCCTGCACCCGGCGCCCTCTCGCCTTGTCCTTTAGACAAGGGCGGGCAGCGCAGGACAAAGGCTCAGGCGGCAGCTGCCGGGCTCAGCGCGCAGGGGCGGCCGCGGCCACCCGGGGTGCCCACCGCCTTCACCGCCCGGCGGGGGAGGCCGGGCGTCCGCCTTTGTCTGCGCGATCGCCTTGGCCGGGTCCGCAGGAAGCGGGCGCCATCGTGCGGCCTGAGTCCGACACTGCGCCCCCGGAGGCGCCACGAGAGGAACCGAGGAGCTGGCCTTGAATCCTCCTGGGGACGTTGGTGTCATCTCCGCGGCGACTGCATTTACTGTTATGGTGCATTCTATTATGTTTGCTATATGTTGTGTAAATATATAGGCACTTCGAATAAAGGTAACTGAGCCAACATCAGCAGAAAAAGTAGAAAGCAGTGGACATACTTGTCTATGTGTAATGCATACAAATATCCACATAGTCATGATCAAGAATATTTAATACAGTGGTTTAAACACACATGGAGTATCTGTGGGACGTCACAAATGAAGCTGATTACAGTACTGCCCAGATGACCTAAGGAAACTGTCTAGCACACAAGGGTTAGAGAATGTCTCCTGATTTTTCTTTTCTTTTCTTTTTTTTGGTGGTGCTAGGGATTGAACCTAGGACCTTGTGCATGGGAGACAAGCACTCTACCAATTGAGCTATATCCCTAGCTCCTCTCCTGATTCCTTTGACTTTTGTATCACGTGCCCTTATTATCTGTTCAAAACTAAAGCATTTAATAATTTAAAGATATATTTAATAAAATGTGTATGTGGTATGTATCATGTGCAAATGAGAAACCAAAGTTAAGTAAATAAATATGCCTGATCCTTGCCCTCTGGGGACCCTAAGTACATGGACAAGTCACAGGTATGTAATTAAGCCATATTTCTTATTATATTTAGTTAAGTATTAGATGTCTGGTGGACAAAGCTTTTGCAGTCTTAGTGAGGGTGGAAAATATTTGTGTACCCCTTTTTTGGCCAAACTTCTCTTACCATGATTTTTGTTTCAGAAAATGTTCACTTGGGAAAGATGAGCAGAACAGGAACATTTGCCCTCAAACTTACCTTAGAAACCAGGAGTAGAGGTAAAGGGCTCAGAAATGACACCCATCTCTTTCCAACCCAACCTTCCTAAACATCCAACCCTGTCTTCTAGCATGGGTTCAAAGCATTCCAACTAATTTAACCAAGAGGTCATTTAACAATTTAGACTTGGTTACATTTAAGCTTCTTTCAATCCCCAGAGCCTTGATTCTTGATATATTTGCAAAACTAGGCTGTGTAAGTCAGGCCTGGTCCTGCATGGCCCTTGAGGAGCGTTAGAGCTGGCCAAGGCACCTAGGCATACACATTGGACAGTGGAGCTCCTCCTCCAGGTAGGGACCTTTTGGTGACTTTACAAAGCCTGGTAGGGTGCCCAGCACTGTATTGGACTGAACTCTCAACTCATTATTTATTTATATGGAAGTGCTCAGTGGGGGTCACAGAAAAATGAGGAGGCAGGAAGATCAGCATCACTGCAGTTGGCCTGGAAGGAGTGTGGACAGCAAGGGCCTTTGGGGCTAAAGGAGTCTATCCTGATCACCAAGAAGACTTAATCTGCTTGCTAAGTGGAAACGGCTAAAGTCCTGAGAGCAGAGAGAGCCTCATACAAGAGGAGACAATTCAGTGGGGCCCAAAGGCTGTATCCTAGTCTGAGAAGGGAGTCTGAGTGTGAGCATGCATACATGTGTGGCTGGATCTGGCTCTGAGCATCCAGGAACCCTGCCTCACCAATGGGCTGGGAGCACAGGATCTGATTCGGGAAGCAGGTGAGCCAGAGATTCTCAAAAGCCATTCCTAGGACAAAAGTGCCAAAAATGCATCACTTAGCCCAAATCTAGATCCCAGGTTTCTGATGAATCTCTGAAGAGGCTGGGCAGGGAAGCAAGAACATGCCTATCATTTCCTTTGCAGTAAGGAAAGGCAGTGCTGGTTATCCAAGAACTGCACAAAGCATGAGGTGGTTCCTATTTCCTCTTTAGAACTCAGGTTAGGTGCAGCCTTCTGTATTCTCTGCTCCTGCCATGAAGTCTCTCTTGGACCTGCTGTGATTATCCAGGGTTCTGTTTCTGACATCAGGAACAGTAAGGACCCCACTTCCAGGAAAAATGTGCCCAGCCAACTGGAATGTGTAGTCATCTTTTAGTATTGGAAGGGGATTGGTTCCAGCAATCCCTGCAGATACCAAAATCTGAGGGTGCTCAAGTCCCTTAGATAAAGTGATATAGTATTTGCATTTATTCTATGCATACCCTATCATATACTTTAAACCACATCTAGAGTACTTATAATACCTGATACAATGTAAATAGTTATTATACTGTACTGTTTAGGAAATAATGACAAGAAAGAAGTCTGTACTGTAAGACAGATTTTTTTATTGTTTAATATTTTGATCCATGGTTGGTAGAATCCATGGATGGCAGAACCCATGGATATGGAGGGCTGGCCATACTTATAGTCTAAACTGTCCACTTGGAACAGGGGACAAAGTTAACTTGCAGCAGATTTTGATAAAAGATTAATTGATTGAGTATCTACTCAGTGTCTTGCACTGCGCTGAGCACTTTCAAGCAGAGTATCATTTTCCATTTTGTTTTATTAGGACCCTGTGACCTAACAAGGGTAGTTGTAGATCCAATTGTCTCCATCACTCCAGAGAAGATGACAGATGCAGAAGCACTATGGATGGACAGTGTCCTTGGCAATTGCTCGTTGATCAGCTCTTTGGCCTTGGTAAATGACTAGTTGCTTTTAGTCTCAATTGAGGCTTATAGGACATGTCAGGAGCCAGAGATATCCTCCATCTTCTTACCACCACCACCACCCCCACCATACTCTCTTCACTTCTCTCCATGAAAAAAAGATTGCCATTGGCTCCTTGAGGAAGACTTTGGCCTTCTTGCCTTGTCTTCCCAGTGGGGAAGTCCTTTGCACTCTGGATGGGGATCCATGAAGTTTCCAAGCTTTGCCTTGGGCTCCCCTTGGGCTCCTGGCTCGTGGGAGGCAGAGGTTGGTGAGAATTAATTGTGAAGTGCATTGAGAGGCACAAATGAAAACCAGTCCCGCGGCGGAGAGATTATTACTGTTGGCAATTTGGGTTTTCTGAAATAGCTCTTAGGATATGACTGTGGCAGCCCAAACCCCAGAGGTGAGCTCAAGGCTGATAGATTTTCAGAATGGCCCCGTTTTTGCTTCAGCCTTCAGCTTTTCCTCCTCCAGGGCCAGGGGGTGAGCAAGACAGAGAGAGTCCTGGGCTGGGCAGCATCATCCCTGCACGGGCTGGAGAGGGGAGGGTAGCGGAAAGCTGACCCCCACGTTCTTGAGAGAGGGTCCCCAGACTTCCTAGCATCATTTCCTTCTCACGTCACTGTTCCCTTCCCTGTCTGAAATGGCAGGTGACCTAAGAGGGAGCGGTGTGCAAATTGATTTGGAGGCGATCAATGGCTCGGGGCGCGGCCCGGCTCGCTGCCGTGTCACTGATCCTCTCCAAATCGATTCACACACCATTCTTCCTCACACACCTGCCATGTCAGACGGAGAGGGACGCGTGAAGTGAGAAGAGAATTACGTGTTCGTTAGGCACCTCCGCCGCGGCAGCCCCTCTCCTCCGACTCTCCGCCGAATGCCAGCCCCCAGCCACCTGCCTCCAGAATGGGGAGAGCCCTTCTCCATTCACTTGGACAAAGGACCCAGGGGTATCTGAGCCTCAATGATCTGCACTGGAAGCCTCTAACCCAGCCTAAGACATTTGCCTACCCATGGCACATGACTTTTGAGACATTTATTTGCCCAGAGCTTCTTATTTGTCTCCTTTCCTCAAAGACCTTTGTCTTTAAAACCAACTTATAAATAGCCAACTTAGTCGGTAGGCAATATTTGAATCAATTCATTTCAGTTAAGCCACGCATCTATCTACCCTGTCATTCAATAAGAATTCAATTATGTAGAAACCCCCAGGAGTGTCCAGCACTAGCCAGAGATCAGGACTACTCCCCAACCTTCTGAACTATGACCAGAAAGAGTCATCTTGAAGAAGATACAGTATGTCTACAGGACCCCTCAAGAATAGATCAAACCAGTGTACATAAAGAAAGTGATTAAAATCGTGGAAAGACTCCTGTAGCTATTGCAGACAACTTGAAGCAGTTCTATCAGTCCGCTAACAGTCTGCAGCTGGTCTGTTAGGAGCTACAAAGCTTGCCCCAGAAGGTAAGTAGACTCTGTCATGAAGCACAACTCTTCTGAAGTAAGACTTTCTCAATGAAGGAAGCACTGCATTGTACATTCTGGTGCAAACAGTTCCTGGACAAGCACTTAGGATCTGGACCAATTTATGCATTGATCACAGTAGGCACAGTGCCCAAGGCCCCCTGAAGCTTTCAGGGATTATGATAGGCTGAAGAATGTTCCCACCACTGAAGAGACCTAAAGTCTAATTCCCAGAATCTGTGGACATTTCAGAGCAAAAAGGACTTTGCAGGTGAAATTAAATTAAGGATTTGGTGATGGGGAAATTATCCTAGTTTATCTGGGTGGGCCCAGATGAGAACAAAGGTCCTTCCAAGAGAAATGGGAGGGAAAAGAATCAGAGAGGGAGATGTGATGGTGACAGAAGAGTTCAGAGCCAGAAAGAGGCTTAAAGGCAGAAGGAGGGGCCACAAGCCAATGAATGTGGGCAACCTCCAGGAGTCAAAAGGGCAGAAACAGATATTATCCTTGTGTCTCAGAAGAAACCAGACCAGCCAGCACCTTGATTCCAGTCCAGCAAGACTAATTTTGGACTTCTGGCCTCTAGAACTGTAAAATCATAAACTTATGCTGTTTGAATTCATTAGGTTTTATGTGGTAATTTGTTATAGCAGCAACAGGAAACTAACACAGGAGCCCACAAAAAGATGTTTTAATTTCTTTTTAGAAGAGAAAAGAATGAATTTTAGGTCAAAGAAAATGTTTAATGTGTAATCTTAATATATTCTTTATACCAACATAGCTAAAAAATAGAATTTTTAATTCTTTTAATGGAGGAAGCAGCTCAGGAAGACAAATGCACCAACCTACAAGATTCCCAATGTAACCCTTCTTTAAGTAGCAATGACCCTGAAGACCCCTTTCCTCTAGCAATTCTAGAAGAATAAAAAGACACAAATCTGATGTAGAACTAAACAATTGGTTTCATCACCAATCTTCAAACAGCTATTTCATAAATCCTAAAAAATTCAGTGTTTTTAAAATAACATAAAAGTATGCTAATGCACTTGCCAAAATACACACCAATGACTTATTTAGCGTAAGGGAGACTGAGTCTGCCGCCTCCTGTCTCATCCAGTCATCTGTTACACAGAAATGGTGTCCCTCAAGATTCCTAGTATTTCTCCCTTGAAACTGAGGATTCCTTTCGTTTGAAAAGCACCCTGGAAGATTTCTGGATGATTCCAAAGCTAAATAAATTTGTTGGATTTTTTTTTTTTTTAATCTGGCTTGTACCTGTTCTTGAGCCACTGAAATCAAGATTTTTCCCACAGGCAGAGGACCAAAGTGACTCCTCTCGACAAACACTTTGACTTACTGTCCAGGTTCTGACACATTCCTTTGCCAACAGCAAATAAGTGAGAATGCTTCCAAGGAGCAGTGGCACTTCTCCTCATTTGTAGAAGGGAGTGTCAGCCCTAAAATAGTGGCCAACTGTTTTAACGTAAAAAGCAAGAATTTCAGACCAACTGCAGCCAAGTGGGCTATTCTTAGATGTGCATAGGAGGCTGAGAGGTCCCTGTGTGGGTGGTTGGGAAGTGGTTAGGGATTTGTGACTTTTAAGTGGCTCTTGAAAATGTTGAGAGATGAACAAGCCCCTACAGATCCCCGTTCATCACAGAGACTCCAGATCTACCTGACATTCATGGCCCTTCTCAAACACCAACTAGTTTCTGAGGTCTGCCCCAGTAACCCAGGGATTAATATGAATTGATCCTTCCCACACCTGATCACCCTTGATCCTTTTGATCAGTGCTGTATTTATTCTTGAATGTCAGCCTAAGCAGCACTTGGATGCCACCTTCACAGAGTCATCTTGATGCTGTCTTCATCCTACTGGAATTCTCAGAGGTATTGCAGGGGGTTGACCATTTCCACTTCCATATATATATATATATATTAATGGTTCTGCTTCTCTGGTTGAAAGGGAGGTGATGTCAATGTCTAAAAAGCATCTCAAACATCTTGTGGCCCAAACAGAATTGTTCCAGGACTCCCCCCCATAGTAAATGGAAGAAGGAAAATCACAAATTATTTTATGAGTTAGTTCTATCAGCCCTTTCTCCAGGCCACACTGCCATCTGATGCTTCTTACTACCCCTACTGCCAAAATCCTGGTTCTAGCCACCACCATCTCTCACCCAGGTAGTTGTAACAGTATCCTAATGGCTCCAGTTACAGTAGTCCAACCTCCATACAGTAGCTTGAGAATCTTCCTAGAACCTAATCCAGAACCCTTCCTTCCTTCCTTAAAACCTTCCATAACTTCCCTTTGCAATCAAAATAATCCCAAAGCCTGTGAGGTCTTCCATATTTCTGCCCCTGATGCTCCCAGGACCTCAGCTCCCCATACTCTTCTACTTATTGTCCACATTTAGCACACACCACTCTCTGACATGCCTGTTCGTACCCTGGAGTCGTGACACCAGTTGGTCCTTCTGCTTGTAATGCTCTTTCTCCAGATTCTCATATGGCTCCCTCCTTCTCACTATTCAGCCCTCAACTCAAATGTCACCTCCACAGAGAGGTCCTCTCCACCCCCATTTACTCAGTCATCCTCCATCATATGACTCTAGTTTGTTGTGTTTGTAGGACTTCACTGAACATGAAGTTACTTTATTGATATAGTACCATTCATGGGCTTCTGGAATGTTACCGCTCTCTGGAATGCAAGGCATTTGAAGGTTGGTACTCAGGTTCACTGCTGTAGCCCAGGAGCCAGAGGGCTCCTCCCTCCACCCCCCACAGATGCATAAGAAATACTTCGACTATTTCTTCTGTTGTTCTCTAACCTTTTACCTCTCTGTTAATATTTTACACACCTTGGGAATCAAAACCATCTTCGGTGTCCTCCCCAGTGCCTAGTCCAGGGCTGGGTACTTGAGTGGTAGATTCTCCATAGAGGTAGCAATAAAAATCATTGTTGGTGGCCCTCTCTGCCCATCCCTCCATGTAGTTCTTTTTTTTTCTTTTTCTTCTTGACTTTGCTTTCTTTGCTTCTTAAACAGTGCTTAAGAACATTGGGCCAGAAAGACAAAATTCTAGGCTGAGTTGTACTCACTGATCTGAGCCAGTGGCCTTTTGTAGACTTCATTTCTTGAAACTCAAAAACTGGGGAGGGGCTTGGAGTCACATAAATATGAAAAGAAGTCTGGCAAAAACCAACGAGGAGTGGAGAGGACCAGAGGATTCCAGGAACTGCCAGTGTGCCTAGCTTTCTTGTCGCAACCACTCAGGTTTCCTTCTCTGCTGCCTGCCTAGACAGGGCCCTTTGCCATTTCTTAATTCAGTTATCTCCTCTAGTAAGATTCTGAAAGTTCTTTTTCCTTTCCATTCTCAAGTACTGCTGGAAACTTCAGTCAATGCCTGCTCTTCTGAATGGTGCCAGCACCTGGTGTCTGAGCCACCCTTCGGGACACCTGTGGCATCCTCCCTGCACTGCTACTTGTGTTTGCCTGGGTTTATAAGCTGAGGATTTGGGTGTTTTCCAGACAATTCAGGGCAAAAGCACCATTACTGAAAGAAGAGACTTCTGACTTAAAGTACTCAAGTAATTACTTATATATTCAGAATATAACAACAGAAGCATGCTGTCTTCTAGTCTTCAAGACAAAGCTATGAGATCATCATCACGGCTCAAAGTCCTTCAAAATACTATTTGCAAAATAAAGGGAGCAAGGGGAGCAGAGAGCACTGCAGAAGATGAGCTGCTACTCTATTTGGGGAACTCTTATGTGTTCACAAGAACCAACTCTCTGAGATAGGACCATGGATCCAATGCTTTGATGCCTTCAACCCCTGAACAGCAACTGCTGGAGCTCCACCCTGAAGACCTACCTCAAAAAGACCTTGTGGTATCTCCCCAAATGAATTTCAAGTCCTAACCCCCTAGTACCTCAGAATGTGACCTTATTTGGAAATTGCAGAAGTAATTTTTGTAACAGGAGAGTCATTGAGTTATTCCAAAATAACATAATTTCCTTCACTATGCAGACTAATTCATATTACTGATTTCGTGATGTGTGTCCATAGTATCACAAGGACAGGAGATGAGCCTTGTAGAGATATTCCTTCACATTTATTGAGGTCTTTTGTCACTCTTACTCATGAGACACTAAGTAGACTAGCTATAATCAAAATTCCCATTCTCTTATTACTTGCTCTGAAAAGTATCTGAAATTAAGAGCAAGGGGTTGGTGCAAGAAGAAACAGAGGAGAAAGAATCTGGAAATACATTGGGGTCCACTAAGACCAATATTCCCTGTGTTTTATTTATTTATTTATTTTTTCATAATGTCTTTATTTTATTGCTTTGTATGTGGTGCTGAGGATCGAACCCAGGGCCTCACTCATGCAAGGCAAGCGCTCTGCCGCTGAGCTACAATCCCAGCCCCTTCCCTGTGTTTTAAATAGGATTATAGAATGTGAGGGTTCACAAGGAATATAAGGGGTAATGTTATGAATTAAGTAGTGTCTCCCCAAAAGTGAATTTCAAGTCCTAACCCCCCATACCTCAGAATGTGACCTTATTTGGGTATAGGGTCATGGCAGATATCATTATTTAAGAGGTCATATTTAAGAGGCCAATCCAATACAACTGGTATAAGGAGAGATTCGCAGACACACGACGGGAATGCCATATGATCACGAGATTAGAGAGCAGCCAAAGAAGGTCAAAGACAGACAGCATCATCAGCAACCAGGAGAAGTCAGAGAACAGATTTTCCCTCAGAGTCTTCAGGATGAACTGACCCTACTGACACCTTGATTTTGCATGTCCAGCTCCACAACTGCGAGACAATAGATTACCTAGATTACCAGTGTTTAAACCATGCAGTTTGTGGTCCTTTGTTATGGAAGCCCTAGAATGAATACAGATGGCCTAGTTAAATTCCTCCTTTTAGAGCAGTAATTCTCAACCAGGGAATTTTGCCCCCAAGGGAGTATTTGTCAAAATCTGGAGACATTTTTGGTGTCTCAGCTGGGAGGTGCTACTGGCATCCAGCAGGCTGAGGCCAGGAATACTAGTTAACATCCAGCAATGTACAGAACAGTCTCTCCTAACAAAAAAAGATTATCTGACTCAAAATGTAATTACAGACCAGTCCCCAACTAAATATGATTCAACTTACAATTTTTCAAATTTATGATGGTGTGATGCATTCAGTTGAAACCATACTTCCAATTTTGAATTTTGATCTTTTCCTGGGATAGACATATGGGGTATGATACTCTCAAGATGCTGGACAAGAGTAGCAAGTCACAGCTCCCACTCAGCCACATAATCACAAGGGAAAACAACCCATACTCCAGCATACTGTGTTGCTAAGCCAGAATGTTTGGAAAGTCAGGTGTATCAAAGGCTTTTTGACTTAGAGTATTTTCAACTTATGATGGGTTTGTTGGGATGTGACCCCATAGTAAGTAGAGGAGCAGCTATAGTGCCAAGATTAAGAAAACCTGTTTTAGAGAAAGAAACTGAAGCTCAAAAGGTTTAAATAAGCTACAACTACTACGTCCTCCCAAGCATTTAGATCTGCCTTAGGAAGTTTTCCAAAGTCTGGTCCCACCAAGGCTGGTAGATGCAAAAGCAAAAACAGTGGAAATGATCCCAACAGTAAGACTGGCTTCATGGGCTTATAGCCTCTCTGTCTCACAATGCTCTGTGCTCAGAAGGTGACCCCAGGCTTGGGGTTTCATGGTCTATGGTCACCACCTTAAAATTGTCAGTAACTTTATCTCTGATGTTTTGTAGGTAAAGTCTGAGGGGACAAAGGATTATGCACTGAGAACTTGGAGCCTCAGGTCACATGCTGCTGTGCTTTCCCAGGATGGGTTCACTGCCTCCTGTTCTCACACCTCCACCCAGCAACTGCTGCTCCCTCAGAGTGAGTGGATGAGAGGGCACAGGTACACACAGCAGCAGGGTGTGGTGCCTACCTCCTAGTATGCCTGTACTCTCCCTGCAAAATCCTGATGCGGAGGGACACTGTACTTAATTGCAAATAAAAAGCACCATGATGGGTCAAGAGAAAGACAGGAAACAGATCTTTTCCTGCTCTTTGAACAAGGGACTCCACATTTCCATTTGGCACTGGGGCCACAAATTTTGAAACTGTCCCTAATAATTGATATAAAAGAAGCAGAGAGAACTGAGAAACAGAAAATGTCCTTGGGTTTCCATCATCATTTATCCAACTGTTTATTAACAAGTACCTAATAGGCCGTAGGGGTAGAATGATTTAAAAGACACAGTTTTTGATTTTAAAAAAGACACATTTTTTTAAATATTTATTTTTTAGTTGTAGGCAGACAGAATATCTTTATTTTTTTATTTTTACGTGGTGCTGAGGATCGAACCCAGTGCCTCACGCATGCTAGGCGAGCACGCTACCACTGCGCCACAACCCCAGCCCCGACACATTTTTTTTTTAAAGACCAGTTTAGAGACTGGTGAGGGCTGAGTGCACCATGTGGGAAAACATATCATTGCAGTGTGATGTGATGAATAAACAAGCTAGCTCAGGGATCTCAAGGAGTGCTAGGACGGGCCCCAACCTGCCTTCAGGAGGTCA
This sequence comes from Geosciurus inauris, assembly GCA_004024805.1. Lineage (NCBI taxonomy): Eukaryota > Metazoa > Chordata > Mammalia > Rodentia > Sciuridae > Geosciurus > Geosciurus inauris. The sequence continues at coordinate 197,487 of PVHX01000019.1, forward strand.
GAGAAGGCTCCTCTTGTCTGGATAGAGTCCTGAGTGAGGATCACTCAATGGAAGAAAAAGGACCTATTTCAAGGAGACAGTGCACATTACTAGTTTGGAAGTTGCAAATTGTCCAAGTAGCTGGAGTACAGGAAAGAGGGGTGCTTAGAGAAGTAGGATCAGACCACCAGGGGCCTATTTTCCAAGCTGAGGAGTGCCAGCTTGATCCTGAAAACCTCAGGGTACCACTGAGGGACTTGAATCTGGATTGACCTACTCAGTTTGGGACCTTAGAAAGATTGTGCCAGGTCTATGTAGAGAAGGGCTAAGAGGAACACAGATGGGAGCTAGAAAGAACGTAGAGGATTTTGTTTCAATCCTAAATCCTCAGACAATAAGTGAGAAGGGCCTGATCTAAGAAAATGGTAGCCAAAATGGAAAAAATGGGCCCCCTAGTCATAATGACCTTGAGAAATACTTAGGAAGTGGAATACAATAGACAAGACATGATAACGGATTAATTGGTGTGGGAAGAGATGAAGCAGAAAAGAGTGAGTCTTGTATTCCTAGTTTGGGCCAATGGGAGGATGGTGTTGCAAACTTTACTCATGTAGAGAACAAACTCATAGAACAAGCATAGGAGGTAGATGGTCCCCAATGATCACCTTGTGGTATTGAAGATGCCCTTGTGTAATCCTCTTTCTTTTAAGGATTTATTAACTTGCTTCCAACAAATGGAATATGACAGAAGTCATGTCACTTCCAAGATTAGGTTTTAAAAGACAATTCTCATCTTTTTTTCTCTCTCTGTGTCTGTCTCTGTGTCTCTGTCTTTCTTGTCCCCTCTCTCTATCACTGGAAGAAAACAAATAAACAAACAAAAAGGAAAAGAAAACAAAGGAAGACTCTTGTCAATAGCCTGAAAACAAACAAATCCTTCCAATAATCACTAGGGATCTTGCAAGCGTATCCACCCAACTAATCCTTATGATAACCATAGCCCTAGCCAAATCTTACCGTATTAGGAGAGGACAGAGCTAAAGGACTCTGCTACCCCACATGCAAATTCCTCACCTTCAGAAACTGTAAGATGACAAATGCTATTACTTTAAAGCCACTACAATTTGAGGTAATTTGTCACATATCAATAAGCAATAAGCAAGATAGGGTTATATTCACAATGAATAAGAAAAGACATTTTTCAAGAATATTTGGAGAACTTCTGGGATATTGATTTATAAACACTGGATTTTCTAAGCATGAGTTCAATTTACGTATTCCTTTGACATTTTCTCCAAGAACCTCTACTGGGTTGGATTCTTATTTGCATATGTTCTCTACTTCCGTTATAACACTTTTTAACCATGTGGTGAATTATCTCTTGGCATGTCTGTCTTTCCATTAAGCTGTGAGACCTATGAAGACATAAACTCTCTTCTGTTCAACTTAGTATCCCTAATGCTGTGTGTGGCCTGTGAAGTCAATAGTGATCAAGTATTTGTTGAATGAGATTCCAGATGTGGAATATTTTCAAAATTTCTATCAGACTTTTGTTTGATTAAAAATTGCCATCATTAATCTAGTTCTGCTCCCAAAAGAAATCTTGATATAAATTGAATTCTGGTAAACTGAGATTAGCAGAGACAGAAAGATTAATAAAATTTTTTTATTCTGCAATTCTATTATTTGAGATTGTTAAAAGTAGGTAAATATAACTTCTATGTTTATTTGCCCAGAACTTGAGAAGCATAAGAATTCCTAGACATTTCAGAGGGAACTTGAAGTCATGAGGTATACAAAAATATCTTTCTTCTAACTGCTACAGAAATTCCATAGATTCATGAATTCATTTATTTAGCAAATGACTCCCTGCTTTGCCATTTCCTACAGGACTCTGGACAAATTCCTTCTCACATCTGGACCTAGTGTCTTCAATTTGTAAAAATAAGAGGCAAAGGTGGTCAGCTTATGTATTTTCTAATTTCTACTTCATGTCAAATTCTCAGAGTTCTACGAAATGTGCTGAGATATGGTGCTCATTTAGACCCAGAGCATACCAGGGTTTGAATCTCAGTTCTGCTTTTCAGGTTATAAGTTATTTTGCTCTATAAGCCTCAGTTCCCCCAAATGTAAAAGGAGGTTCTTGATAAAAATTGGAAATGAAAAGGACAAAGCACCCTCCCCCACTCCAGCCCTAAAAAACCCCCAAAAACCTAAAACTTAAAAAGGTAACCATAACAAATGTACCAAGCATTCAATGGGGAAATACAAAAGAAAAATGGAACACATTGGATCAACTTTCTAGAAATTTCCAGTCTGGGTGGTGACATTATTGTTTATAAGAATCTTTTAAATATCCCCCCTGCTCAGGTAACTATTACCTAATCTTGACTGAACATGAGCACATTGTATTTCATTAGCATGAAATTTTCCGGAAGATTATGAGATTCAGCCAGCATACCTTGTCCTAACACTGAATTTCCCGGCCTCAATACCTGTGGAAAGCTGTGGTTTCTCTTTTCATTTAGCTTACTTTTGCTGCCCTGTAATTTGATTCTTCCCCTTCATTCCTGGATTCTCTGCTTTCTTCTCAAACAAGGGCCTACTTTGGTTTTGACCAAGCCCTTCATCTTCCTGAAAGTCTCAGCTAAATCGTTTCTAACGCTTTCCCTTTTTCCAACATAAATAGTTCTTGTGCTCATTGTCCCACCCTGCCTCACCTCTGGCTCCAATTAGAGCAATATTTATTTTTCCTTTTTAAGAACCTCTGTAGCTTCTACTCTTCGGAAATGAGGCAACCCAGCTCGTGTTAAAAGCCCTTTATTATGGTCACAGAAAATCTGCTCTGACAAGATCCAGCTCGACAAGATTGTGTTCCTGGAGATCCTTCGCTCATTTCATCTGTCATCTCACTTTCTAGGTCAGATCATTTCCTAGTATCTAAAGTGTTGTCTGTTTATATATATTTTAAAGAAATAGAAAAGCAGGATGTAGAGCGAGTGCCTTATGGTGCTGAAATGTAGTAAAGTCTCTTCTAATTTCAATGAAGGGCTCGCTGCCATTTTCTGGAGAAGGAAGATGAACAAACACACCCATAACCGTTTTTCCAAAGAACCGGTTGATTTTGATGGGGTTTATTTTAGTTCTTCAAGATACCAATAGCAGCCCAGAGACTCAGATCAGCTAATAGAGGACACAGGTCAAACCTTCCGAAAAGTATGATTAGTCCCTTGGAGTCTTCCAGAAAGACAGCATGGAAGAGTTTGGGGCCCCGTGAACTTCAGAATGACTCAACAGGTCCTACTCTCTTAGAAAGCATTCAGTCACACAATGGGTCACTGTGAGTCACGTTGGCCCAGCGTCCTCATGCTCTTTCCTCAGCCCCTAACCTCCCTTATAATCACCACGAGGTCTATTTATCGAGTTCTTCCAGCTACCACCAATGCATGACACAGGCGACAAGTGCCACCACATACACCCTTCAAATCACACTGAAAGGGAGTTTCTAGTGCTGCCGCTCCCATTTACAATGAGGAAACTGAGTCCCAGTGAGCTTAAATAACTTGCCTGAAGGAACAAAATGAGTAAAGAGCAAAGCCAGGATATAACTCAGACAGTCTGGGCCAGAGTCCACTTGTTAGTGTCATGGGTGGAACTGGGTCCCCTCAAAAGAGAGATGTTGGAGACCTAACCTTTAGTACCTCAGAAGGTTACCTGATTTGGACATAGTGTCCTTATAGAGGTGATCTAGTTAAAGTGAAGTCTCACGAGGCCTTAATGCAATGTGTCTGCTATCCTTATGAAAAGGGGAAATTAGGGATATCAATAAAAGGAGAGGAAAGGGACCAGGGGGAAGGAAGAAGGGAAGGGAAGGAGAAATGCTGTAGTGATATTAACCAAATTATGTTGTATTATGTGCGCATACAAATATGTAACAATAAATCCCACCATTGTGTACAACTATAACGCATCAATAAAAATATGGGGAAAAAAACTCAAAAAATATTAGACGAAGGGGTGGCAAAATTTGGACAGAGTGGCAGACACATTTAGTGGGAAGATGATGTGAAGAAACACAGGGAGAAAACAGCCATCTTCACATGAGACAGAAGCCCGAGACAGGCTTCCCTTCCACCTTGAGGGACCTGCAGATCCTCTGCTGCCCACCAGCCCTGAGCCTGGGCTTGAGAGAAGGACCTGTGGGTGGAGAATGTGAGAGTGACTGGGCTACGGCCCTGGGACACACTGAGAAGCAACACAGCCCAGGTGCCTGCGGAGCAGGACAGTCTACCAAAGGATGTGCCAGGGACACTTTTGCCTTGCAGGGAAGGTCTACAGGGCTCGAAGACACACCTGCCTTCACTGTTCCAGGTCTTCTGCAGCAAAAGGGGCAGACACTATTGTCAGTGCAGCTCCTGGGAACCCATTATCCTCCTCTGTGAATCCAGCCATGGCAGCCTCTTTCTGAATGTAGATAGCAGTCACCAGCAGCCTTGGTCAATGAGGAATATGGAAGATACCCTGAAAATACAGTAAACTCTTGTATATGACATGTGGCATGGTGGACACAGCATGATTTGGGAGAACAGACTTGTGGATTGTGGAACTCCGGGCAAGCATCTTAACCTCTCTGATCCTCATGCTCATCCTCTGTGAAATAAGGATAATATCTACCTTGCAGGGTGATGGCAAGTACTACAACAATGTATATAAATCATATAGCACTGGGCCTGGTAAATTGCAGTTGTCAAATAGCAGTGGCTATTATGAAGATGATCATATATTTATGAGTAGATGATGCTATTGGCATTAATGCATTTCATGTTCCCTTATTTAGTATAAACTCCAAAGAGCCATATAAAATCAAATGACTTATTGAGTAATATTTTCATTCAATGAATATTTAGTAAGCCCCTAATATGTGCCAGATTCTGGGGTTCTAGTAGTGAGCAGGGCTCCAAGTGAGCCATGCTTGTGGGGTCTTATGAACGTGAAGGAATTGCAAGGAGGAGTCAAGAAGGAGACAGTCACCATGTCGGCAGGACAGCACAGACACACACTGCAGGATCCCATTGAGGGGATCAGGAAGCTTCCCAGAGACCTGCAGTAGAACACATGCAAGGCAGGTGAGGGGTGGTAGGAACACAGGAGGGAGCACATATACAAAGGCTGTGAGCAGAGGGCAGAGCTTAGTTTAGCTGGAGCATGAAATGAATAACAGCAGTGAGGAAAGAGGAGTCAGGGGCTACACAGGTCTGTAGGCAGAACACCATGAAGACACCTCCTTCTTCAAGGTGCATTGCCCTGGGAAACAGACAAGTGGCATTCTCTGTGTGTAGAAGAGATGGGAAGACAGTTTCACCTAGGAAATGAGAACTCAAATGCTATCTCTCTGAGTAGCCCAAAGAAGGAAGAAGTGGAGTGTCTTAAACTCTGGTTTAAGAGTTTATGTTATTTGGGGCTGGGGCTGTAGCTCAGTGGTAGAGTGCTTGCCTAGCATGTGTGAGGCCCTGGGTTCGATCCTCAGCACCACATATGAATAATAAATGAATAAAATAAAGATCCATCAACAACTAAAAATAAAAATAAAAACATTTTTTTTAAAAAATTTTTTAAAAAAAGAGTTTATGTTCTTTTGTCTATGGCATCTAGGTCATACGCTGCTAACAGATGAATCTCCTATTGTTCAAACGTATTGCTATAGTTTGGATCTTGAATGTATTGGAAGTTTGACCACCAGCCTGTGGTGCTATTGGGAGGTGAACTTTAGGAGGTAGGGTCTAGTGGAAAGAAGTTAGGTCTTTGAGTCTTGCCTTTGAAGGGGATTTTGGGACCCTAGCATCTTCCTCTTTTTCTCTGTGCTTTCCAGCTGCCATAGGTGATGTCTTCTCTCTCCTCCTCCTCCTCCTCCTCCTCCTCCTCCTCCTTCTTCTTCTTTTCTTTTCTCTCTCTCTCTCTCTCTCTCTCTCTTTTGTGGAACTGGGGATTGAGCCCAGGGGTACTCTACCACTGAGCTACTTCCTCAGTTGCTTATTTTTTTACTTTAGGACAGGGTGTCTCTAAGTTGCTGAGGCTGGCCATGAACTTGCAAACCTCCTGCCTCAGCCTCCCAAGTAGCTGGGATCACAGGCATGCACCACTGTGCCCAGCAATCTTTTTTCCCTTTTTAAGTTGATGATCCCAGGTATTTTGTTACAGTAACAGAAAGTTAACACATACTGACAGGCTTATTTTTCCATCAGAGTACACATTCCATCAGCTATGGATTTGAGGTTAGATTCTTAGATGAGCTAATTGAGTATTAACACCTTAACAAAGCCATATCTGATGTCCACTGATAAAACAGTATCTGTCAACTGGACGCTTGTTATTTCTCTATCCTTCCTTCTTTTTTTTATTTCTTCCTTTCTTCCTCTTTTCCTCTCTTCCTACCTTCCTCCTTATTTATCTATTCAGGGTACATTGCTTGCATAAGCATATATTCCTAAGAAGATACATTAGTTTCACAGGGCTGCCACAAATTTGGTCCCTTAGAACAATGGAAATTTATCCTCTCACAATTCCAGAGTCCAGAAGCCTGAAATTGAAGCATCAGTAAGATTTGCTCCTTCTCAGGAACTCAGGAGAAGAATCTGCTCAATGCTTCTGTCCAAGCTTCTGGTGGTTGCCAGCAATCCCTGGCATTCTTTGGCTTGTGGCAACATAACTCCAATCTCAGCATCCATTGGCACATAGCTTCTCAATGTGTGTCTTTTGGTCTGTGTCCAAATTTCCCTCTTCCTATAAGAACACTAATCATATTGGGTATGGGGCCAAGCCTAATCCAGTATGACCTCATTCTGACTTTATTATATATGCAAAAACTATTTTCAAATAAAGTCACACTAGCAGGTTCCAGGTGGACATGAACGAGCTTTTAGGGATGATATTTAGCCCAGAGTAGAAGGTAAATACCATTAAGCTTGTAGCGAGTCCCCTCTTCCCTCATCATTGGCTCCTTCCAGAGGCCTTTCAGATGCAACCCTGTGTCAAGGACAGGGAAGGTGGCAGGGCCAGCTGGCTTCCAGATTGTCTTGGTTCCATAACTTGGAACCAGCTTGTATTTAGGGAGGGAACCTGAGTTGGGCATTTGAGTCCCCAAACAATAATGTGACTTTGATTCTGTTTAACCACACCACATTCCTACCCTAGAAGACGTCTGGACCCCCAGGGGGCTCTTGAGCCCACCCCAAGGATTTGAGCCACTGCGGGACACCTACAAACCAAATTGACCTCTGTTTGCCCACAGTCAGATTGCCAGATCAACTCCCAGGACCTGGATGTTTCTTCTTTTGCTCTCTTTGGTCATATTGAACTTGTGGTAGGAATCTAGAGAGAACACCCTGGTGAACTTATGACCTTCATTTTCAAGGTTGGTTGCATCCAACGAGCCAGGATAATCCACTGTCTCCTATAATTTCTTTTTTAAAAAATACATCAATTTATAGTTATTAACATGAAAAACTGAATGTTATTATGGCAAAGAAGTATGTACGATTTGATTCTAATTGTGTGAAGAATAAATATGGAGATATTTTTAGAAATAAAAGTAAAAATAATAATAATAATCAAATATTGAACACCATCCATTATGCTGGACCCCTTTCCAACCATTTTATATATTTTAATCCTCACAGCAGCCCTATGGAGGTCCTATTTTTATCCCTACTTCACTACTTTCAATAGCGTTGGCTAAACTGTTAAACATAAAGTGTGACAATAGTGACATTCACAAATCTGGGGGGAGGAGTTTCATATAAATATTTTAAAGTAGGAATTAAACCCTGTAAACCATAAATAGCAAATCATAAATATAAATTTTAAATATGCCCATATGTATTTTTATTTTATTGTATTTTGAGGTTTCATCCTACCTGGGTCTTCTTTACAACTAAACTATTTCCTTTAGGAGGTTTCCTTGGTCTTTAAGCTCTCTTCCTAGCCTTTGATTCATTCAATTTTTGAATCAGAAAAGAAAAAGCCTCTTGTGAGGACGGGGTTCACAGTTGCTCAATTTCAGGGGGAATAGCCTACTCCTTCTTTTTCAAGACTAGCCATGTACTTCCTGCTCTTCTCACTGGGGGCAAATAAAAAACAGGAGATTTAAGAGACAAATTATCCCAGTGAAAGTCCCCTAGAACAGAGTAAAAATAATTGAAAAATGATAACAAGTGGCTGAAATGTTTGGAGAGATAAATGTGATTTATCATTGAGCACATGAGCACAGACGTGAAATTGTAACCACAGATTTCCCCTAACATCTGTGTGACCTTCGGAGCTTTAGGAAAAACTTCCACTACATGCAAACTCTCCTGTATTTCTGGTCAAAGATGAGTGCCAGTTTATGTTCCGCTTACTCAGACATGCCTTTTAATTTTCCTTGTTTTATATTTTAATCCATCTTGATATGCAGTATTTCTTAAGAACTTAAGCAAAAATTAAAAATAAAACCAGTTCTGAATCTGTACATTGTGCCGTCGATTTGAGCCTTCATGTATGTGGGAAATTGCTTTATGCAAGACGTTTTTCCTTCCCACCATGTTTGCTAAAGAAAAAGGATAAAAAGAGCATATGCATATTGCTTCATTGTTATCAACGAGTGAGTTTTAAATTTCTGTCTTTGCAGCATTTTCTCCTTGTGTAGCTGATTTTCTCACCACTCTGCTACAGAATATGAGACAAGCACCACTACAAGAGAGATAAAAGTTTCCAATAAGAGCCTATTGCTCTTTGGTATGGAAATTTAGGGTTTATGCTTCTATGAGGGTTTTTAAATTTTTTTTTTTCAGTTTTGCAGCCAAGAATTCAAGAGTTAAGGCTGATAAAACTGCATTAAGATTATCTCACCTGCCCAAGTGTGGGAGAAAACATGAGTCCAGAATAAATTGCTTTTCTCAAAATAGAAAGACTTCTTTGGTTTTATTTGGCCTGGGAACCAAGCTGAAATGTAGGCGGAGCTTCCCTTTCCAACATCTGCTTCTTGGATCTCTGGGAAGCTCAGAAACTGGGAATCCCCCAAGCACCTTTATGAATGAAGTGAGGACTCTGGCTCTCCCATATTGAGGGCAAGAGATGGGGAACCAGCACTCACAGGGCATCCTGCATCCCAGAAGCTCACAGACACATGTAACATCCAAACTCCAGATGCAACATGGCACTTCGTCTTGCAGAGAAGAGGCCAATCAATACCTGTTGAATTACAAACTAATACATAGATTTGTAGGTGTTTTAAATACATCATCCTTTCCACAAATAAAATTATTGAGGGAGTAAAATAAACACAAATCCCAACAAGTGCATATTATATGTGGTACTTAATAACCAAATACTGCCGGTCTCCCCAGGATACTCCATTATGCAGGCAGGACACATCACGAACATGGTGCTAATCACACTGTCAGGTCCCCTGAATCCAACTGCTGATCTCTCTCCTTGATCTCTGTTCTTATCCAAATCAACATCTTTAAATTCCCTTTGTTGATCAAACAACTTCCTTTTAATATCAGAGCGTCCTTCAAACCCACCATCTTCACAAATAGGGCCTAGTAACCAAAAACCAATCCTGCAACATTATTTGTTTAAAATTTTAAATTGTAATTTAACTGCACACACCATGGGATCATGGACCAAAAGCCCAAATGCAGAATAATAATTTTATAAAACAGCACTGGGTAAGAATGACCCCATGAAATTCATTTTACACATGTTCCATTGGTGAATTTTTGCTATTCTTTTTTTTTAAATGGAAACCATCATTTTAGGAGGTAATACAGTAACCTCAGTTAATTCGTATGCTGCTGTTCAATCGAAGTCTGAAAGCTGAAGGCCACGAGGTTGTGCTGTAATGGAGAAAAGCTTTTTAACTAAAAGCAGGGAGACCTGAGTTCCAGTGTGAGCCATGCCACTGTTTTGCTGTGAGACAGTAGACAAGTTGCTTAACCTGCCCGTGTCTCAGTCTCTTCATCTCTAAAACGGGGATGGTGGCTCTGTCCTCATACTGGGCTTCATACAAAGATAAAAACCAGTGATGGAAGTAGAAACCCATCATGAATTAGGACCATGGTATATTTGCCATGTTTTTGTCACTATAGGCTCTTTATCCAGTCTTCTCATCTTCTTCAGACATCAGGCTGCCAGACTTGGCTTCCAGCCACCACTTCAGTGTAGCCAGTGCAGAGCTTGTGAGCCTAGTACCAAATTTGGCCAGCCTGGGTTTAAATCCTGACTCTGTTATTTACAATCCAGTGACCTCAGGAAAATGGCATATCTTCTCTATTCTCAGGAACAATATCCATAAGGTGGACATATCTGTGATATCTGTGTCTTGGGTTCTTATGTGGCCTAAGTGAGTCACAGATTATAAATATACCTGTGAGTGCTTAATAATGTCATCATTACACTTCTTGGAGCTAGGTGTTAAAGGAGGTATTCTTTTATGGAAATTATATTCGTTCACTCTCTTGATCTACTTTGTGCTGCTATAACATAATACCACACTCTGGGTAGTTTATAATGAACAGAAGCTTATTGGCTCATGGTTCTGGAGGCTGGGAAGTCTAGAATTTGGGCATCAGCAACCAGTGAGGGCCTTCTTAAGAAGCTGCCTCATCCCATGGCAGAAGGCAGAAGGGCAAGAGAGCATGCCCAAGAGGAAGCGAGAGGTCAAACTCATAGCCCAAGCTCTTTTGTAATCAGAGTTAATCCATTCAGATCCCTCACAAACTGAGCACCTCCCATTAGGCCCCACCTCCCACCACAATTATATTAGAGATTAAATTTTCAACACATGTTTTCTGGGACATACACTCAAAGCATAGCAGTCACTATTGTGTTCCTAGTCTATTCTTCTGGTCCCTGACCGTGTTCAAGTAGCTCTCCCATGAGTAAGTTGAAATAATCAAAAACCAAGGCTTCAACTATTTCCTGATCATGTGATCCAAATAATTCAGGGAGTATTCAGCTTGGGAGTTATCATCGATCCAAAAGCCAGGGACTTCTTGTGACAGATAGAACAAAAAGCAGAGGTGATTTTGCAGAGCATGTAACACTGGAATGGAACTCCTTAAGTTCCTGCAGTGAACAAGTCTGTGCAGTTCAAGTCAGAAATGGAATCATCTGGATGGAGGTGCCCAACTAGTTATTGAGGACTCTGGACTTAAAATCCAAGTAAAAATTTTGAAGAGAGACATGAAATTTTTTTACAATTGGCTAAAAATTCTAAATATAAGTAAAGTTTACTATCCAAGGCTTCACAGGTATTTCCAATTAAGACTCCAACTTGAGTTTCTCTACCAAATCTCAGAATAGTAGTCCTGACCCATGTGAAAAAATAGGTATCACAAATTCATGAAGCAAATATATATTGAGGGCCAGGCAAGTACACAGAAATCTTGCATCCAGTAGGAGATACAGACAAATTAACGGATAATTGAGAGTTGAGCAGAGCCACAGGGCACTTGGGAACAACTACACAGGCTAACGCTAGCCATGGGAAGCAGGGATAAACCTTCTGGAGGAAGCAAAGCCTAAGCTGACATAGGAGGAGAAAGTCTACCAGGTGCATGGAGGGGGTTTAGAGGGGCATTCAAACTGAAGGAACAGCCAGCATAGTGACCCTGCAGCAAAAGAAGGCATATTAAAGGGACTGGGAGCCTGCAATTTAGACTTGGACACCATAGAAAACCTCTCTAGAAACTAGGCATATTTAAAGGAGGCAAGATTGAAGGCAGAGAGACAAGTTAGGAGCCTGGGGTATAAAAAAGGCAAGAGACAGTAGAGGATGGAGGTGGAGATCTAGAGAGTGGCAGGGGCAATGGAGAGAAGCTGAAGGGACTGGGCTATTATGAGAGAGAGCCAGGAGGAAGGAAAGATGGGTTGGATGGGGTATGCTGCACTCAGGACTGGAAATAGAGATGGAAGAGTCATCATAGAAATCATGGAAATAAGCCAGATCACCCAGGGAGAGTAAGAAGAGATGTGGGTGAAGAACTGAGTCCTGAAGAATGCCAAAGCTTAGCTGATGGCAGAAGAAATGAAGCAAAGGTGAGACTAAAGACACAGGAAGAAACGAGAAGAGAGTAAGTCTTTCAAAACACAAAAGTGCTTCAAGAAAGCACTGGGGGCTTGGGTGGTGGCTCAGTGGCAGAGCATTTGCCTAGCATGTGTGAGGCACTGGGTTCGATTCTCAGCACTACATATAAATATATAAAATAAAGGTCCATTGACAACTTAAAAAATATTGAAAGAAAGAAAGCAAGCATTCGGTATCATCAACATCAAAAGACCAAGAGCAGGGGATGGGATTAAGGGGTGACAGCTAACAGGTATAGATTTTCTTTTTTAGAATAATGAAAATATTCTAACATTGATCATGATGATTAATACATAGAATAAATAAAGAACTCCAACACTTCAACAGCAACTCAAAAAACCCTCTATTAAAAAATAGGTGAAGGAGTTGAATAATTTTCCAAAGAAGATACACAAATGGCCAATAAATAGATGAAAAGATATTCAACATTATTCGTCATTAGGGAAATCAAAATCAAAATCACAATGAGATACCACTTCATACTCGTTAGGATGGCTACTACTTTTAAAAAGAAGATTAGAAGAAGAAAGTAAGTGTTTGCAAGAATGTGGAAAAAATAAAACCTGTGTGCACCGTTGGTAGGAAAATAAAAAACTGTGGCAGTTCCTCAAGTATTTTAAAATATAATTAGCAGATGACTCAGCAATTCTATGTCTGGATATATAAAAAAAAGAATTGAAAATTCAGGCTCAAAAAGATAATTATAGACCAACTCTCTTAGCAGCCTTATTTGCAGTAACCAAAAAGTGAAAACACCCAAGTATCTATTAAGGGATGAATGGATAAACAAATTGTGGTATATTTATACAATGGAATATTATTCAGCCCTAAAAAGGAAGGAAATTCGGACACATGCAATAACATGGAGAAACCTTGCAAACATTATGCTAAGTGAAGTAAGCTAGTCACAAAAGGACAAATGCTGTATGATTTCATTTATGTGAAGTCCTTAGAGTAGTCCAATTCATAGAAAGAGAAAGTAGAAGAGTGGTTGCCAGGAACTGTAGTGGGCAGGAAAATGAGAAGTTTGCTTTTAATGGCTACAGAATTTCAGTTTTGCAAGATGAAAAGAATTCTAGAGACAGTATTAGTGATAGTTGCACAAGGTGAATGTTTCATGTGCCAACTGTCCGCCTAAAAATGGCTAAACTGAAGAAAAACTGTGGTGATCATCACACAATTGTGAATATACTAACTATATAGTTTAAATGGGTATATTATATGTGAATTAAATCTCAGTGACTTTTTTTTTTTAAGAGAGAGACGGGAACACTTCCATGTTCACTATGACAGTTACAAGGAAGTTGTTCGTGATGTTAGTGGTTTCAGGGGATTGACAGAGGAGGAAGCCAGATGGCAGAGTGAGGATGAGTGGGAAGCAAAGCAACGTGAGAGTAACTCGTGCAGAGAGCACATAGCCTGTGAACCCTTCTTCCAACCAGAATGGCTGGGGCGGGCAGGCAAGAGAGAGCACTATCTAAAAAGGACATGGGGCCAATGAAGAGCTATTTCTAAGAGACAAATTTGAGCATTTAGAGTATCCAAAGAAAGGATCCAATCAGAGGCAAAGGCTGGAGTCATAGGAGAGGGAAGGATTGTTGATTGTCCCAGGTTCCAGAGGAGGCCAGTAGAGTTCAGGTCTATTTGGGATGCTGTAACAAAATACCAGAAAACAGGTAACTTACAAACAACAGATTTGTTTCTCATAATTCTGGAATCTAGGAAGTCCAAGATCAAGGCATAAGTCTCTAGGGCCTTTTTAAAGAATTTTATACATGAGGACTCCACCCTCCCAACACAATCACCTCCCTAAGACACTACCTCTTAATACCATGACCTTGTGGTTAGGTTTCAACATATGAATTGGGGTGGAAACAAACATTTGATCATTGCAAGATGTATAGAGCAGAGGGAGGGAAGAAGTGTTTAGAGCCAGTTTGGAGCTAGGAGGCAGAAAGCTGAAGGAATTCTGCTTTGATGATTTCAATGGTTCCTGGCAAGCTGAGAGTGAGGAGGAAGATGGAGGCAACAAGAGGAAATCTGAGAGAAACAGAGAGGGCTTAAACTATCTCCTGTGGAGAATGAGAAAGAAAATAGAGTAGGGCAATTGAGCATGGTTTCCAGGTAACATCAAAAGCCTGGGTAGAACTCACAGGAATGCATCTGCAGTGTCTCTAATATGTGATGCTCCTCAGGACTGATCCATGGGAGAAAACTCTGCAACTTCTCTCCTCAAACGCCTTCTTCCTCAAACTTTCCTATTTGCTTGACTCAATCCTCTGCCCAAAGAGGTTCTCCTCTGAAGAACGTCCCTCAGCTAGCTCTGGGACATTCTTATCTGCTGCTATCACCAGATGGGAGACCTTTTCTGAGTTACCAAGCATATCATCTCTTTGCAGCTGGTTCCCAAAGGATTTACAATGTCCCCAACTTAGAATTTTAAACTTTTTACAATAGGCCACTACCCATTCTTTACAGCCTCATCTCCTCTTTTTCCCTCCATAATACCCTCATCAATAGTCACACGAGCTATTTGCTGTTTCTCAGATTCTCTTTGCATTTTCCTGCCTTCGTATCTCTGCTCAAGGTGTTCAGTCTGTGGAGGAGAAAGAATGTTCTCCTGCCCACCTCTGCCTAGTGAAGTCTTATCCAAGTCTTACCCATTCAAGACCAATCTCTTCTTAAAATTTATGATTCCCTGGATAGACCATAACCTCTCCTTTCTGTGATTCCTTGCAAATACTTCCCTTATTTCCCTGTCCATCCAGTCCTTTAGTGAACTAACTAAAGCAGACATGGTGCCTTTTATATAGTAGATGCTCGATAAATATTTATTATGTTGAGTTACAATGTTAATGATGTAGAACTTAGGAAAAGAAGCCATGTCTAAATAGGACTGCAAAGAGACTGTTACCAATGTGGCAATAACCAGTACACTTCTGAGTCTATTTCCCCCCCCCAAATAGTGCCTTGCTTTTTAAGTGGATATTCTTCATTTTTTATTGTGATAAAATATGCATAACATAATATTTATTATTTTAACCATTTGTAAGTGCACAATTTAATATCATTAAATATATTCACAAAGCTGTGTATATATCACCACCATCTAAACCCAGAACTTTTTCATTATCCCCGACATAAACTCTACAAACTAAGCCATACTTCCAGTTTTAGTCAGTTTTTTCATTGCAGCAACCAAAAGACCCAGCAAGAACAATTTTAGAGAAGGAAAAGTTTATTTGGCTCATGGTTCCAGAGGTCTCAGTCCATTCATTGATGGCTGACTCCATTGCTCTGAGCCTGAGATGAGGCAGAACATCGTGGCTAATGGGTGTGGAGGAAGAAAACAGCTCAGGACATGACAATCAGGAAGGAGAGAGAGAGACACACACACACACACACACACAGAGAGAAAGAGAGAGAGAGAGGACAGCTCCACTGAGCAGGGACAAAATACATACCTCAAAGGCACACCCCCAGTGCTCCACTTCCTCCAGACATAGCCTAACTGCATACAGTTACAACCCAGCCAATCTATTCAAGTAGACTAATCCACCAATCAGGTTAAGGCTTTCATAACCCAATCAGTTCACCTCTGAAATGTCTTGCATTATCTCACACATGAGCTTTTGGAGGACACTTATAATTAAACCATAATACTTCCCTTCCTCCTCTCCTCCAGCCCTTCTAACCTCTATTCTATTCTATTTTCTGTGTCTACAAATTTTCCCCTTCTAGGTGTTTCCTCTAAGTGAATCATACAACATTTGTACTTCTGTCTGTACTATTGTACTAAGCATAAAGTTTTTGAGTTTCGTCTATATTGTAGCATATATCAAAATTTTATTCCTTTCTATGGATGAACAGTATGCTATTGTGTGTACACGCCCTATTTTGTTTATTCATCTGTTGGTGGACACTTGGGACACTTTGCACACTTTTTAGCTATCGTGAATGACACTGTTGTAAGTATTGATGTACAAAGATCTGTTTGAGTTCCTACATTCAATTCTTTTGGCAATGTACATACCTGGCCGTAGACTTGTTGGGTCTTATGGCAGTTCTGGGTTTAACTTTTTGATGAATTACCAGACTGTTTTCATCAGTGGCTATACCACTTTACATTTCTACCAACAAGGCACAAGGGTCCTGGTTTCTTTATATCCTCACCAACTCTGGTTGTTTTCCTATTTAAAACAAAAAAAATATTATTAAAATCATCCTATAGGAGTAAAATAGCAACTCACTGTGGTTTTGATCTGCATTTCTCTGGTGACTAATGATGCTGAAAACCCTTTCATGTGCTTATTGATCATTTGTATACCTTCTTTGAAAAATTGCCTGTTTAAGTCTTTTGCCCATTTTTAAGTTGGGTTTTTTGTCTTCTTGCTATTGAGAATATTTGCTTCCTTTAAAAAATGTCTAGGAAACACAAATACAGTTTAGAAATGATATCTGGTCACCTCATGCTTGGTAAGAACTTGCAATCTAGTAAGGAAAGTTTCTATATACTACTGAGCTCTCAAATACACATATCGTTTTCTCTATATGCTTTTCACTTATGCAGATGTGAGCATTTTCTAAGATCACAGGAATTCCCACACTGAGATAGTTGGACTAGACCTTCTAGGCAGTGGCCTATGGTACCAATCCATACAGGGAATCACAACCTCATAGAATAATCTGGAAATATGTCAGTTAATTCAGAGTACACTCAGGATTGAACATAAAGTCAAGCAATATAAATTAGTCCCTACTGTAGATTGGATTTTGTCTCCCAAAATTTAAGAAAGTCCTAACTCCCAACACCTCAGAATGTGACTTTATTTGGAAGTAGGATCTTTTGTCTTGAGGTAATCAAGTTACAATGAGATCATTAGCATGGGCCTTTGAATAGTGTGACTAGTGTCCTTAGCAAAAAGGGGAAATCAGGGCACCAACATGCACACAGAAAGGAGGCCCTGTGTCGAGGGAGGCAGAGATTGGGGGGATGCATTTGCAATCCAAGGAATATCAGAGATGGCCAGCAACCACCAGAAGCCAGGGTAGAGGGTGGAGCAGATGCGCCCTTGCAGCCCTCAGAAAGAATTAACCTTGCCGCTACCTTGATTAGGATCTCTAGCCTCCACTTGGAGACAGTAAATTTCTGTTGTTTCAGCCATCAGTTTTTGGTACTCTGTTATGGCAGCCCTCACAGACTAACACATTCCTGTTCCTCCAGAAACATGCAGGAGCCTGAGACGGAGATTTTAAGATAACCTGTTAGTAGGCAGGAGTTATTCTGTGGCAAGGGGACATTGCAACGATAGTTACCTAAACCCACACATGGAGTAAAGTCACCCAGGACTGACACACACACATTCAGATGATGGTAGGCTTAAACCATGATGAGAACTGATCCTAATTAGATAATTTATACTCCATGTATGTCTAACTATGTCAAAATACACTCTATTGTCATGTATATCCAAAAAGAATAAATTTTTTAAAATGCTATTACTAAAATAATACTGTTAGAGAAAATGTATTGGGAAATTTGTTGTCAAATCATGTAAATAACAAAGGACTTCTTTTCGGTTTTGACAGACAAACCAATACACTTATGGAACTAAATTGCTAAAAATTTTTTAAATTCTTGTACTTTGTCGAACTAGTCTTACAAATGTCTCTTGAAAAAAAAATGATGAGAACTGAATAAGGCCAGCAATCTAATTAACAAAGATAGACCAAGGTCAACTTCCAGTTTTGACACTGAACCATAGCTATAGAAGATGGTACTTTGGGAGAAACTGAGTGAAAAGTATACAGAACTTTTGACTCTTTTTCAAACTTTTTTTTTTTTTTTTACTTTTTGACTTTTTTGCAAGTTCTCATGAGCTTATAATTATATCAAAAGGATAAAAGTTTCCAAAAAATTAATAAACAATGACTCCCCTCAGCACAGCTGCCTTTTCTTTTTTTCTTTTTCTTTTTTGGTAGTGGGAATTGAACCCAGGGGTGCTTAGTCACTGAGCCACATCCTCAGCCCTTTTATGTATTTTATTTAAAGACAGGGTCTCACTGAGTTGCTTAGGGCTTCCTTAAGTTGCTGAGGCTGGCTTTGAACTAGTGATCCTCTTGCCTCAGGGATTACAGGAATGCGCCACCACACCTGGCTCACAGCTACCCTCTTGATATGAGTATTTCCCCAACACTCCTGCCCAAGCTGTACAACAACACACACCCACTCCAAGAGATCAGCCAGCTACGGTGACAGCTACAGTGACAGCAGTGAAATTCTGAAACTGTATGAGGCAAGACACAGGCTACGCTCAGGAGCAAGTGCAACGTTTTACCTAAAGGTTAATCACTCTAAATACTACTCCTCTAGACAGTGGCCAAGTTCAGAAAATCACTATAAAAGAAAACTGAAGGAAAAAAAAAAAAGAACAGAAAGGTAGAGAACATTCTGCTGGATTTCTAATACCGATGCCGTTTCTGCCAGGAAAAGTGAATTAATAAGATGAGCTCTGGACTACTACTTTTATTTCTAGAAAAATCGGTGTTTTCCATATCCCATTAAACACAAGGTGAACAACTTTGTAAACATTAGTTTGAAGGGAAGTCAAATGATTTGAATGACTGGAAGGGTTTCTTGGCTCAAAGTCCAGCGCGATAGGTACTTAGAGACTTTCAAAGCAACATGTCTTAAATAAAACAGATCGGATGTGGGTGCAAAGGTACGTGACGTGTCCTGTAGAGACAACTCAATTCCTCTTGGTTCTGTCATCCCATGCTGTCTTGTTTTCTCCTTTTCCACCCCTCTATTTTCCTATTCAATGTGCCATGGAGGAAAGCTCACGAAGGGTCAATTCCACACAGCATGGTGCTCATTGGGGATACAAATCACCATCAACAGCAACTACAAGAAGTGGATAAAAATTATAGGATGCTTTTCAAGGGAGTTACAGAAATAGAATATGTCACAACCATCCTGAGCACTCAGAGATTTGATCAACATTTGAAGAGAGTGAAGCCCCAACTCCTGGGGCTGTGACTTTGGCCAAAGGTAACCATTACCCTGGGACGATTAACTCCAGTGTCTTCTCTGAAAGCAGGTCCTTCCCTGCTTGTCAGGTGGAAAAACAAAATTTTTCCATTTCCAAAGAAGGTGATTGCTCAGAATCCTTTTACCCAACAACATGATTTTTCCCTCTTACCTCCTGGGTCTGGAGGTTGCACAGTCTGCCTCATGGGGTGGATGCTTCAGTGGGGAGAAATCGCTCACCTTCACACTGGTTGCTTTCAGACGTGGTGCCCTGTTTCCTAGGAGCCTTTAGTAAAAATAAGTTCTCTGTGATTTCAGTGTAGATGGATTTATTTTTTTCCCTTTCCTGAATAAATTTATCATGAGTGGCCTGCACAGAAGCATAACGCTGTTGGCCTGCCCTTTTTAACAGAACTATACACTTTCTAACTTGTGAGGAGTTGAACACAGTGGTTAGAAGTAGTCATGCCATAAAGGAGCAGTGGTGATAATACAAAGGGCTTCATCCAACATATAGGAAAGCATATAAATTTGATTCCAGTCTCTACCCCTTTTATCTCTATCCAATTCAGATGACATATGCTACATTTTCTCATCAATTTACTAATAAGGCCCTCCTACCTGAGACAGCAATATTCATTTTGGTTTGACCCAATAGGCTTCCCATTGTGAGTGGGCTTCCTGATTTAGTCTGAATTCTAGTCCTTTCCTTGCTATAAATCTGCTGTGTGGCCTTAGGTAAATCACTTAACATCCCTGGGCTTTAATTCGACAAAGGTTTTTATGCATCTATCTTGTACCAAGCACCACAATAGCAAGCTAAGAGAAAGTACCCATCTTAAAGAAGATTCAAGTTTAGTAGAAGAAAAATAAATAAAAAAAAGGAAGAGGGGTAAAGATAAAAAGGAAAGAAAAAGAGACAGGGATAAATTAAACTTTGAAAAGGAGACAAGATTCAGTTTCTTCATGTTTTTATGTCAATACCATCAAAAGGAGGGCACCAAGTGAATTCTGCTCTCCTATATCCCAGGCCAGCCTCTTCCTCCTGTTTCTAGGGACCTTTCTTCTTTTTCTCCCAAGAAGCAGTGAAGGCAGTTATAACTGGAAAATGAGGCAGAGGGAAGAGCTGTTGATATCAAAGAACTCCAGGAGCATGCAGAGAAAACACATGCTTACCAAATCCTGGAAGACTTATTATTTTTATTAGGAGTATTATTATTTTTTGATTTTTAAAAGTCTTCATATCTTCTTATCACAAGAGCAATTTGTATTCATTTGAGGAAGAGAAGACAAGAAGTCAGAAAACACACATGATCCCACACATCAAAGTACCCACTGGCAACACTGCATCCGTGAATATTATTCCCCTCCAATTAAAAGTGCACATAAATGTTTCAATCTACACAAGTGCAATTGCACTATTTTTATTGTTCTGATACCTGTTTCTCTTCCTCTGCTTTTCTTCTCATGTGTGGACTTTTCTAAATTAGTGTCTTTTAATTACTCTCAATGACCATTCTTGTAGAGCAAACAAGAGTCTATTTCAATGGATGACATGTGCTGCTCTCACCTTCAGAGAAATGTATTCACAAAGGGAGAAAGGAAATTTAAAATGGAAAGCCTAGAGTGTATGTATTTGTTTTTAGTATCAAAGATCCAAGAGTCCTGGACTTATTGCATATATTGCATATATTCTTACTGCATATATTCTCATTCAACTCTGAGGGGCAGGGGGAAAACAGATTTATGAACTAAGGAGATGTTTAATGATTACAAAAATGTATCTGTTTGCTTTTTAAGTCTGATCTCTTCCACATGCCACAGAGAATTCCATCACACTGATAAGTTGTATCCAACTTTTTTGAATTAAGGTTATAAGGAAATTCATCAACAGACTAGGAGCTTTTACTGATAAAAATACACAGTTCAGGTTTTCAGGTGCTAAAAATTCTATGAACCACAAGAAACACTTCTAGTATAAAACTGTTTTCCAACTGACATGAAAATTCACCAGCTTACTTGCTTATCATGTGTAACCATCAAGAAACATGGTCCATCCTTTAGAGAGAACTGACCATGGAGCGTGTCAGCCATGGAGACATAAAGCGACCACATCTGATGCCCTCTTAGGGGCACCATGATTCTTTTGGCTGGTGTTCCCTTAGGCATTGCCATTCATCTTCACATCCCCTGACATTGCTGTCTCATTAATTGGAAGGCAATAGCGACACTTTCTTTGTAGGTGAATCTTGGCCGGTGTCAGGATGGGTGGCAGCCTTTATAATCAGTGTGGCGATGTTGGTGATACAAAAGGACGCAATTCAGAATGTCATCACACACACTGTAGTGGAAGACAGCTCCAAGTTGACCTCATCTGTCTTGGGTCAACTGCATTCTCCGAGCCTCTCTAGTTTTACAGAAATGGATCCTCTGGCTTGAGTTCTCTTTCCTTCTGCTCTTTAAGGCTCAATTTAATCCTCCCTTCCATTTTCATTTTAAAAGTATTCCTTTCCTGGAGTATTTAGCTTCATGCCTGCTCTTCATGGCATCTATGCCTCCATCTAAGGAAAACAGTAACCATGAGCCACAGTGCTGTGGTCTGTGTTCTGAATGGACTTAGTCCCAGAACAGAAATGAGACATCCCTCAAGTCCCTGGTGACTCTGCCACCCCTGCCCAGTAGAACAAGTGCAAATGCCTCTGGCTAGGGCACCATCTGAGATGCATCAGTGCTGGTGTGGAAGTTAAACAACTCAAGAGGTCATAAGAAATTAAGCACAACAGTCCTTGCTTTTAAGAAACATAAACAGAAAGCTTGGATTTGTGCCTCATTCCAGGCAACCAGCTGGTTGAGGATTGATTGCTGACTTATCAAGTGTGATGCTAGAGGAAAGCACCATCTAGTCTTCCTTAATTCCACAACATTCTTGAAACATTCAGCAACAGTTCCATCTTTACTTATATCCTTGTATTATAAGTCAAATGCTAAACGTGATCCATTTTCCTATTTTCCAGATTCTCAGTAGCACTTGTTCAGTAGGAGAAGAAAATGCAAGGCTTAATTAGAGCAGAGATAAGAGTGTGTGAACAGTGGTCTGTATGCCCATCTAATAGTCAAGATTTCATTAAGGGCTGGGGTTGTGGCTCAGCAGTAGAGCACTCACCTGATGCAGGTGAGGCACTGGATTTGATCCTCAGTACCATATACAAATTAATAAATAAAAATAAAGTTATGATAAAAAAGTCAACCTTAAAAAAAAAAAGATTTCATTAAACACACTTAGTAGGTAGCTCTTGGCAGTCTCAAGCCTCGTGGTAGCCTTTGTGATCTACATAGGGATTGTAGGTGATAGGAAGGATGCCCTTGGGAATGTCATTCACACACCCTGTGTTTGTGTGATGCTGTTTCTATTGCTTACCATGATTGAAACTGCTGCCTCGTGTCATGCAGTGTTGATTTCAGAGGTGCCCAACGATAGACATGACCTTTACTCCATTCCCTTTTTGCTCCTGGTTGCCATTCAACAAATATATCCTGAGCACCTACCATGTGCTAGGCACTGTTACACCAGGACTAAGCACAGAAAAGACAGATCCCTGCTCTCTGGGAAGGATACATGCTATTGACCTTGAAAGCTGGGAATCACAAGAAAGGAAAAAGGGGAAAAGATAAGTTCTGGAAAGGAATCCTTTCTCTGCCTTTCACTTTTAAAATTGTCTAGGACCATGCCTAGCGCTATGGGGTCCAAAGGTCATCTATTCTATCTGAATGACTGATCTCACTCATCTTTTTGAAACACCCTTTTCCATTGGTCAATTGAAGGACAGGCTTAAAGATCTTTTTGTTTTTCTTTTTCTGGATGTCTCATTCTGTCTTTTATGGCATGATAGAAAAGGATTAATAGCCAGGAAAACAGAGGACCTGACAACTCAATTCTGTCACCCAAGAGTACTTATTAAGCTGCCACCTGTACTATAGCCCAGTGCTAGATGCTCTTGCTAATAACACGTGTATGTCTCTTCTCCCTGCAGGACTTTGGCACACACCGAACTTAACAGAAAACTGCAGCTCAAAAGCCCATGCTGAGGTGGGATTAGGGTTTTGGATGAGACTTTGTGTGTGACTCTTTGGGGGAAGCAGCAGGGTAAAAGAGGCAGATATGGGTCTAAGGTTAATTACATCCTGGGGAGCTTGCACTCTGTGAGACATTGCAGGAAGGGACTGGCTGGTGACCACATGAAGGTTAATGGCACTATTATATATTGGAAGAGTCTGTATTGTGTCAATAAAGAGATGGACTTCTTTTTAACAATGACATAATTGACCATAACCACTCCTCTGGTGCACTGAGACAAGACAGTAAAAATATTGGTCATTGTTAGAAGACACGTACACTCACATTCTCACACAAACACGTACCCCAAGCACTTTGCGAGGAGACTCACTCCATTGTCTTTGGCCTTTCCAACGACCATGTCATCAGTTAAAATTAGGAGAACTTGGGGCTGGGGCTGTAGCTCAGTGGTAGAATGCTTGCCTCACATGCGTGAGTCACTGGGCTCGATCCTCAGCACCATATAAAAATAAATAAATAAAGATATTGCATCCATCTACAACTAAAATATATTTTTAAAAAAAATTAGGAGAACTTAATTGTTCTTTTGGATTTTAGCTGAAACCCTTGCTTGAAGTTTCCAAAATGCTAAAGCTTAGCATGAAGAGAGTGTAGGGTTTCTCTAGGGTGGGATTTTGAAGTCAACGTAATAGTGTCTGAACTGGACCCTTTGAGAAGGGCCGACGGGACATCCATGAAAACTGCGTCTGCTTCACTCACACTGTCCTGAGTATGAAGCATGTGCTCTGTGAAGACCTGCTAAATGGACTCACTTCAAATCTACATAGTGAGCAAGGAGGCTTTCCATCATCCCCAGGGCAGGATGAGAGCAAAAACAGGAAACTAGCTATAATTTTGAGGCTCAGTTTTCTTTCCTTTAAAATGGGGCTATTGCCTCCATTTTCAGAATCATGTGGGACAATAACTGAAAACATGTTTTAATTATTAAAAGGAACCTGGGGGGCTAGGTATGTAGCTCAGTGGTAGAGTGTTGGCCTAACATGCACAAGGCCCTGGGTTCAAGTCCTCAGTACCGAATAAAAACAAAAAACAAAAAACAAGGATTATAAGTGTAAAAAAAATCATTTTTATTAGCAGAGTAGAAAATTTTTTTGGCAGGGAGGAAACCAGGGATTAAATTCAGGGGCACTTGACCACTGAGCTACATGCTGGCCCTATTTTGTATTTTGTTTAGAGACAGGGTCTCACGGAGTTGCTTAGCACCTCGCTTTTGCTGAGGCTGGCTTTGAACTCACGATCTTCCTGTCTCAGCCTCCAGAGCTGCTGGGATTACAGGCATGTACCACTGCGCCCAGTTAAGTAGAAATCTTTTAAAATGTTTCAACTTAGTAACGGCAAGAGTGGAATGCTTTGAAAGGACATGGTCTTAATCTTAAATATGTATATTTAAGAGGCAAGTGACAGCTCTCCCCATCATTTAAATGAGGTTTAAGGAAAAGAAAAGCAGAAAAATTCTCAGAGTCACCAGGACTCAGAGGTCTCCCTGAGCAGCACCCTTAGTGCCAAAACAGGACAGAGGAGGGAAACCTAGGAGGGGCTGTCAACCTAGTCCTGGCCAACCTTCTTAATTCCACGGTTTTAATTTTAGTCCTCTTATTTCTAATGCATCTTTAATAACCTGATGAAAATGAGGGTGACTTATTTAAGTCACTGAGGTTCTTGGGGGAATTTTAGGGATCCCATGGGAACAGAAGGAAAAATATTCTCTTTCCTTCTGTTTATTCTCCCAGGCTCCTGTTATCCATCATGGAGCAGAGCTATGAGTTAAACAATGCCCACCCAACACCATCCACCCGAAGTCAGTCACCGTGGTCTCCCAGGCTTTCCAGCCACACATATGCAAGAATAATGTTTCCAGAGTGTCCATGGATAACATAAGTTCCACCGAGCACAAACTTGGAAGGCAAGTCATCCAGGTGTTTACCTGATGAATGAAGAGCGAGGAGAAGGCAGTGGCATTTCAAATATATCTAGCACTTTCTCATTAAGCCACAAAACTTGCAGTTATTAATCATCAAAATAAATGTGCCCTGCCCTTAGGTGTGTGCAGACATACACGAGAGAAACCACCAGTACAGCGCTTTCTTTCATCAAATTATCGAAGATGAAATGAATTTTGAAACAATGTCCCCGGTGAATTAGACATTCAGCTACTTAACAAGAGACTTTGCTGGGATCCTCATTTATTATTTTCAGAAGTCAGTTCCTGCCAATAATTCAGCACCAACCTATTCACATCTCCATTACTTCACAGGCAAGAGATGCCGTGGCTAATGGCCAGTCCCTATTGTATCTCGGGCTTGGTGTTGGAAATGGTTTTGAGAGCTTCCCACCAAGCCAAGAGTCAAGTTAGAGATCTCTTGGGCAGAAAAGGGTGGGTATTCCATTATTCTGCAGTATAGCAGAGTAAAATAAGCAGGATTTCATTTAGGCTGTGTTTCTTTTTTAGATTAGGTTAAATGGCCAAGATGCTAAAAGCCGCCTATCTTGTACAAATCGAGTGCCTCTGTCTGCTGATCCTGACCATTCTGGCTGTAAGTCATATTCTGAAAAGCTTTTGATAAGCGTCTTAAGTGTAGAGACATCTCATGTGTCTTGCTAAGAACAGGCACATTTTCATATCGAAAAGGTACTGCGCCTTTTTTAAGTGTCTTTCTTCCTTTGGGGTTACTTTAAAGGCAAGATTGAGAGTTTTAAACTAGACTAAATTTGAGTGTTAAATGATAGTCCCCATTTAGGGGGAAATATTTCAAAGTATACCCCCTAGAAAGATACGTGTTTAGAAAGGGGGTTCTTGAAACAGATAAAACAAATTGCACAGTATTTAAGAGAAAAGAAAAACATAAAAATAGAAAAAGAAAAAGCAGCCCAGGTCTACTTCTTTTCCGTCCACCTATCTGTGGCCTGGCCTGGTCCTAGTGGATGGCTCTCCTCCTTGCTCAGGGCTGCAGGGAAGGTCCCTCTGGCAACAGAAAATCCTCTTCCACCCACTGGCTGATGCTCAAAATTCTACTATTAGGACTTAATCCCTTTAGTTTCAGCTTTGATCCCTGTTAAAATGCAAATACCGCTGGGTGGGGTAATACTTATACTGTTATCAGCCCTTCACAGTCCAGGAGGAGGAAGGAGTTGGGCAGATTTCACCAGGGCCTGGAGGGCAGATCCACAGGCCCGAGAGTGTTGGAAGGTGAGGGATGCACCAGAGGAGGACCC
Organism: Geosciurus inauris; assembly: GCA_004024805.1. Classification (NCBI taxonomy): domain Eukaryota; kingdom Metazoa; phylum Chordata; class Mammalia; order Rodentia; family Sciuridae; genus Geosciurus; species Geosciurus inauris. The sequence goes on from PVHX01000019.1 coordinate 223,974, forward strand.
ACGGGCTAGAAAACAAACCCTTCTCCCAAGGTCCACATGAAATCAGGAGTCGTACTTTCCCAAACAGGACAGCATAAATTTATATAGAAATCTGTCCACCAAAGAAGCTGAAAAAAGCATGCACCGAACAATGGAACAAGCTACCATTCTACTGCAAGATCCTTCAAATGTGGGGGTCCGTTCTGCAGTAAAATATAATGGATAATCCTCAGGGTTCAGCCTTTCTGTTCTAACTTTAACTAAGGAAAAAAGTTTAGCCTTGTTAAAGCTATTATCTGTTCCTAAATTGCATAGTATATAAAATGTAAATGTGATCACACCACTCTTAAATTATTATAACAATACGCCATTCTGTTTTCTTCCCCTTGACATTTACAAAATTCATTTGGAAGAGTGGGATCTACCTCACAGAGATTAGTGATAAATCATGTATTTTTAATGAATATCAATAGGAGAAACCCCATGACATAGCCCACCATCTAATTTGATTAAACTGTGCTTAAGGCAACACTACCTCTCTGGCTAGGGAATAGCTCCATAATGACTTTGTGAGCATTATTGCAGGCTGTTTTAATGATTTAATGAACTGCCTCTATATTTAGTTCAATAGCCTTAAAATGATTAGTGTTTAAGAAAAATTAGCTCACTTTGATTTGATTCTATTTGATGGTAAGTTTAAATAACCTAACCCTTCAAAACACAGTGGAAAAAAAATCCTAGAATCCCAGCCAGCTAACTGCTAGAAAACATTATGACCATCATTAATAACCGTTCATTTATGTTTAGCTACAGTATCCAGCCTGACATGTTCATCTGAGGAGTCGGGCTGTAGGAACAGGGGCTAATGCTGCCGTTCATCTTCCCTTCCCATGACTGGAAAGGGGACAGAGGTGAGAAGCGAGAAAGTCTTCAATCTCAGATATTGGGCTATAAGGAATTTTCTCTGGTTCAGGTCCAGAGTGGGCATCAGTCTGCGCTTGGGAGTTCTAGGTTTCTGGAGGAGGAGGTGGGAAATTGGTGTGAGGTTTTGAGCCCAACCCTCCTGCTGTGCTGCAGCCAGTCAGCATGGTTAGGGTTGAGCGCTGTGGTCAGGAAGCTCCCCGAGATACCCTGATGAGAGTCAGGGAGGATTTCTGCAAGAAGGACTGAGGCAGATGGCATTTTTTAACAAGGGTAAGTGATCTGAGAGTTGGTGTGACACAACAGGGATCAGAGCCAGATCTTTCCTCCAAAACAAAGAGGGTCACAGCACACAAACAGAAGTCTGTTCTGTCGTGCCCCCATGGGTGACCGCTGCATGTCCACACACCAAAATATGAAAATAATTGCAGAACTGGGGAACTGAGTACTCATCTGGAAACATCTAGGCCAGTCGTCTTCTGACTACGCAGAGCACGGTGTAGAGAAATCATCCTCAGAGGAAAGCTCCAAGAGGGAAGTCCATTTAACTTTGAACTTTGGAAAAATAACATCACACCGAAGCACTTACCACAGGCCAGGCACCATTCACTCCTCACAGAAACCCTGAGAAGTGGACGTACCAATTATCCCCCTCTTCAACAAAGAAGCCAAAGTTCAGAAAGACTAAGCAGCTTGCCTGCAGCCACACAGCTGAGCAGGATCAGGCAGAAGGGAACACACTTGAATCAGGGTCTGTTTGACTTCCCGTTCTTGCTACTCGGTCACATTGCCCCTCCCTTCCCTGCCTGTGCCATGTGAGGTGTAGTTCTGAGTTAGTTCAAGAGAATGGATGTCAGAGGAAAGTTGGTGAACAGACAGCTATTCACCAAGTGAGACCCCTCGCCCCAGCCTTCATTACTCAGAGCCGTCGCTGCGGAGTCCCAGGCCTTGGGGGCAAGAATGCAATCCACTAACCATCATTGCTCCTTGTCTTTAGGAAGGGAGGGGACATATTGCTAAATGAACCATTGTCATCTGATGACAAAGCCCTGTATTTCTTGGCATGTGTCTTATACTCCTAAGAGGCTCCTCCTCTTTTCTCTGTCTCTCTGATAATGTCCATCCTTTATCCACTCCCCCACCTGCCCCTTCCCATACTCAGATATGTGCACACGTGAATACAATATGGACACATGCATGTGACACTGTTCGGTCCCTTGTCTTGGACACTTACCAAGCTCCGTATGGAGCAGATACGTGCTAACACAGGAAATGGATGGGAATGAGCTAGGATCTCTGCCCATAACTTTGTACGTGAAGGAGCACAGTCTCCTGGAGAGAAGGAAGGGGTTCAAATACTTATGCATGCCACACCATGGCCATATCCGCTTCATCCCTGGGATGTCATCCCAGACAACCCAGCGCTTTTTCAGAGTCTGCTTTGCAAAGGTGCCAACCTCCTTTCTGTACCACCATCCTCAGAGCCTCAGCCATCCCTTTCCCACACTCACTGCAGGCCTTTATCTTCCTTCCCCATCACCACACCAAAAGACAAAGAAACCAGCCAACAAACCCAACCCCCTGATGCATTTGCTCCAGGCCAGTTGTTCTCACGCTCATTCTGGACTTAGACGTAATAACCAGGAATAACATACACCTTTCCCTTCCCTCTGTCTCATGTTGTTGAGGAGAATCAGGCCATGTGTGCGGAACATTTCTTGAAGACAGAATGGCGTATCATAGTGTATGGCAGGAGTGAAGTAAGCTACATGAGAACTAGAAAATAGACCTGCACATTCCACCCAAAAGGGTTAGCCCCTCAGCAACAGCCCATTGTCACCAACAATGTTCCGGAGCACCTCAGTTTTCAAGAGAAATACAAAAGTCTGCTTTTCTACAAAAAAAAAAAAAAAAAATTAAATTTGGTCCCCCCCAAAAAACAAACTGTGCATGCTAAATAAATACAGCCACCACTGCCAGTGTGCAACCTCTGTCACACGACAGACCCAGCCATGGGACCAACAAATTAAGCAGGAGTTTCCAGTTCCAGGGCCACAGCTTCACGTGGGAGGGATGCTCTCACTACACAGGTGGCACTCTGGTCACTAAAATAAGCACATAGCATACAATGATGTTGGCATGTGCTCTTGGAGAGAGCCTAAAGATTCTAGCTGTTCTTGCTAATAACTTTTCCTGTAACCCACTCCAATTTCTAACTCTTGATGAAATAAGAAAAAAGAAATAGTAAAAAAAAAAAAAAAAAAAAAAAAGCTCCCGGCTGTGCATATGCAATATCCAATCGGAATTAATAATTACTTGACCTACATTTCGATCTTCTGACTCTGTTTCTGAGGCCATGTTCTTGAACCAGCTGCTGCTGACAGAATTCTGACCCCACATGTTATTTGCTTCTGCTCTGCCTCTGAGAGCTTCCTGTAATCACAAATCCAGTTGTTTTAGCAAAAAATATGAAGTTTCATGCAGAAGACAAGCCTCAAAATTTAGAAAGCTTTATGGGAACGTGGCAGGCAGTGATTTCCTTAGGGTGGGGAATCCCATAAATTTTTCACTTTAAATTCCATCCTTTCCCGGCAAGTGGAAAACCTGCCCTGAGAACTGGGGTAAAGAGATGGATCAGCAGTTTTGGACCCAAAGGGAAAATCTCAACAGGTTTCCTGTATGTGCAAAGCCACTTGAAATTGAGTATGTGTCAACACAGATTTAATTAACTCCCAGCCAAGACCTATTGGAAATGATCCCAGAAAGTTGGGACAAAGGAGAAGGTGTTAATTTCTCAGCAGGAGAGAAAGTGCCTTTTAACTGCATTGGATTATGGTGTAAGGCCTAGTGATGGAGCCTGAGCAGTTTCAGATGATCCTTTTCAGGTGGGCTGAAAACAGGTGGTAATAAAAATCAACAAGTCAGTCCTCACCAGTAAGGCCAGAAGATGCAGGACAGGGTCCAACAAAGTACCACAAGCATCTTCCAAATATCCAATGTATAGGTAGTCCCAGAATCTCTGATCCAGGAGGGACATCAGTGAGATGTCCTCACATCTTAAAATCCATGTTTCTCTATAGGAGTTAAACCAGTTAAAAAATAGAATCACACATTGATGTGATTGCCCTTCTGTGGGGAGAATGCCAAGGCTTTCTGGGAATATTGGGGAGCCTCAAACTCCAATCGATAATGGCAGCCCCCACATCAGTAACTTCCATTGCACCCACAGAAAGCCACACAGATCCACAAAGATCAAATGAACCACACATCAGTCAAGGCATTTGGTATAAAGAGGATGAATACTACAAATTTCAAATTGCCTCTGATACATAGATAGATACATCGATAGAGAAAAGCAAGCATCAATTGAGGCAATTTAAACAATTAGAGTATAATCATGAGGAAGCAGAATTGGATGTGATTGTAATTCAGTAATAAGCCAAATCAAATATATGACACCCTATTAGGAGAAAGCCTGGAACACAGAAGAGGAAGTCAGAAGAGTGGAAAGTTGACCCCATTTATTCATTGGTGTTCAAGTGGGAGAAGCACTTAATCCAGGGACTGCAAACCTTCTGTTTCCTGGAGAAATGGGCTCTGTTGTGAAGCCCATGGTGGGCAAGATTAAATAGGGGGACTTGAGGGGACTTAATAGTCCCCTCCTCCATGCCAGGCTTCCAGACTCACAGAGCAGTCTTCCCAAGACAAATCTGACTTCCTATCCATGCATGTATCAGGAAGGAGCTGGACAGGAGGTATGGGCATTTCAGGGATCCAAGTTGCCTACTTGTTATGGCATAAATACAAGGTGTCCCCCAAAAGTTCATGTGTGAGACAATGCAAGAAGGTTCAGAGGTAAAATGATTGGGTTAGGAGAACCTTAACCTAACCAGTGCAATAATCCTCTGATAGGGATTAACTAGGTGGTAACTATAGGCAGGTCAGGTGTGGTGGAGGAGGTGGGTCACTGCGGCATGCCTTTGAGGTTTATATTTTGTTGTAGTGAAGAGATCTGTCTTTCTCTGCTTCCTGGGGCGATGTCCCCAGCCGCTTTCCTCTGCCACCTTCTTCCACAATGTTCTGCCTCACCTCAGGCCCCAAAGAATGGAGTCAGCCATCTATGGACTAAGACCTCTGAAACTGTGAGCCCCCAAATAAACTTTTGCTCCTCTAATTGTTTTTGTCAGGTCTTTTGGTCATAGCAGTGAAAAAGCTGACTAAAACACCACTCTAAACTAAAAACAATTGACATCTGGCTGCTACACATCAGTCTCATGTGCACTTGATTGATGCATGTCTGCCTCTCCAAGTCAAAGCCACTCCCTTCAATGACATGACGAAGACAAGAGTGCATTTGCCTTTCATTTGATAGTAACTCTGATCTCATCTATTGCCCTCTTTGGGGCCTAAAATATTTTCCATGTACCCAACCCCATTCTAGGTGATTGAAGGTTATAAAACATGATTCTTACCTTGTAAGACTTGCCAATCTACTTGGAAAATATAAATTTACATACAAAACAATTAGAGAATAATAAACAACAGCAAGTAATTGAGTAGTAGATGGGGCACCACTAAATGAAAAAGTAGACAATACTCATGTTAAAGCCAAAAGAAAAAAAGCATCCTTAGAACTACAGCTATGAAACTGGGGAAACAAGACAGAAGAGGTTGTATCAATGTCAAGTTTAGACTCTCCTCCCAGAAGTGTCCCAAGGTATCTCTGGGTTGTGCCCTTGCAAATCAAGACTAGGACATCTGTCTATGGCAGAGATGGATCTGGATCTGGGTTTTGTGGTGCCTGAAGCTCATAACACTGAAGAAAAAGAACACAACAACAAATGTGAATCCCCTCAGGCCCCTGGCATAGGTCCCTACAGATCTGTAACATCATATAAACCCACTCTGGTCTGTCATTCTGATACCATAAGTCCAGGCTCTATTCAGAACCCATTTGCTGACCTGCTTCCAAGGCCATGGAAGGCAGGAGCTTTCCCCGTGACCTGATTTCGAAAAAGGACCTATATTAGTTAGAATTAGGTTCAGCTGCCAGTGGTGACAACAACAGCAACATCAAAACATGGCAAGGGGCCAGGTGTGTCAAACCATGGTGCTTACTAGATGCTTCTTGAGAGAGCCTATCGTGTGCAGTTTAAAGTTCAAATGCTCCACAATTAACTGTGCCCTCGAGGACTGGACTTCTCTTTCCTCTAGTGCCCCCATCCACACAATGAGAACAGTAATAGTACCTACCTGATGAAGATGATGTGAAGATTAAATTAATAGCTCGAAAGTGCTTAGGACATGCTTGGCTTTTAACTGATGGTACTACATGTTGAATGAAGCTAAGTCAAGTCAGTGAAAAAAGAAGCGAGGACTGGATTGGGGAAACCAGTTTTGAATTATTATGCCCCTTCTTCACAGGTGACAAGCTGACCAGCATGTCCTCTTCCTTGCCTTTGACATGTGCCTGAGAGGATCCCTGGGAGGGTCCTCCTCTGAGGACCAAAGCCATGCTCCACATGCTCTTGTAATTATGCTCATAACAGGAAGAGTAAAGTCATTTTTGGTGTCTGGAGACAAATCCAAAAGACCATAAAAACTAAAATTCATCTTTCAAAAAGTGTCCATTGGCAACGGACATGTTTACCCAGACTCCAAGTGTGATGGAGGCACAGTATGTGTTGCACAGTCGGCTGTAAGCAGCTTTCTGGAGGCTGAGGAATGTTCAAGAACTTCGCAAATTCGTTATTTTAAACCAATGAAGAAAAAAAAAAAAAAGCTCCCTCCTCCGGGCTCCACCTAACCAAAAATCCCATGGAGTTGGCACAGCTACAAGATCACAGTCAGGGAAGCCAAGGATGGGAAAAACTGGGCCCCTCACCATGTCTTGGTGTGTGAAACAAAGAGTGAGACAAATCACCCCTTCCTGTGATCCTGGTGAGACCCCACAATTGCATTTAATTCAATAAAGAGTTTACCCTCTAAGCTGGATGTGGTGGAACATGCCTGTAATCCCAGCACTTAGGAGGCTGAGGCAGGAGGATCACAAGTTCAAAGCCAGCCTCAGCAATTTAGCAAGGCCCTAAGCAACTTAGCAAGACCTTGTTTCAAAATAAAACAATAAAAAGTCTGGGGATGTGGCTCAGTGGTTAAGTGCCCCTGGGTTCAATCCCTGGTTCCAAAACAGGAAGGAAGGGAAAAAAAAAGAGAGAGGAGAGTTCACCTTCAAGAGTCCCACCTTCTATTTTTTACTTAAAAGAAAAAAAAATCAAACAACAGGGTCTCACTTAAAGTTGTGAATGTGCCTCTCTGATTCTCCCATTTTCAGGCCTCCATTGGTAGTGGAGTGAGAGGGTTCCTTAAAAGCCACATCAAACTCTGAGGGTCTCTTCCTTCCTTCCCTCTGTCCCTGGAGCTGAACCCCAGAGTCCCTGCTCACATTCATCTACCCAATAAACAGAGAGAAGCTGAGTCTGGAAGTGCTGGATCTTAGCAGAATCTTAGATCTCACCTAGAACCATCACTTTGACCTAATGATAAGGAGGCTACATGCAGAGAAACTTAGACAAGATGATGTGGGTAATATGCTTCAAATCAAGAATTTAATTTAGACTTTAATTTAGACAAGACTTTCAGTATGCATGCATACTGTCTTAAATTTAATTTAGACAAGACTTTCAGTATGCATGCATATTAGGGTATTTGACAAATATTTCTGGGTATTTATGATGTGCCAAAACTAGATCAGCGAGACAGACGGGGCCTTACCCGCACCGGGCTTTCATTCTCTCAGGGAACATAGGCAGCGAATGGACCATTTCTACATAGGCCTATAGCCCGAATCTCTTTCCCCTACACCTCGAGCTGGTATTGGACACAGAATCTGACTCTCCACATCTATGATGGTGCATCTGCAGTTGTGGTGCACATGATTTATAAGAATGACAGGAAGAGTACCATTTTAATCTTCCTGATCTGCAATGACAAAACAAACATAAAAACTCACCCTAAAGCATCATCTTTCCACATAGAGGCAGTGTACCTCAAGAAGGAGTGTGGACTTAGGAATCAAAAAGACCTGGATTTGAAACTCTGATCTCCTATTAATATTCAATAGTTGTGTGATACTATGGAAGAGACTTCATCTCTGGGCCTTGGTTTTCTCATCTACAAAAAGGTGGGGCTAATGCTGTCTCTTAGGGTTACTACGGGATTACATGAGGCGATGGGCTGATGTAATCCTGTAGGATTACAGACTGATGGACTGACACATTCCACGCATTCACTCACAATGCTCAAAACACATCAGCAACATCTTCTCTGCCACCCCCTCTTCTCTAGTTGGCCCTGGCAGTTCCTTTGTGGCATTTTAGAGGGAATCATGCATTCGAAAGACCTAGTGAAAAGAAGGAGTAAACTGATTAAAAACAAAACCTCCAACTGGTTGCCCTTTCATTTCTTTTTTTGTTTTGTTTTGTTTTGTTTTGTTGTTTTTTTCTCTTAAAGCCAATTTCTTTGCACACTTATTAGTAAGTATTACAGTCTGGCCCCTGGTGATCATAGCACACAATGCCAATTTATGCTAATAACAATCCAGCCCCCCAAAGCCATTCCCCCATCTGTGTTTGATTAACCCTCAGTGATGTCACTTGACCTAACTGCAACAGATTTTTATCTCACAAAAAAAATTAAACAGAACAACGGTGACTGAAGTTAATAAGATCGATTATTTAACAGAGAGGTTAATCTTGGCTGTACATTAAAATCACACACACACACACACACAAACACACATGCGCACGTGCCCACGCACACACAGAGTTAATGCCTGGGTCCCACCCTAAGTCAGTTGAATCTGAGCCCCTGGAGAGAAGGTCTGAGCATGGAGAGTTTTGCCAGCTCCCCAGGCAGTTCTGATGAGTAGCCAGGATTCAGAATCAGAGCTTTCAAAACTCTATTGAAACTTGACAAATGAAGACACTGACCATCCCTTGGAGGCAGCCTCTGGGCAGACTCTGGTTTCTACAGAGAGATGTCCGTGCTCAAAAGGGCTTTGGTCTCCTCTTGAGGAGTTGCTTTCAGATCATAAGGCACATACTTTGGCAAATTTTTGTCTTTTGACAGTGGATTTGAGTTTGGACAAAAATCCTAAAGCAATTCTCAAACCCAGCTAGCTGAATTTGCTGGGCCATTTTGAAGGATAACTGGGTAAGACCATTTTTGGTCAAAAACAACATATGGCCAAAGGGTTGGATTTGTCTCATGTGCCTCATAATTGACACAAAAGGCAATTCCAACAGAGGGCCACAAACATTTTTATTAGTAACAGCTGTATTGGAGTCCGTGTGCTGCTCCCCAAAGCACTGTCTTTAAGAGACAATGTTTGTCTGGACTTGTAAGGGCTGGTGGGACTATTAAAAACCTGCCTCATTACTTAAGGGTCAAATTCACATTTAGAAGTTAAAGGGGGAAAATTGGTGGGAAGGGGCAGAACCAGGCAGCCCCCAGGTTTTATGGAACTCTCTGTTCGTCATCCTACACCATCAGAATCCAATTTGCTACATCTAAGAGGGATCCCACACCAGGCTGGGAGAACCACAGCCAGGAGCCCAGGAGTGCTGAGGGTCCCTCCTCAGACTTTTCCTTCTCAGGAAACTTTGTGACTAGGTGAGATGATTAAATATCACATTGTGATTTTTGTTTGCCCTCTAAACCCTTGGAATGAAATTCTCTCACATTATATCAGATAAATCCTACCTGGTGAAAACACCAGACACTGTTAAGTCCACAGAGTCGATTGTAAATCAATTGGACTTTATTTCCAACTCCAACATTTTGCAGTTATTTTCTTTCCCAGATGAGATTTTATTCCTCTCTCATTCCTCCTCAAGCTAATGTGAACATTAACCATTGTGCTCCCCTGTCTAGGGTCTCCTGTCTCTAAAATGGCATTTCCCAATGTGTATGTTCCAAGAAACACTGGCTTCACAGTACCCATTTGTCCATTCATTTACTCAATAACTATATATATATACAACTCAGCACTTTCTCCTCTATTCCAGGCACTGTTCTTGGCTATGGGACCCTGATTATGAATAAAACAGATGAAAACCTGCCTCTGCAAAGCTGTCATTCTAAAGAGATAGAAATAGAAGCTGAAGATCCATAGAAGTTAGGGGAAGGGGAATTCCATGGTCATCCAATGCTGAAGTGCCCCTCTAGTCTCTAATAGGAGACTCATGCTACACCCTTCCTTCCCCAGATTCATTTGCCATGGTATTCTTCTGTGAGGCATCCTTGTGGACCGAATTCTGCGAAATCCACTTTGGGAAACCCTGCTCTGTGATGTTGGATTGCTCAGCGTGGGGACAACATCTGTCTGTCATCAGCCATAAAACCGGGTCCCCTTCTTGTTGGGGAAAAGTGTTTGCTTCCTGCACTAAAGAAATCACTTAAATCACTTCTCATTATTGTCGTTCTCTAACTCCTCTTCGGCTGTTTTAGGCATTCTGAACACTTATCTCATCTCCTCTAACATTTCAGACTATAAATCTCAAAATATATGTTTCAAAAGCCTTCCAATCAGGCCTTGGGTTCCTCTTAAAGAAACAAGAATTCACCTTATGAAGGATTCCCAAATTTAGAAATGCAAAATACCAGCATACCTTGTGGCTTCAAAATCATCCGTTATTCTCAGGAATCACAGAGAAGTCGGCATTTGGGGTCCTAAATCTGCCTTCACACCTCCCTTTAACCCCTCCACCAGGGTGAGAAGCTCTTGCATGGAGCCTTGCTTTCCAGGGGTAAGAATTATATTTGTCTCGGGTGCTGGCTCCAGAGACATCTGTGATGGCAGCCCATCCAGCCCTGTTCTCGGGAGCTAACTTTAGCAGCAGATTCTGCATCTGCTGGCAGAGTTTGACACAGCATATGTTTTCCAAAGCAGCCCTTCCCAATAGCTGACTCCTTTCTCATGCGAGGACATTTAATATATCCTGAGAACTAATCATCTCCCCCCCTTCCCAAACGTTTAAGCTATTTTTAATTTCATCCAACTTAACAGCAATCCTGTCTGGAGCCCATCTTTTGATTTCAAAATAAATAAAAAAGATTTTCTATAACTCATAATAGATTTCACCTCTGGGCAGGCCAGCAAATTTATCCACACCTTTCTCTCATATGTTCTCCGACACTCCTATTACCCTTGAACTTCTTGAAGGGATTAAATACAAGTAACCACCATTGTAGTGGTCTTAAAATACATCCACAATGTCTTTGACACTTCTCTCTTCAAAAAGTGGAGCTTAATTCCCTTCCCCTTACATGTGGGCTGGACTTAGTGTTAAGCTTCTAACAAAGAGAATATAGCAAAGTGATGTGTTAGACTTCTGAGTCTTGGTTATAAAAGGATCACTCATTCTGGGGAAAGCCAGCTGCCATGTCATAAAGGCACTCAGGCTGCTCGATGGAGAGATCCACATGGGAAGGAATTGAGGCTTCCTGCCAACAACCAGCAAGGAACTGAGGATTGGGCCTATAGCCATGTTGTAAACCATCTTGAAAGTGGATCCTGAGTTCCAGTGAAGCCTTCAGATGACTGGACACCTCATGACACCTTCACTTTGACTTCGTGAAAGACTCGGAGACAGAATCACCCATATAAGCTGGTCCTGAATTCCTGCCCTACTATGTGAGATAATAAATGTTTATATTGGTTTAAGCCATTAAGGGTTGAGGTGATTTGTTATGCAGCAATATGTAACTAATACAACTCTCCTTTGGGATCTCATACAATGGCCCAGCTGTGCTCCCTGAAGTGTCTGTCTCTTTTGTCTGCAACAGTTGGACTAGATTGGCCAGGAGTGTAATTGGCTTGAGTCACGGGACTTCACCCTGTGGCTCAAATTAAGTGCTATTTTTATAGAGGTGCTAGCTTCTATTAGCCCCATGACCTGCTTTCAAGATTCCCAAACCCCTAGCAGAGGGGGGAGATCTGTCTACAAAACTGCCGGTTTAAATCTGTATACTTTCCACATACCATGCAGCTGCCACAGCTCACCTCCAAGGCCCTTCTCTGTGTTTCTCCAGGGCCACTGCTTAAGCTGCTATCATTGCCCACTTCTCAGCTTCTGAGTCATGCTCCCTGAGCCATGTCATTGTCACCGGATGCTGGGCTATCTAATAGCTGTCATCCCTCTATCCACATTTCCTGTAGGAGTCCCAAGGCAGTATTGGGCTGGCACACCTTCCCTTCTGCAGGGAGGGTGCCAACACTAGGCTGCCACACTCAGGCAGCAGCCAGCACACCAGAGAAGAACCAGTGCTCTCTTTCATTTTAGTTTTTTGTTGTTTTTGTTTTATGTGGGTTTGGAGCTTAAATCTAGGGCCTTGCACATGCTAGGCAAGTGCTCTACCTCCGAGCTACATCCTCAACCCATCAATTCTTTTTGATCCCCAGTCAATCATACCTGCCATTTTTGTTCTTTGAAATAAATTCTCTCCCAAACGCAGCAGTTCCCTCCTTCATTTTCAATAACTCTCACCAGCAGCAAACACAAACAAGTCCATCAAACACTCCTGCACAAATGTGAATTTTAATCATTTATCTTATTTATTTTCCTAAAAAGCTCCTTGGCTATCATAACAGTAAAATAACTCTTTCTATGCATACACAAGCTCTCAAGTTTTGATTCTGAGAGCCCAATTTTTAAAAAATTATTTCTAAGACAAGTACATATGTGCATATGTCTGGGATGGCGGGGGGCCTGTTGCTAAGCAGTGATTGGTCTCTTGATGGTTTCTTTTTGGAAGGAACAACAGCTATATTTATAAATCACCAAAACCTCAGTTTTTCAAAATTCTCCTAAATACATTGTGCAGCACATAAGCTCTACAGGATGCTGGGGCTTTTGTGGGATTCTGTGGTCATCTTTGGGAAATGCCAGCATTGAATGTTTCTCTATTGTTGGACTTCTCCAGACTTCCCATGTGCTGATGTTCATCAGGAGACAACAAAATAAGGATTTAGATGAGGTACACAATGTTTCCCAAACTCACTTTGTCACACTGTATCACATGGATAGTGTTATGTGAAATACTTTGTGAAATGCTGGGTGAGACCTGCCCCAAAGAACATAAAATATAGCAAAATTAAATGCTCTCTAATTTGTTACCTACTCTAGGTCATTCAGCTTTGTCCTATTCCCAACCAGTCTTAAGAAAGTACAAGGGAGGGGCTGGGGTCGTGGCTCAGTGGTAGAGCGCTTGCCTCGCATGCGTGAGGCACTGGGTTCGATTCTCAGCACCACATATAAATAAATAAATAAAATAAGATCCATCAACAACTAATAAAAAATATTTTAAAAAAAAGAAAGTACAAGGGAAATCATTCCTTAAAGACATAGATCTGGGGTCTTAAGAACCCCAGGAACAAAATAATCTTCTTAGCTTATTTTCTCCCCAAAGACAGAAAGAACACAAGAGTTCTCAATGGGTATATTGTGGGTAAGTTAAATCAAATTTGCTCTTAGTCGTTAAACTAAGATCACACCTTCCATCTGAAGCCCCAAATGAAGAATATGGAAATCTTAGGCAGAAAATTATGATACTCAAGGCCCACACCCCATCCTACCCTTAAAACACAAAACAAAACAAAACATAAAGACAGGAATGAAGGAAGGTGGGAGATGAGGGAGAGGGAGAGAGAGAAAACTTTATTCTTTCAACATTGACCCATTTTGTTCAGGTCTAACAACTCAAAAGCAACAGAGTCATTGAAACACGATTGTAAAACTATAACACTCCTCAATTACTTCTCGTTGGCCAGACAAGCAAACCTATTATTTGACGATGCATCATGCTCCGAGATAGTCAACTTTATCATACAGAGGTCATGAGAAAAAGACCACAGGTACAGTTTGCTAACCTCCACTAGATAATTTTTCACAGTTATCATCCAAGCACTGTAAAAGCACAAAAGATATGTTATCTTCGGGCTCAGTTTATTATAACGTGTGGGTGAAACTCCCTATAAAACCACTTACTAGGTAACTGTTGCACGTTCTCCCACACAGAAAGTCAAATCAGTAAAACATCTTTTTGACAGTGTCTTTTTAAGTGTCAGAAATAAAAGGACGTGCTCTTAAAGGAGAGGTAGCACACTATTTATCATCCCACCTCACTTTCCCACACGTACACACGAAGATCCCCATCGCCTCTCTGCATGCCGGAGACACTCAAAAGAATCCTTCTCAGTCAACGCGTTACTTTTACAGCTGAGTATTTCACGGCAGAATTGTTCCTGGATAAAGCTGCAAGTAACATTAACTCAAGTACTAACAGTGGCGGTACTTTTCCCCCCTAGGGTCATAATATTGAGTAAGACCCAGGAAATACAAAATAAAAGGATGATGGATTCCCTCAGCAAATGTTCTCAAGAGTCACAGATTTAATATTAGAGCCTAGGAGAGGTCGGGGAACTATGCAGCTCAAACTTAGGATTTTTCTAAGATCCTACCTCTCTCCCACACTAATGTCCTCCTCGTCCCCAGGGACCCTTTAGGGGATGGGGTAGGGTCTCATATGATTAAATCCCAGCATGTATAATGACATCCCAAGAAATTCGGGCTTCATAAGCCTATCCCTGAAAGAAAAGATGAGTTAGAGTGTGAAACGGGACACCCCTCCCAGAAAGCAATTCTCTTGAGAATTCACTTCCCATAAATTGACATCTAGAAGCTTCTTTTCCATTCAAGGTAAGGAAGCAGTTTTCTAGATCAGTACATGTGAAAGCAGTGATTTTCAAAGGAAACCAACAATAATTGAGAGAGGGGAGAATAGTTGGTCTCCCTGTGAAAATCTACTGAATAAATATTAAGGAGGTTATATGTTTCCAAAATAAAATAGGGACTATGAGAGAAAAAGAATACTCAATTGTACAAGATGGTGACTATACTTAATAGCAACCTATTATATTCCTAAAAATTGCTGGGAGAATAGCTAAGTGTTCTAACTGCAAAAAAATGAGAGGTGTCCAAGGTAACACATATTCAAATTAGCTCAACGTAGCCATTCTACACTATATAAGCACAGGTGGTCCTTTATATTCTCAGGTTCTGCATTGGAGGAGTCAATCAACCACAGATGAAAATATTTTTTTGAAAAAAATGAATAAGCATTTTAGATGTACAGATTTTTTCTTGTCATTATTCCCTAAATAAGACAATATAACAACTATTTACATAGCATTTACATTGTATTAAGGATTATAAGTAATCTAGAGATGATTTAAAGAACACAGGAAGACATGGGTAAATTACATGTAAAAACAATGCAATTTTAGATAAAGTACTTCAGTATCCATGGATTTGAGTACTTGCAGGAGATCCTAGAACCAATGCTCCAAGGATCCTAAGGACAATGTATCAAAACAACCTGTACACAATAAATGTTACAATATTTATTTGCCAATGTAAAAATGTCAAAAAATAGAAGTTTTCCAGTTAAAGGTGCAGAACTATTAATACAGGGTTTGATATGGGGTACAATGAAGGGTTGGACAAAGATCAACTTTGGCAAAACACTTATTCTCAGATTGGATCTTTGGGGTCTTTGCCAAACTGGCCAAGTTGGTTTCTTTGGTGCAGCAGTTTTCAAATTTCACTATGCATCAGAATTATAAGAAAATAAAATTAGAAGAAAAATAAATGAAATATGCAAATCTTATCCTTGTCAAGTTTATAATTTTGTTGAATAGGTAAAAGATGTTTACTCCGAGAACAAATAAATATTAGCAAAATGCAAAATTGAATACCTTATGGTGAAAATGTTTCTTTATTACCAAAATATGGTTGGGGGCCAACAAAGGGATGTGTGCAGTAATCCCCTTTGTCTGCAGTCATCCTTTTCATAGATGCAGTTACATGAGGTCAGTCTTAGTCTGAAAACACAGTACAGTGTAAGGTATTTTGAAAGAAAGACCACAGTCACAAACTTTTATGAGAGCATATTGCTACAATTATTCTATTTTATTATTAGTTGTTAATCTCTCACTGTGCCTAATTTATAAAATAAACTTTATCATAGGTATATACATACAGGGAGAAACTGTACATATAGGCTTGGACACTATCTATGGTTTCAGGCCTTCACCCCACAATCTTGGAATGTATCCTCTGAGGGCAAGGGGGAACTAATATATAAAGTTCCTTTACCTGGAGCCAAGCTCAATAATCAACTCAAAGAACATGAAATACAGCCTTGAACCTTTAATGGTTAAGCAAGTCTCATTTCCAAATCTTTTTGTGTGTATTAGTTTTAATTCATTTCCAAATCTTTTTTCAACCATGTCAAAAAACCTTTGAGATCTTTCTAGCATGATCCCCATGTGTTCAACATTTAGTCATTCAATAAACATTTATATAGCTCTCTCTATGGGCTAGGTACATGAAGTACAGGCAGGAGTAAATGACCTAGTCCATGCCCTCTCAGAGCCACAGGAATAACCAGGCAATCCATTCCAGGACAAAGACTATTATACATTGGAATATCTAAATCAAACAAAGTGGGTCACAGAAAATTTCTGAAAAGATGAGTATGAAGGTTACTGGATGTTAGCCAATTGGAAAGGGCAAAGGGAAAAAAATCCAGCATGTATAAGAGTCCATAGGCATGAGAAGCATGGTGTGGTCACATTGGTTTGATTGGAGAAGAAAATACAAGATTTCAGAGGGAATTTTTAAAAAAAGATAACTTTTGCCTAAGAAATCTGGGACGGTTTCATGGAGCAAGTGAAGTTTGGAGCTGTGCCTTGGCAAGTGGGTAGAACTCCAGTGAGATGAAGTGAGAAGATACAGAGGAGGCATGTTCCAGTGTCCTTCAGTTTCCTGTACGTCGCCTGGCACGAATAGGTGCTCAGAAATTATAACTAAAGGTTGAAAGTATAACTAAAAGCTGAACAAGACACCAAGGCAGAAGATTGAGCTCAAGGTATGTTTGGAACAGTGAAGAGTCTGACTTGTTGGATGCACAGAATCTTCATGGAAAAGATACAGAATATAAGGTAGGAAAAGTAAACAGAGGCTAAATAAAAGAAGTCCTAACTCTTGTTTGGAATTTTTTAAAAATCCCCTAAGAAATGGAGAGCCATCAGTGCATTTTGAGCACAATAATGGCACAGCCAAAGTGTACTAGAGAGACAATTTGGTAGGATGGAGGAAGGGAGGGACCAAAGTTTAGAGGCCAGTTAAGATGCTAATGGATCCAATCCAGAGTAAAATGCCCAGCTAGGCGGGGCAAGAAGAAGGTAGGAGATTTGTAGACTTAACTACTCAAGAGGTAGAAAAGAGGGGACTACAGAGAAGAGTTACAAAGTTCTAAAGGTTAGGCTCTGTTTTCCAGGAATACCTAAACCTACATAAAATACCACCCTAAGACACAGAGAATTAAAACAACAGTCACTGCTTTGCTTATGAATATGCAGTTTGGGTCCAGCTTGGTGGCGAAGGCTCCTCTGAGCTCCACTGGACACCAGTTCTTTCACAGATCACTCACATGACTGGTCCCCTGGCTTTGCTGTTAGAAAGCTGAGGGAACTGTAGTTACCCCCCATATGACATCTTGGTGTGCTGGGCATAACTATAGTTACCCTCCACATGACATCTTAGTATGTATGGCAGAAGCTGTATGTCTTTTGTGACCTACCCCTGGAAGCCACATAGCATTGCTTCTACCATATTCTGTTAGTTGAAGTGGTCACAGAAGTCCATCAAGACCAAGGGATGGAGCATAGACTTTGGTTCTTAATGGGAGAGTGTCAATTTCTGGAAGGTCATGTGGGTAGGAAAGATGATTGAGTCTTATAATAGGTTAATTAGACTTCAGAATGTGACCTTATTTGGAAAAGGGGTCTTTGCAGATGTAATTCAGATGAAGTCATACTAGATTAGCATAAGCCCTAAGTTCAATGACTAGTTTCCTTATAAAGAGAGGGTCTGACACAGGCACAGAGGAGGCAGGCACAAAGGAAGACAGAAACAGAGACTGGAGTGATGCCACCACAAGCCAAGGAGTGCCAGGAGCCACCAGAAGCCAGAAGAGGCTCAGAAGTATCCTCCCCTTGAGCCTTCAGAAGGACCATGGCCCTATGGACACCTCCATGTTCAGAGTTCCAGCCTCCAGAACTGTGAGAGAGAAGGTACTTGTGTGGTTTTAAACCACCAAGTTCATGGTAAACTTATGGCAGCCCTCGGAACTAACATACAGCCTCTTTTGGAGAATGCCATCCGCCATACCTGGTGAGGCATTGATTGGAGGGACAGTCTTGAAACAGCACCAGGAGGAAGAGCTGGCCTAGAAGGGCAGGTTCCTGGAGGAGCTGCAGAGTGTGACAGGTGCACCAGATGCCAGGACAGAGCTAGTGTAGAACGTGAGGCTGTCGCTGGGAGGACTAGGTTGGGACCAGACATGCAGCTTTAAAACTTCCAGCCTCAGCAAGAAGCTCAGCACAAAGCCAGACATCCTCTGCATCTGCACTGCTCTGGGGGCTGCATCAGGTGACCACATGTTTCTACGTTTTAATTATTTATAGTGAGCAGTCCAAAGCACTGTTCAACCAGCCTAATGACTCGAGGTGATTGAATCAAAGGGGAAAGAGATTCGAGCTGCACGTGAAGACTTCTAATAGACTTCTCTGGAGTTTACAGCTGAAGGGAAGACCGCTCCCCTGCTTTCTAATAGACTAACAAACCTCTCTAAATCTCCTTTCAAGACCCCAAAGGTACCCGCCAGTTGCTCTTTCATTGGAGAGCCAAAATGAGTACAATAAGTTTTGTGGCTGGCACAGATGAAATTAGGAATTTGTTAGTGAAATGTTCTATACACTGATTTTCCTGACAACCCTCTCATGGTCGTAGATAGCCGTCCCTGATCAACGAGATGCCAATTAAAAGAGAGCAGCCATTTCCCTCATCCAAATATTTCTACTTGGCTCAGAATGGATTCCAAACAGTCCGGGGGTTCTCGGGGAAGCTTTAAATTCTTTTTCCTAGCTAGGCAGTCTTTTAGGTTTTCTGTTTCAGACTCTTACCCTTCATTGCAAAGCTCAAAAAGAAATTATATCTCAGTTTGGTTGGCTTCCCCCACTCCCCTCCACACCCCATGGTAGGGCATTCATTAATTTAGATTTCCTGGGAACTCAGGTCCCTCCTGGCCAGGACTGGTAAAGAAATCCCATTAAAGATAATGAATTTTTTTTTCCGAAACTTTTTGGGCTGATAGTTTTGCTGAAAGGTGCAGAGGGACAGAATTTTCTTTGCAAGGCACTAAACCAAGACCATGGTGGATGAGCCCCTGGAGAACTCTAGGGATGAAGAGAAGATGAAGAGAGCAACCAGAGGGGCTCCCTGGAGAGGAAAAGGGAAAAAAGCCAAGGAGGAGAGAGAGAAAATGGTGAAGGGGAAAGAAAGACACAAAGATTCCTCACTGGCATGAAACCATGGAAGTTTCTATAAATGCTCCATAGGTTTTGAGAGCAAACCAGAAAGCTGTATTCAGGCAGCATTCTTGGGTTGGGGGTAGGGGTCTTGGATTCTAGAAAAGCAGGAAGGAAGCAGATCATGGGCCAACCCCAGGAAGGCCTGCTGCAGAACTCAAAAAAGTTCCTGTCATTATCTTCATCCTCCCAAATAAGATGGACAGCCTCACAAAATCTTGGGCTATGTGAAGAAGGGAATCCCCATCATTCTATACCAATCTCTAAATAAAGACTAGTTGTTTTGGCTGATGGGGGAGTGATTTACTGGTTAAGTTTATAATAGAAAGGTGATCTCATAATTTTTTTCATAAGTTATAGAGAATAATAAAGATAATAATACAACTAACATTTAGTGTTCAGTGTAGATCAAGAATGGCGTGTTTTATGCATGTTAGTTCACTTAATTTTCAAAAGGTTTCTATGAGGTTGGTACTATTATTGTCCTGTCCAGTTTTAGACAACAGAACTAAGACCCAGGTAGGTTACAAGATTTGCCATAGGTCATGCAGAGCCAAGATTTGAACCAGGAAGTCCAACACCAGAGTCCACACTTTGAACACACTGTTTTCTATCTGTCATATCATTGTCTGGGCTAATGGAAGACATTAGGAGGCAAAACTTATCAAACACAGTAAGCTAATTATGAGATTCTTCACTGAGGTCCTCTGGACCAGTATATTGTGGAGCAAAAGTAACAGAGGTGTGGGATTTAAAACTGGAAAGTCTATAGTAATTATTAGTTCTAGTCAGGGAAACTGAAGCAACAGTGATGACTTGCCCAAGGTCATACAATTAACTATGGCAAAGCTAGGTTAGAATTGGAGCCTTCTAAAGCCCAGCAAGGCTGGCTCATGTACCAACATTGCTCATCTCCCAGAATTGACCAATGACACCATCACTCCAGAAGATGAATATGGAAACTTCCAGGTATGTCACCCCCCACCACACACACACCTTAGGGAAGTGGAGTGCATGAGAAAAGAACCGGTCATGATCCACAGAGCAACACTAGAGAGAGAGAGAGCAACACTGTTTTACCCTCACCTTCTGTGCATGCAGACCCCAAATCCCAGGTCTGTCATTGAGAACACAGAGGGAAAGAAGCTGTTGATGAGCTGACCCTCCAGGGGCTGGAAAGTTTATCTGAACAAATGGTGAAGGAATTGGAGCTGCAAAGAGAGCTGAGCTGCAAACGGGCTTCTTATTTGTGTTAACAAAATAATCAAACCTTTCCTTGGATCCCTTTATGGCAGATTAAGAAGGCTTTGGGGGATCCTGACATACCTGTCACTGAGCATTTGCATTTCACACTGCAGAAACCCTTTAGATTAACGACCTCCCTATCTGCAAGATACTCTTGTCTTAATCATCAAGTTATGTGTAATGCCAATCCCACCAAGATTAAAGAGGAAAGAATTTCTGGTACAAAATTTTGCTAATGACTGACGAAGACATAAAATCTTGCTGCAATAAATTACCATGTGTCTCCTAATATGGACCTACTGATTTACTTGAAGTAAAATTGCTTTGGAACCACACACCTGGGCATCATCGGACCCCTTCAGAAATAGTGAGTTTTATATTTATGTTTAGCTGAGGTGAACCCTGAGGACAGCCATCTGGTACTGCAAGTACCAATTGCCCTGAAGTGGAAAGTGGCATTTCTATAATGCTGCAATCAATAATCTTGCAGGCAGTGTGCAGTGGAGAGAAAGGGGCACTTCCTTAGGCCTGTCACTGCCACCCAGCAACCCCAGGCTCCCTTCTACTGGCTTCTGTGCACTTGAAATGTTTACCTGCTTTATGGGTATTACATGCTCGGGAAAGACGGCCAAACTCTGTGGGTTCTCTCCTCTGGTTGGATGAAGCAGCCTGGTGTGACAGGAGACTAAAATAGCTGGCCCCCCAAATACAAGGACTCTGACCCTACTGTGGTTCCAAGTCCATTCAAATCCCAGTTGAGCCACTTGTTATTCATGTGGCCTCAAACACCTGATCTCTCTATGCCTTAGCTTCCTCATTTAAACAAAAATAATCATAAATCACTTAGAGGAGTTCCTGGCAGAAAGTGGACTATTCAATGGCAGACATGGGGCTGGACCCCTTCTTCCTTCTAATTTTTCAGCCCAGGCCTCCATGCAGAGAAAAGAGGTGACCCTTCGTGCTCATCAATAATGCAGCACTCTTCATCGGGGACTCTGAAGTCCATGACCTGCTCGAGCTGTCACTCTACTGAGGTATTTATTTAAATATCGAGCCCAGCAAGGAGGATACTGCACATTGCTTCACATCACTAATGAGTGTGCCTAGTCATCTGCCCAGCAGTAGAGTGTCCACAAAATTCAGAACCTGTATCCCCACCTGGCATCTCTCCTCCTTCTCTCTTTTGTACGTTCCCAGGTCCTGGGTGATTTAAGTGCCTGTAGATTCTGGGGTTTCAAAGTTTTGCTACTTTTTTTTTTTTTTTTTGGTTGCATCCAGATCGCGTTCTGATGCTGACAGTTTTCAGTAGCTGCAAATGGATGTCTGGCCCTTAACTCTGCAAACATAGACAACCTGGTCTATCCATAGCCCAAAACAGAGGCCTCAGGGACAAGAGTTGAGGCTAGGCCCTCAACTGTGTTCGACTCAGAGCTCAACTCTTTTTTCTGGGTTTATATCATCAGTTCCCATGATGACAAGAATTTCTGCTCTCCCCCTCTGCTTCTCCCCTCTAGGAGTCTGACTGATCAGGGCATCTGTTCTGGACCACAATGGCTCTGACAGCCCCCTACTTCCCCTCTCCCAGTACTTTACCTGTGAAGGAATGTTGGCATTCATGGTGATGGAGCACTTGGCAGCTGGAGGTGTGTCAGGTAAAAAGAGCTGCATGTAGGACAGTGACCACAATGAGGTGCCTCATTCTCCCACCCACAAGCACCTGTGACAGGTAAGAGGGGCTAAAGCAGGTTTGGGATAGAGTCTCCCTTTGGAAAGTTGCCTTTTTGTGCATGACATCTTAAACGTCTGTCCATTAAGAGTGAGTGTGGAGGTTAAATGCAGCCACATTTATCTCGGGGTATTGACATTTAATTGAACGTTTACCCATTCCCAATCCCTACCCCTGCACACAGCACACACCTGCAGGCCCCAGACACCACACACCATCCTAACCATCCTTTGCTAGGTGTTCATTCACTGAAGACCTTTGCTTATGGGCTTGGGCATTGCCAGCAGTCTTAACCTGAGTGGTCCCTCAAGACTAAACTAGTAGACAGAAAACGGGCTCACTGTGCCCCAGTAGAAAGAACTGGAATGCTGTCCCCAAACTCTGCCACCCTGTAATGCTCTTTTAATTAGGGGATGGTCCAATGGCATGGTTCCTGGAGATTTCCCTTCAGCTCTCCAAAGGTTTGTAATTGTTACAAACAGAACATTTGGTCCAGCATGAACCATTGACCACATTGCTGTTTATGAACCCAAGTGGCTTCAAGACCACAATAGCAATTCTTTTTCTAGTTGTTTTAGCTTATCTCATCGTGTTTGGAAAAATTCTAAGATGTCCTTCAAGACTTCTGCCCCCTGGTGTATGTATCCTGAATAACACCCTGCCCTGAGTGCAGGCAGGACTACCAATAAGAGCGATGATGTAATAGTAAATGGCACCAGGACTATACAAAGGTCATTAAGGTCCCTAATCAGTTGTCTTTGAGTTAATTAAAAAAGACATTATCACAGAGAGGCATGTCCTAATTATGTAAGCCCTTTAAAGAGACATGCTGGCTCAGTAGAAAGCAAGAGCAATGCTATAAACTGCCTATGGAGGGGGCTGTGTAGCTAGGGCCTGAGAGCAGCCTCCGGAACTCAGAACAACCTTTGCCAATAGCCAGAGTTCAGCTCAGCCCTACAACCACAAGAAGCTGAATTCTACCCAAACTGGAATGAGTGCTGAAGGGAACCTACTCTCTAGATGAGAACACAGCCCTGTTTGTATGGGAGACCCTGAGCAGAGAGAATGTGCCCAGACTTCCTACAGAAATGTAGGATATGTGGGTGTTCTTAAGACACAATGTTTGTGGGAATTTGTTACAGAGCAATATAAAACTGAGGCACTCATTGCCAGGGTCTATTTTCTGTTGTTACAGCAAATACCTGAGGCTGGATAATTTGTAAAGAAATTTATTTATTATCCTTCTGGAGGCTAGGAGGTCCAAGAGCATGGTGCTGGAGTCTGCTCAGCATCTGGGAAAGACCTACCTGACAAAAAAAGTGGAGAGTAGCACATGGCAAGACAGAGCAAGCATGCTACCCCAAGTGTCTCTTCCTCTTCTTACATAGCCACTAATGCCATTGAGGGAATGACCTTATCTAATCTTAATTACCACCAAAGGCCCCATTCCCAAATATCATTAACACAACTTTGGGGATGAAGTTTCTAAAACATGAATGCACCCGCCACCCCCCAAGCCTTAGCATTCATTTTGGGGCTTCATCATATCCTGCCAATTTTATGCCAGGCTTGGTGGAACACACCTGTTAATCCAGCCGCTCTGGAAGCTGAGGCAGGAGGATCACAAGTTCAAAGCCAGCCTCAGCAACTTAGACGCTGAACAACTCAGTGAGATCCTGTCTAGATAAAATAAAAAATAGCTGGGGATGTGGCTCAGTGGTTAAGTGTCCCTGGGTTCAATCCCCAGTACCAAAAAACAAAACCTACATATCCTGTCAATTTTAAGGTAGGATCTGACTAATACAGGCCTATTTCTGTTTAGCTTGATCATCTTTACCTTTTCTTCCCCAAAAAATCTTCTCACACATCTTTCCTTTTTTTTTTTTTTTATCTTCAAGCTCTCTTTATCTTTTTACCAGTATGTTTCAAGTGTTGGTTGATTATTCTATTTTGAGACAATTGGTCAATACTCAGTGCTTCCAGAAATCCTCAGCCTCCCATGCCACAGCAACCTGCTAGGTTCTCTGACAGCCCAGCATCTGCATCAGCACAGCTTTGTTTTACTATACTTATCTTCATCTACACAACACTCTGCAAAAAGTGCTTTAGTGGAGTTCCCAAATTTGGAGATTGCAAAGTTCTCCTGGCCATATCCCTTGAGGACATCAAGAAGCTGGTGTGCCTCAGCGTTGCTCACAGGATAGAATCACTGGCAGAAATAGTATCCAGGATTCTCAATTAAAGTGAGATACTTGAATGAATGATACCAAGCAGGAGTACAGTAAAATTTCTTAATGAGCCAGTGGAATCTGCATAAATGAGGTTTTATTGTATTTGATTTAAATTGCTAAAAGTTTCTCTATGACTGGCATGAGCCTGTGATTAGTCATTCTTAAATGAATGAATTTATGAATGAATGAACTAAACATTTTACTTGAATAGCAACAGAATTAAGGGCCAGAAAAAATGGTACCTAATTAAATATCAGCATTCATAGCTCCTTACCTCTTGAAATAGCATGTCACCTATTTAAATTGTCAGTAACATTAGTTATTATTTATGTTTAGTTGTTTTTATAAAGTGGCTCTATTTTTAATAATATTTAATGGAGGGGGAGGATACACTAACTTTTCTCTGCATATGCCCATAGGGAAAATAGCTAGCTAGTCCACAAGATTGTAACTAAATCCCTGGAGGCAACAGATACAGCCACTGTGGAGGGTAAAGCACCTTAGAGAAAATAATTGGCCATCTGAATATTGTCCCTGCAAAATTCCAATCCACAAAGTGATAACAAGCAACTTGAAGATTTCTTTATAAATATTTTATCATTCTCAAAAATTGGAACAATCTAGATATCCATCAATACAGGATCAGTTGAATAAATTAAAATACATCCAAATAAGTAGTATGTACTCATTAAAAATAATGATAAAGAGCTATATTTATTGACATAAAAGGATTTCATGATATATTGTTAAGTAAAAGGAAACCAGGTTAGAAAATATTATTTACAGAATAAGCATAAGGAAAAAAGACAAGAAGACTATGTAACAAAAATGTTAACTTTGGCCATCTCTGGGGAGCAGAGCTTATAGGTGTCCTGGTTTACCAGGGACAGTCTAATTTTAAGAGAACTGTGGTTCATTCTCAAAAGCACTCATGTTTTATGATAAATTTTATGGTCACCCTAGCTATTGGTAGTTTTACTTTATTCTTGTATTTTTACATTTTAGCCTGCCTTCTTCTTATAATCAAGAAAAAGGCTATTTTTTCAGGGGACCAGAAAGCATTTTGTAATTTTTACTTCTTGGTCATTTAAACTGACATCTCCCAGGTTAATGCAAAGTATCTGTCCTGGCTGAATTCAGTGTGCTTGCTAAACACCAGGCCCTGTGTGAGGCACAATAGACACAGGAATGGACTTAGTAGTCCCTGTTCTCCATGGCTATGAGCTAAGCACCACCCATCACCATCTACCTGCCAAGCTAATCACTTTACCTGGAATTAATCCAGGTAAAGTGAGTTAAAGGCCATTACCTGTGGCACTAGCAACAGCTCTACAAGGTAAGCACTATTATTATCCCCCTTCTACCTGAAGAAATATTAAAGAAGTAAAGCTACATGTTCAAAGTTGTAACCAGAACATAATCCAAACAGTCTGTTCCAGCACCTATGCTCTTAACTACCCAGTCTGTGGATGAAGACAACAGAGGGTAACGGGTAAATACAGGACCATGTGGAAAGTTCTATGATGAGGATATGTACAGAGTTCTAGGAGAGCATGAGGCTGCACAGGTCACCTTGCCCAGGATACGGAGAGTAAGGGCCCCCTCTTAAAGGATGAGAAGAGAGAGGAGGTGGGGCGTGTGAATGGGGGATGTTGCAGGCAAAGGCAACAAAATGAGTATTTGGTATTGTTGAAGCCTCGAGGGAGTGGCAGGTAACGTGGGGTTGGCAAGCTGTGGAGTGTGAAGGGGAAGGGGAGACAGGCTGGCCATGGGAGGGCTGAAGTGCCCACCTGGAGTCTTACCTGTGCCTCACCTGTGCCAGGGCTCCAATGGAGCTGCCTAGAGACTTGCTGGAGGTAAAAGGGAGGGCACACTGGAGGGGTCAGGAGATCTCTGCAGATGCCACCAGGTAGTCATGGAAGGATTTCCTGCGAAGCCATTGCAGCTGAACCTCAGGGCCCACCTTTCCCCAGGCTGTTCCGGTTTAGGCCCTCCAAGCCTAGATCTGGCCCCTGTGAACAGAAACTGTTTGCTCATGCCAGCTTCTAAAAATTCATTCTTCTTTCAATTTATCTTTGGACTTCAGTTTCTCTTTCTCCCCTTTTTAAAGGAGTACCTTGTTTTTCTTCACATCCTAATCTATTCTTATCTGCTTGTTTTCATTCTGCTGCCTAGTTATGCTTGTTACTGTCAAACCTCTGCTGCATCTCCTACCATCTCCCTCTCCCTGCTGCACCTCATAACATTTTAAAGTGTAAATGACGACAGTCTGGTGAAATGGAAACAATAGTACTGTTGGGACCCCATCCATCATGGAGCAGGGCTGATTGCTGCAGAGCACCTCTGCCAGGGGGAAGGTGTAGTCAATATGCAATATGCATATTCAAATCAACATGTAAATCTCACCCTGGGAATCTGTTGCTCAAGCTTGCCCTGGGTATTCATTTTTTAAGTGTTGGAGCACACGAATTTTATTATTATACATTATCTGTATCCTTCCCACCCTTCCCAGACCTGTACCTTCTGACTCTTCTGGCAGCCCCATGACTAAAATATTTGGAATCAATGACCATGTGTAGAACTATAAAACCAAGTAGATGTCCTCATTAGCATATTAGTGAATACAGTCCCCCTACCCACATTTCATAATATAAACACCTTGGGGGCAGTGGCTGGTTTGTCTTGTCTGTTGTGTGGTACTGCCAAGCCTGGAATTCACTAAGTATTTGTTGTATGAATGAAAACCCCCAGGGAAATAGTGAGACTCCATATATGCCTTTAGTCTTCCTTGCTCACACCTGTGGCCCGCTTCCTGGATGGTCCATCCACCTCCCTTTTCATGGTAAGTCTTGGAGGACGTGCCTTCCTGTGGCAGCTGGGGAAGCAGGGCAGAGAGCAGAAGAGATATGCACAAAATTGCCTGAGTAACAAGTTCTAGGCCATTGAGTCTCCCGACGGGGTCAAACACTATTCCATTTCTGGGAGCATTTTTCACCCTCCCAAGTCAAAGCAGCCAAATAAATGACCACAGGCCCTTACTGAGAATGTCAGATCCGTCGATAGCAATTAAGGGTCTTGCTTAAAAACCAGATGGTCCATCCATGGAACTGGCAGGATTCTTGCTGCAGCTACTGAAGATCAATGTGCGCATATGTATCATGGTGCCACATCAGTTGTTAGAAAGACATGTGAGCAAGAAGGTCATGGTGTTGTCCAGGGAAAGTCAGCTGCTGGGCCTTCAAGAGGCCTCACAATGGGAACTGGTCTTGATGAACATTTCACTGTCTAGCACGAGACCCTTGACCCTGCAGTATTTGAAAATGGACTTGATCTACTAACCCAGAAATGATCAAATTTTCAGTGGTAAAAAATAGCTAACTAAGCTCACAAGAGACTGAAATATAAATCCAAATGCCAGTTTATCCTTTTTCTTATGAGTTATCTCTTTCCAGAAACCAGAAATTTCCAGTCCACTAATCTTTCACCCTTCCACTGTGTCATGCTGAATTGACGATCCAAAGATTTCTTGGAGAGACTGAAGTAGAGCCCAGGGAGGTGAAATGAGTTGAGACTTGTTTGGTTCCAGCAGATGTCTTATCAAGGAAGAGCCTCATGTCACCCTTCTCTACAGACATCCATGGCCAAGCTTCCATTGACCACATTCCTTTTTATTTTTAATGGTTTTATTGAGATACAACTTATAGACCAAGCAATTCACCCACTTAGCATGTACAATTCGATACTGTTGAGTATGTTCACAGAGTTGTGTACCAGTGGCCACAACAAACTTTAGAATACTTTCATCACCTCTGAAGGAAGCTTTAATCCATCACCCCCAATCCTCCCATGAATCCCTCCTGCACTCCTGAACCCCTCCTGCACCACTGACCCACTTCCCATCTCTGTATATTTGTCTCTTCTGGGCCTTTCATGTTAATGTACTCATACATATGTGAGCTTTGTGAATGGCTTCCTTCACTTAACATAGTGTTTTCAAGATTCATCCACTTTGTGGCATGAATCAGTACTCTATTCCTTTCTATGGCTGAATACTATTTCATTGCGTAGACTATATTTTGTTTATCCATTCATCAGTTGATGTATATTTTTTAAAATTTTTTTATTTTAGCTATTATAAATGATGCTGCTATGAACATTTATATAGAAGTTATTGTGTGGCCATGTTTTTATTTCTCTTGGGTATATACCTAAGAGTCAAACTGCTGGGTCAAATGATAACTTTATGTTTGTCTTCTTGGGGAAATGACAAACTGTTTTCCAAAACAGTCTCACCATTTCACATTCCCACCAGCAATGTCTGAGAGTTATGATTTCTCCACATCCTCACCAATGCTTGTTATTTATTATCTGACTTTCTGATTATAGCCACCCTACCAGGAATAAAGTAATATGTCATAGTTTTGAAGCCAGGAGATGGGATGTCCCATGGATCAGTAATCCTAATGGTAAGTAATGTTTATTGAGGACAGGATATACCCTGGGCACTGTTCTAATCACTTTATATATAATTAGCTTGACTAATTTTCACAACCTGTGAACTTTTATTGTGCCCACTTTGGAGATGGGGAAAAAAAGCATTGAGAGGTTGAATAACTTGCCTCAGGCGACAAAGCCAAGAAGTGATAGAGCCAGGATTCAACGGTATGGCTCCAGAGTCCATACCCTTAACTACTAGGCTTTTCATTCCTCTCTGTTCCAGGGTCACAAACTGAACACCTAGACTCAGACAACTGCCTAAAAGTGCACACAAAGAGGGATCAGATAGGAAAGTAAATGCATCTCATTTGTCCTCATCTTAGATTCTTAAAGCAAGGCAGAACCTTCAAGAAAATCAAGTTCAGTTGTTCTCAAAATGAAGTCCACAGATTCCTTGGGGTCCCCAAGACCTTTGCATCTGGAGGGTCAAAGGTTATTTCACAATAGTACTAAGTGTTATGGTTTAGATAATAGGTATCCCCCAAAAGCTCATGTGTGAGAAAATGCAAGAAGGTTCCGAGGCAAAATGATTGGGTGATAAGAGCCTTGACGCAATCGATGAATTTATCCCCTGACAGGATTAACTGAGTGGTGACTCAGGAGGCAGATAGGGTGTGGATGGAGGAAGTGGATCATAGGGGTGTGTCTTTGGGGCATATATTTTGTATCTGATGAGTGGACTCTCTCTCTGCTTTCTGATGGTCATGGAAGCTGCTTGCCTCCACCACACCCTTCCGCCATGATGTACTGCTTCACCACAAACCCCGAGGAATGGAGTCAGCTGTCTATGAAGAGAGATCTCTGAAACCATGAGTCCCCCAACAAACTTTTCCTTCTCTAATTGTGCTTGTCAGGTCTTTTAGTCACAGCAGCAAAAAAGCTGACTAAAACACCAAGACATTATATTTTTCACTGTGATAATATTTGCACTAATGAGACAAAAAGCAATAGTGGACAAAACTACTGGGACTTTAGCACAAATCAAGCCAGTTCACCAAACCATATTAACAGTCATTGCACTTTTTGCCACCACATAGTAGTTAAAAAGAAAAATCCAGCCTGCTAGGGACATAGCTTGGTATAAAGTGCCCCGAAGTTCAATCTCCAGTACTAAGAAAGGAAGGAAGGAAGGGAGAAAAGAAAAAAGCCAATATCCCACAAGAATGTCTTTCATGAAGCACTAAAAATTATAAATTTTATTAGATCTCAACCCTTGACTTAATATTCTATGAGACAAAATGGGAAATACACATAGCACATCTGTCACATTCTGGTACAAAGATCCTGAGCAAAAGTACCATGCTGCCAAGCTGTAGGCTGAACCAGCAGAGGTTTTCATGCAACACCATTTTTATTTGAAAGAACATGAACAAACAAAAAAGCTCTTCAGACTGGGGTAAGAGGCAGACATTTTCTCACAAATTAAAGCTCCCTGAGGTCTTCAATAGTTTTTAAGAACCCTGAGAACAAAAGATTTGAGAAAAACTTGATCTAGTTCAACATTTACCAACCATATAACATTTACCATAACATTTTAGAAGTTAATATTTTCTTTAGAAAAAAGGATTCTCCAGCCAAAATAACTTTGAAAACTCCTGCACTTAAAAGTGTTATCTACATAATATACATTTTTACACACCCACAAATATATATAAATCTCTCTCTCTCTCTCTCTCTCTCTCTCTTTAATTTTTTGCAGTAGTAGGGATTGAGCCCTGGGCTTTGCACATGTTAGAAAAAGCTCTCTACCACTGAGCTACACCCCCAGCCCTTTTTACTTTATTTTGTTTTGATATAGGGTCTTCCTTAATTGCTCAGGCTGGCCTCAAACTCTCCATACTCCTGGCTCAGTCTCCCAAGGCACTGGGATTACAGGTGTGCACCACCAGGCCTGATTTATGAATTCATTTCTTCACTGCAAGACTCTTCCAAGTCTGTGCCATGCTAACGAGCATCACAATGCTCTAGAAAGAGATGATGATGTAGATTTCCCCAAATGGACTCGATCTCCAATTCTTCATTCATGGGCTATTAATATTTTTATGAGATAATATTCATAAATATTAACCTCACAGTACACATTGATAAAATGTCCATTTGAATCCCTTTACACAATTTGACTAATAGCTCTATTCATATTGTGAAGAACCAGTGTTCCTTGGACTGTATTTTAAGAAATGGTGATCTAGTACTATCTTCTTTTGTATAGGAAGTTGAGTCTCAGAGAAAACCCAGAAAAGTAATGTCATAATTTATACCACTGATGATACTGATGAGGGGTGATACTGAGATTAGGACTCTGGTGTTCGGACTGCTAATCTAGCATTCTTTCACTATTGGAACCCTGAAGCCTCCCCCAGCCCTGTCTTCACTAGAAGGGATCATAGCACCAATGCCATTTATTTGTACCAACCAATGCTTCTAATCTGTTGTCTTTGAGAGATAATCCTGCAAAATGCAGCAGAATGTAGATTCCAAAACCTGTGGAGATTACTTTTTATAGGAGAAGGATTATCTCCATAATCCAATTAACACAGCAAGCCATCAGGGAAAACATAGGCTTTAGATTAGCATTGGGGGGGAAGAATTTGGACAAGCAGTTAAGTCCTATTAACAGGTTCAAAAACCTCTGAAGTGCATTTACACTTTCCTGAATTCCAATCATTAATCTGTGATGTGAACCAGTAGCTTTTGGAAAGAATGTAACAGTCACGAATCAAATGTTTTTTAATGTCTAGGATCTTAGGAAAGTTTCCTTTGAGAGCTGAATATACTTCTCCCTCTCAAGCGGTAAATTTACAATTTACTACATTCCCCTCTTCTTCTTGGCTGCCAGGAAGCTTTGAATCAAATTCCACATTTGCATCCAGATAACAAAATCAACATTATGATCCGACAGGTGATTCCCAAACTCGGGAAATGGGAGATGATTTGTATTGCATGGAATTAGCTGAATAATAATTCCTTTCTCAATGAGTCAATTGTTTTTGATCACTTCTTAAGATAAAGTGAAATTACTGGCCATGGCCAAATTTCCTTTATAATATTCCCAGATCTCCAGGCAACTTCCTGTCAGATTCCAAGATTGTAGCTGTTGAGAATCAAAGTGTTCATCAGGTTGTTTTTCTGCCTCCCTTTTCAGGAGTTCCTATGCTAATATGATCAATAATTATGCAGAGGGCAATAATATTAAACTGCTTTTATCCCCTGAAGGAAATGCTTATGAGCTCAAGATAGCCTGCATTTTCTGAGTGTATTCCAAAACCTCTGAAGATTTTATTCATGCAAGGTAAGTCTGACCTTCAACTAAACTCAAATCTATAATTTAAAGTGGCCTCTTTGACTCAAAATCCTCTCCATTTCAATGCCAAATGGATCATCAGCAGCTCTCCCAGTAATATTCGCTCCAGAGGAAGGTTCCAGCTACTGATCGACGCACATTTTTGCATTTCTACTCCCAGACTTAAGTTCCGCTCTCCAATATGTGACTGCAGCTTAATTGACGGAGGAACGCAAAAAGAGATTTGCAGGCATCTGACTACTGTCGACTCATTGACTTCCCTCGGAGAATTCTTTCACTTGTCTTTTAAATTTTCCTTTCTTGTCAAAATTGCAGGTGCAGATAAATGCTGGAATCTTATTTCAATCAGAAAGTGCCAAGAACAAGAAAAGATGGAGAATTTTGATTGTCGTTGAGGACAGAGCCTCAAACAGCTGGAGGCCTTCCATTCTCTTTTAGTCTCCATCTAAGAAAAAAAAATGCACTAAGGATTTCACTCAATTTGTGCAGAAAAATGAGGAAATTCACACTGAAATGAAGAACCGAACTCCCAAAATAGCGCCAACCTAGAACAGCATGGCTGAGGGCACAAGAGACCTTGAATGTGGTAGGTCCAACCTTTGGTAAAAGGTCAAGGGGATGCCCTAGAAGGGATTCCTGTGCCACAGGTAACTGATGAGGTACTAGCCTTTCCTTGCAGGAAGCCCTAGAGGCTTAAGGATTTGCACCTCAGCCAGATTTTTTCTCCAGACAAAACAAATGTTCAAACGGCTTCTGAGTAAACCCAGAAATGATTATGAGAGGAAAACAAAAACTAACAAAAACCCTCAGTTGTCATCCAGAGCCCTTCCTCCAGGCAGGGGCCAACACCCAGAGCCTGCCCATAAAGCTGCTGCAGCAGGTGCCACACAGATTTGAAAGGTTGTTTCTCAGCTTCTCCCAACTGTGCTGGACCCAGATCTGGAACTGTGTTGACAATTGCTGTGTCTCCAGCCCCCAGCCCAGCTCCTGGCATATAGTAGATGCTCAATAATGAACAAAACTGAAATATGGTCCCTCAGTGAATATTTGCTCATGTATGAAAACATCAAAATCTGTCCCTAGGCCAAATGTTGGTCCTCCTCTGTTTGTGGTCCTAATTCCCTTCCCCCAAAGCCTTATCATTTTCCCTGAAATGTCCGTTATAGTAGCCATTAGCCACTTGTGGCCACTGAGCACTCAAGTTGATTTTCACTGCAAGTACAAAATATACACTAATTTTTGAAGAGCTGATAGAAAAAGAATATAAACCATTTCCTCAATAATGTCATATTGATTGCATGTTGATCACATTTTGGATTCAATAAAATAAATTATTGAAATTAATTTCATCTTTTTTTTTTTGACATAGCCTCTCTAGCTATGTTGCCCAGGCTCAAATTCACTAGCCTCCTGCCTCAAGATACCAAGTAGCTAGGACTAGAGGCACACATCACCACATTGACCCATTTTCTTTTTTAAAAAGTATACCTTCTAGGGCTGGGGTTGTGGCTCAGTGGTAGAGCACTTGCCTGGCATGTGCAAGGCACTGGGTTCGATTCTCAGCACCACATATAAATAAATGAATAAAATAAAGGTCCACCAACATCTAAAAAATATTTTTTTTAAAAAAAAGTATACCTTCTAGAAAAGTTAAAATACTTTTCATGAACAGAAGGGTTCACGTTCTGTTTCTACTGGACAGCTCCAGCTCAGATCTTACCAGAGACTACTATGACCACCCCCCACAATTGACTTGGCCAATATAGTGTCAGTCCAGCCAGACCCGAGGTCTACACACAGTTCCAGAAAGTCCCAGAAGCCAGTAACAGAAGACGTCTTCCACTGTGTCCACCTTACAGTCCCCAGCAGGGACTGCTGCAGGTCCTCACAGCAGGGCGTGCTTTGCTGCCCTCTGCTGGTGGCATCCTGTTCCCACAGAACTCCTAATGCCAGCCTCTCTTCCATCCCTGGCCAGCAGCCTTGCACTTCTCTGCTTCCCTCTGCCCTACCCTTAGCATCCTATTTCTAAGAGTATTAGTGGCCAGGAAAAGGGAGAATGCATCTTTTCAAAGAAAGATGCATTCTGGAGGAAGGAGTTTATTTTTAAGATCACTCTGTATTTTTTTCAAAAAGATAAAGGTATCATATAGTATTCCTCACTCTTCACACATGACTAGTAGCCCCTGGGCCAGGTTACCAGGCCTCTCTACTAGGAAATTATGGGTCAGTAGGTTACAGTTGGAAGCCCAGGAATCTGTTTTTAACAAGCACTCCAGGTGATTATGCTCCACCCTGACCCATAGAGAAGTTTGGGAAATAGGGCTATGAACTGGGTTTCTCAAACTTCAAGATGCTTCAGATGACCTGGGACCTTGTTAAATGCAGATTCTGATCCAGTAGGTCGGGCCTGAGGCCCAAGGGCTAGGCTCCCAGGTGATGCCCTGAGTAGCAGGGTTGTAGATAGGCAGGGTTCAGGGTCCCATGTGTAGCCTTTATAGCACACCTGTTCTTTTTTTAATTGCTAAGAGCTCTGCTGCTGCCTACCACTCCCACCAAGGCTGCTCTAAAGAGCAAACTCAAATTGCTACTTCTTTTTGTCTGGAAAAGCAAGGATGCCCCCTTTTGACAGCTCAAAATAATTTCTGTAAAATGCTAGGAAAGGAATAATAGGTAGATTTTCTTCTAAAACAATTTTTAATTGCTATATAAGACCAACTGTTTAACCCTGTGTATTGAAACCACATAGGGATCCTGGCCATGGATCCTGAAGATATGATAGATAGTGGATCAGTGCCCCTCAGATGGTGCCTCTGAAGACTGCCCTGAAGATGAGCCATGCAGAGAGGCCTGGGGCCTGGGAAGTAGGTGGTTGCCTTTCAGACCTGTCCACAGTCTCCCATCTTTAAGCTCCATCTTTAATTTCTTAACCCTTTCCAGCCATGGCTCCCAGCAACCGTTTGTAGTGCCGTCTGATCTGAGCAGGCTGTCACTGCTCCCAGCTGCTGCCTGTCATAGTCTGCAAGTCTGGAGGTAGGAGCTCGTGGATGGGGATGGATTCTATGTACCAGCTTTGGGTAAATTCCACATTTGAAACTTTCTGTCTTCATGGTGAATTTTGGGCTTATCCAAGGTCGTGCCTTAATTTCCCAAGACATCATGAGACGACATCATAAACTGCAATTTTCAGAAGCCAAAGAAATTGCACTCATTAAGGAGAACCCTTATGAGGGGAAAAAAATCTTAAATGATCAAAACATACACATTAGGAGATGAAAATTATCTGACCATTCTGTTTCTGGCTTAATTTTCAAGGGCTCAGAATTTGAGTCGAACATCTATCTACATAGCTTACATGCTGGCAGATTGGTGGTGGTGGAATTGTTTGTTTGCTTTTGTTTTGTTTGAAGGCCATGGATATAATACATCTTCACAGTTAATACCTTCCCATCCTCACCCCTGCATTTTCAAAAGACTCCTTCGATAGTTAGCTACATAGCTCCCATTAAAGTCAAATTTCCTTAGATGAGAAAGTCACTGAATGCCTAATTACACATGCAATGCTGGAAAAAAAATATTAAGGCTGCATTTACATTGCCAGCTTTCTTTTCCCATTACACAACAGAAGATTTATCCTTTCATCTAGTGCACGAGCATTGCTCTAGCAGGCTTGTGGTTCCCTGTAACATATATTAGTAGATCATTCACTATTAGCACCAACCTTGACAATCTGGAAGTTATGCCTCTCTCAATGTTATATATAGTCTTTCTTCTGAGCTAGAAACAAACCAAACCAAAAATAATCACCAAATCCCACATCCTGGCTGTCACTTACCCAGACAGAGTGACATTGCAACACCCCAGGGCCCCACAGATCTCCTGTGAGCTGTGTGGATTCCTGCCATGGGCTGCACCCACGCAACTATCAAATGCAATTCATTGGCAGAAAGCCCATTTAAACCTTTATCCAGTGGCATGTTCAGGGTTTTTTCTAGACAGGTTTCCTGCTGCCTGTGGAAATAAGTGAGTGCCCGGTGATCAGTCACTGTCCAGGGATCAATCTAGGTCCTACTGAAAGTGACCCAGCAAAACATGTGATATGTATTTAGGCACATGCACCTATGCTAATTTTCAAATGCTTAGGTCTTAGAACATTCCTATAGTTCGATCAAAAACAAAGCTCTATACCCACACTCTCAAACTCCAAGGTCAGAAAGTAACTAAAGAAAAACTGCAACCTTTAATTGGGCTGCTGCAGAGGCCTCAGGTGTGTGGGTGTCACCTGGGTTTCCAAATGTCAGCAGACAGACAGCATTTGATAGATAGATAACTTAGCCCTCAACTCTTGGGAACTGCTACTTCAATGCCTGGATCACCTACCAATTCACATTGCTAGCGGGTTCCCAATAAATGTGGCTGACAGACTGTCGAGCTGAGGAAGCTCCAGCGGGGGAACAATTTGCTGAGTGGCCTGGAAAATGCCATCATGTCACACAGAGCCTCAGTAACTCACTTGGGGAATGATCCAACTTTTTGGGCTCCTTGCCCTATGTCTTCAATGATTCTGCCAGGAGAAACCAAGGCATAACAATTCAGTGCCCTACTTGCTGGCTTGAGGGGACTGGGCTGGGTTCTGAGGCCTTGCTTCCATGCTTACTATCACAGTGGTCTCAACTGTCACTTTCCAGGCTTCTAGTGTGAGTCCTGTGTTCATAAGATGGGAGTCAGAGGCAAAACCCCAGAAGAAGCTTGCTAGAGACTCAAAAAGTAGGAAGAAGCCTCATGTTGGGTGGCCCTGGCTGCTACTGTCCCTTTGCCACCACCTCCCAGCCACATTACAAGGACAGATGCCCCATAGCCAGATTTACCAAGTCTCTGGGGTTCTTCTCAGGCCTAGGGCTTGTTCCTTCCTGGATTAGCAATTAGGACCTTGCCCAGAACACCAGCATCCACCTAGGTGTCCACAGGCACAGCCAACTGGACAGCACTGATATTTTGAGTACAGATTCCATAGTATAGAAACCTCCCAGTCTGTCTGTAATAGTAATTCTCAAACTCTTTGATCTTAAAACTCCCTCACACTATTAAAGCATTATGGACTCCAAAGGGGTTGTATTTGTGTGGGTTATATCTGTCAATGCTTACTGCATGGGTACATCAATTTTGTCACTCACCAGAGCAACAGCATCATCACACATCACAGAGCCTCTGGAAAATGCCACTTGCACTCACAAAAGAACACGAGTGACAAAGGCAAATCACATCTTAATACTTTTTTGAAAATTGTTTCCACCCTTCCTGACCTCCTGAAAGGGTCTCAGGAACTCTCAGAGGTCTGTGAATCATGCTTTAACAATCATTGACCTGCCAGGCATGATGGCTCACACCTGTAAGCCCAGCAGCTTTGGAGGCTGAGACAGGAAGATAGCAAGTTCAAGACCGGCCTCAGTAATTTAGTGAAGCCCTAAGCAACTTAGTGAGACCCTATCTCAAAATAAAAGATAAAAAGGGCTGGGATGTGGTTCAGTGGTAAAATGTCCCTGGACTAAAATCTCTAGCACCTAATAATAATAATAATAACAATAATAATTATCATCAACAACAATAATACTGACCCATGTTATCCTCCTGTCCAATACATTAACTCACATATTTATTTGTTTACTGGGGTGTCACCTCCACCTGAATGTAAACTCCATAAAAGCAATGATTTTATCTTTTTCACCCCTGTAACCACATTTTCCAGATCAATGCCTGGAAAAGAATATGTACATAATAAACATTGTTACACAAATGAATAAATGCCTGGGGTAATGCAACAAAGTAGACTCCCCCAGGTGGCACCTGGTCTGCACTCCGTACCCTTCCTCTCCATCATGGCTGAATGGGTGTTTAGTGGTAGACTGAATTCCCCAGGGTCCTGACAACCTTCATAGCCAGGTTTGGCCAAGGATTTGACCACCCTCCCTGAAGGCAAGATCCTAGAGAAATCCTAGCTGCTCCTCAAGATCCGCGAACAAGAGTGCAGCAGAAATTCTTCCTTCCCACAACTGAACTCAGCTAGGGTCCAAGTCTTTCAGTGCTGACTAAAGCTAAGTAGAGTCAACCACTATTTAATCTCCACCCAAAGATCTGCTCTTATACCAACTTTTTCAAAAGTCAGAGTTATAGTTTTGATCTGAAATGTCTCCCAAAGGCCCATGTGATATAGTCCTGGTCACCAACCTGTGGCACTACTGGGAAGTAGTGGAACCTTTAAGGCAGGGGCCTACTTGGAAAAAGTTAAGTCACTGTGGGTGTGCCCCAAAAGGGTATGTTGGCACTCCTTGTCCCTTGCCCTCTTTGCTTCCCAGCTGCCATGATATGAGTGGCTTCCTCTGCCACATGCCTCTAGCCATGATGTACTTACTATCTCACCACAGGCCTGAAGGCAATGGGACCAAGTGATCACAGATTGAAACCTCTGAAACCATGAGCCAAAATATTCTTTTTCCATTATTAAGTTGATTATCTCAGGTATTTGGTCATAGTAATGGAAAGCTGACTAACACAGTCAATTTTATGGGAATTTTCCTGATAGGGATATCCTCCTCCATACACACATTCTCCCTCCAGAATGTCCCTCACATTCCCTTGGTAGTCACCCTTCCTCTGCCCTGTCCCCCTTTGGCCAATTGGCACTGTACAATGGTTAAAATCAAGTACAGGGAAGTTGTGTACTCTGACCACACTGCTCTATTAGTCAGAGGTATGGGTTTTGCTCTAAAACTTCAGCTTGCCGTTCTAGGACTGGGGCTGTGGCTCAGTGGTTGAATGCTTGCCTCGCATGCGGGAGGCCCTGGGTTCGATCCTTAGCACCATAAAAAAAAAAAAACCAAACAAATAAAATAAAGATATTGTGTCCATCTACAATTTTAAAAAATATTTTTAAAAATGCCACTCTATATCCTGTTTGGTAAGATAGTTAGAACCAAGTGTTATGGTGACACCCTCCCCCATGGCAAGCCCACAGTGGTCACCACTGGGAGGAGCTGTCTCAGGGGCACAGGAAACTTATGAAATGTGTAGCTTTATTCTAGGTGGGATAGCCAGAGAAGGGCTCTCTAGAGACAGCATTTGAGTAGATATATGAATGATGCAGAGATCTACAAGGGAATAATGTCTTTGCAGAAGAAGAGCAAATATAAAGGTCTATGAAGGAACTTGGTACGTTCAAAGAAAAGCAAGAAAACCCATGTGACCAGTGTGGAGGTCAAGTGAGGACAAGTGAGATCAAGAGGGACATGGAGGACAGCATACATCAGGCCTTGTAGGCCTATGTAAGAAGGGCATTCATCTTGAATGTGATGGATGCCCCTAGATGATGGTGAGTCAGGGTGGCTGGCTTGCTCTCTATAAAGAGAGCTATGTGGAAAATAGACTGGGGGGTGGAGGGAGCAAAAGGGATGGCAGAAGACAGGAGATAGGAAGATATTTTAGGGGTCCAAATGAGAAATTGGATGACTCAAACCAGAGGAACTGCAATAGAAGCCATGAAAAATTGTCCAGCCAGGAAATATTTCAAAGATGGAATTGCTATATCTTGATATAGCATTGATATTGATACTAATAAAAGAGAACTAGACTAATCCAGGGTGACCTCTAAGCAAAATCTAGCACTACCTACCAAAATGAAGAAGACAGTGGTAGGAGAAGTTTTGAGGGAATAAACTGAGTTCTATTTGAAGAGGTCCAATTTGAGATGGGCTTCCAGTTGGAAATGTCAGATAGACAGATGAATTTATACTACATGGAACTCTGGGGCATTATGGAGATTGGAACCAAGTGCATGTACTGGGAAGATATTGGCACAAGATAATATTTAAACTCACAGGACTGCATGCCACTGAAGCAAATATTAGTAGGGAAGAGGGTAGGAGCACTGCAACATTTAGAAATGAGAAAGAGAAGCCAGAAAAGGAGATGGAGGTAGCCAGAAACAGAAGAGTGTGCTTCGAGAAGAAGATGGCTCATTGCATCAAATCCTATTGAGAATTCAAGTAAGATAAAGCTTGAGGATTGACCAGTGGATTAGGCAAGGTTTTTAACCTTGACAAGAACAGTTTCAGCAAAGTGATGGGGATAAAAGTCTGATTGGAGTGGGGTGAGAGAATGGAGACCTCTAGGCTGAACATGGAGGACTGAAGAGCAGCATTTATTTCTGCTCCCTCTTGAATTCCCACTAAATGACACTGAAGGGTTTTTAATGCATAGACCTATGAAACAGAGAGGATAGGGGAGGTGATAAGAGCACATGAGAGATGTCAACAAAATTTCAGGATCTGGAAAGTAGATAGATGAGTAGTAACTGAGTCAGTTGCCTGAAGAAAATTGGAAGCTAAGGACCTTTAGTCTGGAGGAAGAAAAAGTGGTCTAAATTCATGCCAAAGAACCTCAGGAAGGGTCAGGAGTTGAAAGTACCTGGTACTTATGAAGACGGGCTTGCTAGAAGGAGCTGAAAATAGGAATGGTGAAAATCTTTGTAAGAAGGAAAAAAACTCCTAGACCCAGACCTCCCCTCCACACGGCTGGGTGGCTGTCCCTCCAGCACCCACCTGATCAAAAGACTAAAAGCCCAGAGAGGAAGACCTGCAGGGACCCTGGACTAAGGGAACAAATCAAATGTAAAAGTAAAAAGATTATTTCCAGTGTGCAGAGTCTCAATTTACCACCTATGCATTCTTTCTTAGAAAGGTACTGGAGGATGTACTCCATCAAAAGGGTTGGGCTGCGGGTATAGCTCAGTGGCAAAGTGGGTACTTAACATGCAAAAAGGCCCTGGGTTCAACTCCCAACAAAAAATAAACAGACAAACAAAAACCCAAGAGAGTAACCAAGAAAGAGAGAGACTCGGGATCCAAGAGATAGGAACCCAACATAGGTGGTGTGAAGAGAATTCCTAGATAGATGACAGATAGATAGATAGATAGATAGATAGATAGATAGATAGATAGATAGATAGATAGATAATACAGAGATCAAGAAAACCTAAAGAAAGAAATAGTTTAAAAATTGAAAGCAGTGGCTTCTGGAGGGAAGAAATTGTATTCATTTTTTCATTGTAAGCTTTGTAAAACTGCTCGATTTTTTAAAAAGTTTTACATATTTAGAAGTATTTATAATACTCTTAATAATCATTCACATGTAATGCTTTATAAAAAGAAATTTCAAAATTAAAAAATACATGAGAAAGGGAGACAAGAATATATGCAACTAGTTTATTGGGAAGTCTGGACTCAGTGAAGTCTGAACAGAAAATAGTTTTAATTTTCTTCAGTGGTTGACTTTCAATCGCTTTCCAGTTGAATTTCATTTTCCTGTTACTTAATGAAAGATTGAGCAGCTTTCATAACTTTCTGGTTATTTTTGGTTACCAAGTCTATCCAATTTAAAACACCGTCTCGTCAGTGATTTAAATCTCATTCCCACCTACCTCCACATGGAGTGTGGACCAGGTGGTGGTGTTCTTTCCCCAACTCCCACAGCCAGTTTCCTGAGGGGAGATTTCGCCTCAGCTCAGATCTCCATTCCTTCAGTTCCGCTCCCGCCTTCGCCCTGCAGTCCTGGCTGGCCAGTGGACTCCAAACCTTGCCCTGGGTTTCCTTGAACCACAGAAACCCAAGAGCTCCAACAGAGAGATCAGGAGGCTCGCTGCAGCCTCCTCTCTGCCTGAACTCTCTCCAGTCTCCTTCTCCTCCACTCAAATGGGCAAAGGGACACAGGCATCCAGCTTTAAAACATACCAGTTTTCTCCACTTGTAGTCACAAGTGAATCTCTCAGACCCTCCTCTCTTGCCTTAGGGGAGGAGAATGCACTGCCTTTCCCCTTAGACTGGTAACTTAACCAGTACAATTCTCTCCTTAGAAAAAAAGAGAAAAAGGCTAAGAAAAAGCAGGGGCCAGGAAAAGTGAAATGATAGTTGAGGAATAGAGACCATTAGACTATCTCTTTATACACTCTTCTTCATCCCCATCTTTGGCCCTACTCGTCAGTTCCAGGACCACAGGAAAGATCCCACTTGATATGGCATCTCTAAGTGGCCCTTTCCTGTAGCGTTGCTGTTTATCAAAGCAGAGAAATGGAGATCAGGGAAATATTCTCTTAACTGAGAAATACCACCACATATTTGCATGCTGATGCAAATAGCTCAATAAAGAGAAGGAGAAAGGGGATGATTGCTAGGGCAAGTCCTTGAGCAGCCAAGAAGGAATGGACCAGTGTGTAAATGGCATCTGAAATCAGAGCAAG
The DNA here is from genome assembly GCA_004024805.1 of Geosciurus inauris. Lineage (NCBI taxonomy): Eukaryota > Metazoa > Chordata > Mammalia > Rodentia > Sciuridae > Geosciurus > Geosciurus inauris. The sequence goes on from PVHX01000019.1 coordinate 266,652, forward strand.
GATGGGACATTCCTGTCAGGAAGAAAGAGGGCATGGAGCTACCAATGCAGGTGTGCTTGAAGATTTCGAAGTCATTCTCTATTGTTGTTGTTGTTGTTTTCTTCAGTGAAAAAAGAAGCCAGGCCAACAGTTAATAGTGCAAAGGAGAAATATTGCTATCTCTCCTTGTAAGATTGACAACAAAGGAAAGGATGTAAAATAGCCATTGCAGAAGAGGAGACTAACTTTACCAGGAGAATGTGCAAGATGGCTGGGCAAGGCTCAGACTTCTGAGGTTCACTGTCAGCTGTGGGCTTTTCTTTAGCCACATCCAGCTGCCAAGGTGCAGGTGGGCAGGGAGCAGGGGCCAGTGATGTTGGGTTTAATCAGAGCTGATGTTCCACTAGGGAAATACGGGAGAGGAGCAGGTGAATCAAATATAACGTAGGAATTTGATTTTAGGGATTAACCTTGAAATCCAAACTGAGCAAAGTGCTAAAGACATAAGTGTGCACAGAGAAGTGGAAAAGTGGGGTGAAGGTGACATATTGGAAATCTGGTGGAGATGAAGAATGCTGGAACACATAGAGCCTAAGGATGCCATGCTTTCCATTGGACTTCCTTCATGCTGGGGCACACCTGTACTTGCTGTGATTCCCTAGCATTGCTCCACTTCCTGTCTTTCTGTTGGGTCACTTTTAAGTTAGGTTAGTGATCTCTGCCACCTTGGATGCATGCCTGCCTCAATGTCTCTGGATGTGTGAGATTCTTAGGTTCCCTAGATCTACCTTGCTTTCAAGGAAAGGGAAACACTTCCTTTGACTCATAATCCATCTTCTTTCCCTTTCTTGGTCCCCTTATTCTCTATCATCCTCCTGTATTTCCATGGATCAACCAGCAGCCCAGGACCCAACTCACTGACTTCTTTCCCTATGGTGCCTGCCACAACACCATGGTTATGTCTTCATTTTTCTGTTGACTACTTTTCTGTACATCAGATGGTAAGGGGTTGCAGATAAAAGGCACAGAAGAAGGGTGTGGCCACCATTCTCTTCGCAGGAAATAACTGACAGTAGTAGAGAACTAATTCAGTCTGTAATAGTACACACAGTCAGAGAGAGAACCTCATTTATGTGTGTGTCCCATGATACTAAAATTCTCTGGCAGCCTATTTTGCTGGGAAAGATGGCTGAAGCAGGGCAATAGCTGAGGACGGTGGCTAATACAGGGAAATAGTCGTGGAATTTAAAGCCCTAGAACTCATAAGGAATTATGGATCACTAATATGTGAAGAAGATTGGAAGAATTTGTTTCTACACAAGCCAAGACCTATTCTGGCTTAAAATTTTCCAAATTTGTTTTAAAGTAATTGGTATGTTATCTATAGTAGCAATGGTTTGATTATAACAAAACTCTTCATTGTATCTCAAAATCCATTCTTTCCTTTTAAATAACAGTATCTCTAATGTTTAACTGGGCACATGGCTATCCAGAATAAAGATTGTATCTTCTAGACTCCCTTGCAGACACATTGTCATGTGTCTAAATCATGGGCACAATGAGATGTGATTTCTAGTCATACCCTTAAAGGTAAGGGCTGTACCATCCCTTCACCCTTTCCCCTGCTTCCATATTTCTCCTTGGGATAACAAAGAAACAGAACTGAGGAGCCATGGTCCCTGCATGATCTTGTGGAGCAGAGCCACTATACCTGCCGTGGACTATCTTCACAGGAGAGAAATAAACTTCTACCTTGTTCAACCCATTATTGTTTTTGGGTCCTGTTACATTAATCTGAAATTGTATTCTAACTAATAATACTCTCATTATTCTCTTTCTTTAGCTATATGTATCAGACACCTACAAAATGCCAAATTTGCACTTTTATCTTCCCATCACTATGTCCTTGAATGCATCCATCATAAGATTATCACCTTGGTGATTTTCTCCTTAATAATGAAAAATTTAAAATTTATATCAAAGATAAAGATGAGTCTTATTTCTGAATGTCTGGTGTCAACAAATCCAAAGGCTAGAGTCTGCTTCCAAATTTATGGAGATGAGTGAATGTCTTTAGGTAAATCAAATAGCAAATAATGGAGTAATTGAGCAATGATCTTTAAATAGCAATCTTTGAGTAGAACCAGTTGTGTTCAGTTCTAAGCATTCCAACAGGAATGGTTTGCTTAACACAATGCCATCTTGCCCCTTTCTGTTCCTATTGTTACTGTTAAACCACCCAATTTTAATTATCATTTAATTATCTTCATCTACAATTGAGTGCCCCCCTTATGTTAGAAAGCCTATTTTATATAAACCAAACCATGGGTAATTACCTATCAACAGCAGATTTATCTGAATTCCCACTGAAACTAGATGAGGCAATTCTCACAAGTCATAAAATCATTCAAAGTTAGACCTAGGAAAAAAGGACAGCATTGAACTTACATTTAAAGAATATTGATAACATTATAGTTACCAAGAATCAGTTTTTAATCCATGTTCCCTGCTCTGGGAGTATGGAATCTCTGTTCTAGATTCATTTTCTAGAAAGTATATTGTGTCAGACACTGTAGGTAAATTCACTAGGTAGATTCACTCATTACCTTTTCCTGCATTTTTTCCTTTAAATGAAATTCTTAGTAATAAAAGAGAATAAAATTATGGCATTTGCAGGTAAATAGATCAAGTTGGAGAATATCATGCTAAGCAAAGTAAACTAATTCCAAAAAACCAAAGGCTGAATGTTCTCTCTGATAAGGGGATGCTGATCCATAATGGGGGGTGGGGGGAGGGAAGAATGGAGGAACTTTGGGCACAGGGGAGGAAGGAAAGGGGAAGGGGCATGGGAGCAGGAAAGATGGTGGAATGAGATGGACAACAATGCCCTAGGTACATGTATGACTGCATATATGGTGCAATGCTACATCGTGCACAACCAGAGAAATGAAAAGTTGTGCTGCATTTATGTACAATGAATCAAAATGCATTCTTCTGTCATATATACCTAATTAGAATAAATTAATTAATAATTTTAAAAATAAATAAATAAAATTCTTTACTTAGAAACACAAATTGCTGGCATTTCTACTCCCTGGTATATTCCCAAAAGAATCAAAAGTAGGGAATTGTACACTAACATTCATAACAGCATATTCACAATGAACAAAAGATGGAAACACCTCAAGTTCTAGAAGAATGATTAAAATGAATCATAGCATAGACATAAAATAGAATATTATAGACAGTCACAGTGGTGCACACCTGTAATCCCAGCAACTCGGGAAGCTAAGGCAGAAGGATCACAAGTTCAAAGCCAGCCTCCACAACTTAGCAAGGCCCTAAGCAACTTGGCAAGACCCGGGCTCAAAATAAAAAATTAGAAGGGAGGGGATGTGGCTCAGTAATTAAGTACCCCTGAGTTCAATCCCCAGTACCCAAAAACCAAACAAACAAAAAAGGAATGTTATTCAACTATAAACAGGAATAAAATTCTGATACTTGCTACAATAGAGATAAACTTGGGAAACACAATGCTAAGTGAAATAAACCAGACACAAAAGAGCAAATATGACATGCTTCCACATATAGGGTACCTAGAATAGACAAATGCATACAGACAGAAAGTAAGTAGAACAGAAGTTACCCGGGGCTGCCAGAAAGAAGGAAGAGCTGTTGTTTGACAGGTAGAGAGTTTCTGTTTAGAATAATGAACAAGATCTGGAGTTGCATAGTGGTGGTTCCACAGCATTGTGAATATATATGATGCCACTCAATTGCACGCTTAGAAATGGTTAAAGTGGTAAACTCCATTATGTATGTTTTACCACAATAAAAAATATGAATCCAAAAATCAACATGATCAATGCATGATACGTGCATGTATAGAATCACAGTGAATCCATTTATTTGTATAATTAATGTATTAATAATTATAATTAAAATAATATTTTTTAATTTTAAAAATAAAAAGTACACCTATTTTCTACTTAACAAATTGCAAGTCTGGGTCTCTCAATCCACTATGATGCTTGAAGATTCCGTGCGCTACTGACTTTAAGTAGAATTCTAATTCATTACCGAAGGTGCCTTGAGGGTATTGCATTTTCCTAGCAGGCTAACCACAGATAGAACCAACAAAAAAACAAAGACAGAGGTTTCTGGCTCCCTCTGTTTTACTTCTCTGCCTTGAAGACATAAAAACCAGAAGGGATGTGAGAGAAAGAGGGAAGATGGGCAACATTCCCCGGGTACTGAGGAAGAGAGGAGTACCCACAGGACCAGAAGGCACCACAGCAGGTGAACAGAAAAGAGGGATGTTGTTTCCAAAAGTTCGAGGTGCCTTCTCCATTTGGGGATATCTTGCCACAAGATTTTATCCACCCAATTGGGGAACAAGTTGATGAAAATGATGTTAGCCAAAAAAGTGAAAAGTGGACAGCCCGCATAGTCTAAGCTTCTACGAGGCCTCCACACTCACATCTCCTTTGGACTGTGGGCCCCTGCTTAGCACATGGTTCTTACTTGGTAAAATAATAAGCTCGCTTACTTTGCCTGTGCAAAGAATCGAATTCTTACAATTTAAATCTCACATGAGTCCCATAAAATACATTTTATTATTATTATTCCCATTTCGTAGATGAGGAAATTGCCATCAAAAAAGTTTAGATAGGCTATTCAAGATTACAAATAACAAGTGTCAGGATTCCAATCCAGACAGGTTGGCCCCAGATCCCTCTTGCTTAAGCACTGCTTTGTGCTGCTGCTTCTGATCCCGTAGATAATTCTTTCCTCTGAGCAGTATCTTGGACCTTGATTGTGTATTGCCTTCTAAGTATGTTAGCTAGTGCCACTCTGCCATCATACTAAGTTTACAGAGGAACAAAAATACTGTGTGTATGTGATTCAACAAATCACTTTCTATTTCATAATTATATTAATTAAGGTAACATTTTCAGCTGTTACAGACACAACCTACGGTTTCATTTGCCAAACACACAGAAGTCTAATTCTTGCTAACGCAGAATGCAAAATAAACATTCCTAATCACACAATGATGCTGTCTGGAACAAGCCTTCTTCTTATGACTCCACCTTTGTAGAGAGCCAGAGCTTTTAAGGATATCAAGCTCTTCTGCATCAAGCAGGAAAGAGAAAGAGCATGAGGCTCATCTGTTAGAAGTCACCATGGACCAGGCTTGAAGAATGGCACACATCACATAAGCTCATGCTCCATTGTCTGGAACTCAGGCATGTGACCACACCTAGCTGCCAAGGAGACTTGTAAACATTGACCAGCTGTGTGCATGGAGAAATAAGCAAACCGAGTTTTGGGTGAACATATGGCAGTCTCGGCCATGGTAGTCTTCCCACCCAACAATGCCTTTGCCTAGGTAATGTCTTCACAGCTCTCCTGAGCCAGAGATTTGAGTCATTGCCAAGCATCCTGAGTGGGTAAGACAAACCACCAACAAAGACTTCCTCCAATTCCCCTCAGCTACGTCTATTATTAACTACTGTCAGAGCTTTTTCAACCTCATCGATTAAAAAGTCATAAGTAATGTAAGACAGATTCTAGCTTTCCTTGATCTCTCCTATAGAAGGGTATCAACTAAGGTCCACACAACATAAGCAAGCAAGGTTCCCCATCTTCAACAGTTTTGTAAAGTGTTTTAATACCATTGTGGGCAAACATCTTAGGACAGATCAGATCACATTCTTGACCATTAAGTATAGGAAATGGGACTATGATTTTGCTCCTTTTCTGTATAATGGATGTTTTTGTGTGTATGTATGTGGAGCTGGGGATTAAACCCAGCATGCTAGTCAAGTGCTCTACCACAGAGCTATACCCCCAGCCCTATTCATTTTATACTTTAATAATTTGATACTGCTTTTAGTTTAACTGAATGCATGTTTACATGTCATATCAGATATAAGGAGATGATAATGGGGTTTCTCCAATAAAACTAGGAATGATTCCAATAAGCAAGTGTGTATTACCAAAAGAAAATATATTGATTCTAATGAAATAGAATTATAGGATTAAGATAAACTAAGGCATGACTTTTAGAACACATTAGAAGCATATGATTTTTAAAGAAAAGTCCTATTTCTTAAAGACCTAGCATGATATATTCATAAGTTGAGTTGATTCTTGCTATAAACATCTCTGCTAATGATGCCAAAAATATGTACATATTTGAAGGCAACATTCAAAAATGAAAAAAGTAGCTGCTTTGTTCAGGCAAAATGATTATGGGTGACTTACTTTCTCTTTGCAACATTTTCTCTAATATATTTACATGATGTTGTCAATGATTTTTTTCTGATTTATTGAAAATACAAATAAAAAGAAGGCTCTTTTCCTATCCTCCATACAGTTACCAGAACCCTCCATTCTTCAGTCAGAAATAGCCGTTGCTTCCATCTAGATCGGCAGAGCAAGTATTTCTGAAGTGTAGGATTTTTTTGAATTATAGTCCCATGGTAAGGACTGAGGGAAACTAAATTTTTAAAGAGTGAAAAAAGAACACTTTCCTTGAGGATTCACAAGCATTGCTCAGTCATTTCCTAACACCGAGGAAGCCCAAAGCTGGACCAGCACTTTCATTATTGAGAAGCTGAGAGGTGGGGAAACTCTTTGACTTAGAGAATATTTAATTGGCAGAAGCTCCAAAGAGATCTTTTCTTTAAATATTCACTGTGTTCGGCCTGCCTTGTTACCTCAGGGACTTACAGATAACTCCAAGGAAGTCTGTTTTGCATCCTTAAGCAAAAGTTAACCATTTCGGGCGGTTGGTATATGTGATGTGTTTTCCTATGAACCCCATAATTCTTTCAAAAAATGCCTTTTAACTGCCTGGATATATTGAAGTTCTTAAGCTCACCACTGAGTATCAAAAAGAGCCACTTGTATCTAAGCCCACAACTTCCCAAGTTCATTAAAACTGGCTTCATCATCAAAATTGGAAGCCAGGGAGTCCTTGTATCACCTACTTAGATGTTACTTAAAAAATCCAAGAAGATTCAAGGACATCTGAAGCTTCTCTAGAAGAAGTCAGGAATACAGGGCTCTCTCTCCCTTATTTAATTCTCATCATTCAACCTGAGATACATGAAGAGAGTTGTTACAGTTCTGTATATCCCGTGTTCTTAACCCCGTATCTATTTCCATTCTATCTTTTCCCTGTGTGGGAATTACCCACTAGCAGATGATATTTAGGGTGAAGAGCTATGTCATACATATAGAAAACATAATGTAGAAGAGGAAACAGGAATTCAGACCTGATGGTGGGTCAGGAAAATGGCCCTACTTCTTATTGGCAGATAATTCTCCATGAGCCTCTTGTGTTCCTGCACAACTCATGACACCTTTTATTCATTCTGGATTATCTATTCAAAGGAACAATCTTAGAAGATAGAGTCTCCCTCCAGGACAGGGGCAGGTTTGTTTGCTGATCAGGATAATAATGTTTCTCTGCAGGGCAATGTTTGGGCAGGTTTGCGAGCAACTCCCTCATAAGATTGGTGGTTTCCAAAGCCCATGGTCCTTCGGGTTTGCCACAAACTCAACTGTGCCCACAGCTTTCGCTTGGGCCTGCCCTTACATTGTCCCTGTGGAACTTGGGGGATGAGGGGAATGGATGCCTATCATGCTGCTTATTGTGCCATGAGTAATAAAGTCCTCTGTTTCGGGGCCAGATGGCTCATGTCTTCCTTCAACATCTAGGAAAATGTGACAAATTAGCTCCTTAGCTTGAAAGTAGAATAAAATCACAAACCCTTCACAAGTATTAAATTTATTATACAGATACACTTGCACATATGAAAAATATATGAATAAGGCTATTCTTGGTATTGTTTGAAAGAGCAAAGAATTGGCACAACACCAACACAATAGAATATTATGCCACCATGAAAAAGAAGGATGGAAATTTGCATATACTGATATGGCAGGACTTCTAAGCCAGGTACAGAGGAATGTATATAGTATGATAGTATTTGTGTAAAAAGACAAAAATGATATGTATCAAAAATATCATACCAAAAATGGTGCCTCTAGAATGTGTTAACTAGCTGGAACTATATTTCCCGAAATCCTTTTCCACATATGTTTGTGATTAGAGTCACCCTGGAGAGATATTTTTGCCTAAGATTTAAAAGGCAGAAGTGAAATAGCACCCATTTTTATTTTTATACATAAAAGGTGGAAGCAGGCACTTTTGTAGTTCATGCACATTGTTGTTTATATATTGGCAGGTGGCAGCAGCTGGGGTAACAACTACTTTATCTTTTCCTGAATTCTCTTTCAATTTATCCAACTCCGGGCTCAGATATGTGTTTAGTTCTGTGAAGGGTACCAGTGTCTTCTTGAGGTTACCCACAGAATTAAGTGAAAGGCTTTGACAGAGATTCCAATCCATCCCCATGATTCCAACCCATACTGATGGGTTCCATCTTGTTCCCTCCTATTTTTATATCCATATTCCCTCCCCAACTGTCTGTCCTGCATCAGACCGGAAGACAGCAGCCTTATAAGGCATTTAGCAAACTTCCACATTAGCATAAAACTAAATTGCTATGACAAATTGTGTGTGTGTGTGTGTGTGTGTGTGTACATACAGACTCTTATTTAATATCTAGGACAAATAAGAAATTGAGCATAGTAGCTGAATCTAGAGAATTGTAGTAGGGTAACTAGGAAAAAGGAAGGAAACCATGCCATTTGTACTTTCCAAGTGTTGTAACCATATGAATCTATTACATGTTTTCCAAAAATAAACATTTGAAAAACTAAAAAAATCCCTAATGTTACCTTTCTCAATTTGCATGTGGAAACAGAAATAGTTACCCTTTGTTTATATTTCTTTAAATAGAGTCAGATTTACTTTCTATATTTACAAAGTTTTGCATGCCACAGGGCTTAAAATTAGGCAAAAAGGGAACTTAAATGATGCAATGGTGAATTTGAGGTGTCAGTTGGACTGGGCTAAGGGATGCACAGATCACTATAAAACATCGTTTCTGGGTGTGTTTGTATGGGTGTTTCCATAGCGAATTAGCATTTGAGTGCATAGACTGAGTCAGAAGGCGCACCCTCACCCATGTATGTGGGTGTCTTCCAATCCACTGAGAACTGAATGAAACAAACTGGGGAAGGAAAAGTGAATTCTCTCTTCCTCTTCTTGAACTGGAACATCCCTCTTCTCCTACCCGCAGACACTAGAGGTCCTGGATCTCAAGCCTTTAGATTCAACTGGAACTTATACTCATGGGCTCCCCTGATTCTCAGGCTTGAAAGTGTTGGACTAGAATAAGGCTACCAGCTTTCCTGGACCTCCAGCTTCAGGCTGCAGATGATGAGACTTCTCAGGCTGTATAGTCCAGTAAAACAATTCCTCATAATAGATCTTTCTTTATATCTATATCTACATCTATCTTCTTCTCTGGTGAACCCTGACTAATCCATAGGGTTTCTCTCTCTAGAATCAGCCCTATGCAAATATTATAAAGAGAACAAATTGACATGTTGGGTCTCTTGAGTGCCTTGTCCTTTGTTCTTTCTACTATTTTCCATTGAAGGACCTCATTTGTTGGGACACCCTGAACTTAATGAGTCGGGCTTATTTCATTCAGCATGATGGTCTCCAGTTTCATTTGCCAGCAAATGACATTATTTTATTTTATTTTTTTCAGTATTGGGGATTGAACCCAGGGGCGCTTAACCACTGAGCCATGTCCTCAGCCCTTTTTTGTATTTTATTTAGAGACAGGGTCTCCCCGAGTTGATTAGGGCCTTGCTAAGTCACTGAGGCTGGCTTTGAACTCAAGATCCTCCTTCCTCAGCCTTCCAAACTGCTGGGATTACAGGCATGTGCCACCATACCTGGTTAACATAATAATTCCTTTTTTTTTTTTTTTGGTTGTGCTGGGGATGGAACCTACGGCCTTGTACATGCTAGGCAAGCACTCTACCAACTGAGCTATACCCCCAGCTCTCAATTTTATTCTTTACAGCTAAATAAAAACTCTATTGGGTATATATACTGCATTTTCTTTATCCATTTATCCATTGATAGATACTTAGCTTGGTTCCATAGTTTGGCTATTGCCAATTGTGCTGCTATGAACATGGATATGCATGTATCACTATAGTATGATGATTTTAGTTCTTTTGGAACTAAGGAGTATTTACCTGGATCATATGGTGGTTCCATTTCTAGTCTTTTGAACAATCTCCATGCTGATTTCCATAGTGGTTGTACTAATTTATACTCCCAAAAACAATGTGTTAGTGTTCCTTTTCCCCTACATCCTCACCAGCATTTATTATTAATCAGATTGAATTAGAGTATTAATAAATTGGAGAAAGAACACTAAGGAATTTATTAAGAGCTCAATATAAAGAAAAGTATAAACAATTAGTTAAAGATGTGAAAAATACATTTGGGAACTTCAGGCATATCTAATAGGGTCCTAGAAGAAGAGAATGGAGGGAATTATGAAGAAACATTATTTGGCAAGATAATAATTTTTAAAGTTCTAGAATTGAATTGAATAATGAGACATACAACAAATGAAGGTGCATCCCAAATATCATGTAGAATATATGGAAATAAATCCACAAAGTAGATACATTTTGGAGACACTGGATTTGAAATAAAGAGAAAAATCTTAAAAGCAGCCAGAGGGAGGAAGAACAACAGATTATCTACAAAGGAATGACAATTAAATGGACAGTTGGCCTTTCATCAACAGTGATGCCGAAAGACAAAGGAGTAATACTATAAACACATAAAATAAAAATAACTATGAGCCTAGAATTATATACCCAGTTCAACTATCACTCAAAAATGAGAGTAAAACTTGCCATGGACTCTTTTCAAAGACACAACTAAAAATCCTCAAGAGAAAAAGTAGACCCAGAGGAAACACAGCAGACAAGAACAATCAACCAACCAAAACAACAACAAGCACAAGCACAAAGTATATTCAGAAATGAATATATATTCAGAGAAATTCTCCATAAAACAAATTTTTGTATTTTTTTTAAAACCAAAACTTTCCTCAATAATAAGATTGTGTGCATATGTGTGTTCACAGGTAGTTAATTTACTCCTTTAAAACAGTTCAACTCACTCAACTTAGCAACAATCAATGTTTTGCCAATTTTGTTTCATATATTGCTGAAGGGATTTTTTTTTTATTTGTTCCTTTTAGATATATATGACAGTAGAGTATATTTGGACATATTATACATACATGGAGTATAATGGCCCATTCCTATGGTTGTTCATATGTGGAGTTATACTGATCATGTATTCATAAATGAACATAGGGAAAGTTTTGTCTGATTCATTCCACTGTCTTTCCTATTCCCATCCTCCCTCCCCTCCCGTCATTCTCTAATTCAATGAACTTCTATTCTTCCCTCCCCAACCCTTACTGTGTGTTAGCATCTGCATATCAAAAGAGCATCTGGCCTTTAGATTTTTGGGATTGGCTTATTTTGCTTAGCATGATATTCTCCAGTTCCATCCATTTACCAGCAAATGCCACCATTTCATTCTTTTTTATGTCTGAGTAATATTCCATTGTGTATATATACCATATTTTCTTTATCCATTCATCTGTTGAAGGGCACCTAGGTTCGTTCCATAGTTTAGCTATTGTGAATTGAGCTGCTATAAACATTGACGTGGCTACATCCCTGTCAAATGCTATTTTTAAGTCCTTTGGGTATATGCCGAGGAGTGGGATAACTGGGTCAAATGGTGGTTCCATTCCAAGTTTTCTGAGGAATCTCCATACTGCTTTCCAGTGAAGTTTTTTTTATAATCAGGAAGCAGATAAAAATATGGAAAATTTTAGACAGTATGAAAAGCTTCTGGTTAAGAATATATGTGAGGGGCTGGGGTTGTGGCTCAGTGGCAGAGCACTTGCCTAGCAAATGTGAGGCACTGGGTTCGAATCTCAAACCACATACAAATAAGTAAATAAAATAAAAGTCCATCAACTAATAAAAATATTTTTTAAAATGAATGTGTGGTGATATCTTATTTTGATTTTAATTTGCATATCCTTTGTATCTTCTTTGGTGATATGTATTTAAAACTTTTTGCCCATTGCTAAACTAAATCATTTGGGTTTTTTAAAAAAACAATATATATATATATATATATATAAAATATTAAAGAAAACCAAAACATATAAAATATACAGATTCCATAATTACAAAGAACTTACAAAAAATTTACTAATTCAACAGAAGACAGGGAAGGATAAGAGAAAAGCTAATTAAAAGGATTGCAAATCATGAAGAAAAAATAAGATGATAGAAATTAAGTCTAAACATATCACTGATAAAAACAAATGTAAATAAATTAAATTCATATATTGAGAGGCAAGAAGCTACCAGATTTAATTGTTCTTCTTACAAGACATACTACAAGAGAATGACATAGAAAAGTTAGAAAGTTTTCAATTAAAGGAAGATAATAAGACTCAAAAAAAGCAGAACCAAAAAAAAATTAGGATAAACAAGTATATTAAAATTAGGAATTTTTTAAATCAGAAGTCAGCATAAAAAGAATAAAAAGCCACGAAATGGGAGAAAGTACTATATGTGTGCAGAATACATAAAGAAATTTATGAATCAATGGGAAAGAGACAACCTAATGTAAAGAAGGACCAAAGAGATGAATTGTCATTTTCGGGAATAACCAAGAATAATGAAAACACATATGAAAAGATATTCAACCTCATCAATTACCAAGGAAATGGAAAATTAAAAAAAAAAGATTCTCTTTCACACTCACTCCATTAACAATTAATAATTCTAATTTCAAAAGGAACAAGGCCAGGCATGGTAGCACATACCTGTAATCCCAACAGTTTGGGAGGCTGAGGCAGGAAGACCACGAGTTCAAAGGCAATCTCAGCAACTTAGAGAGACTCTGTCTCTAAATCAAAAATTTTAAAAAGGGCTAGGGATGTGCACGGTGGTTAAGAACCCCCTGAGTTCAATCTCCAGTACCAAAAAAAAACCCCAAAAAACAAGAACATGGTACATTCTGATGGTAGGATAAAAATTGGTACAACCTATATGGTAAGCAATTTGGCATAACTTAGAAATGTTTTCTCATCTAAAAAATGGGCTTAGTTATGATACTTAGCTCTTTGAATTGTTTTGAGGATTAAGTGACTTCACAACTTTTTAGGTAGATATTATTATGCCCCCCTTTTTTTTTTACATAAGGAAAATGAGACTTAGCCTATGATATAAGCATGCTGAATGTTAACCTGCTGTTGACTGAACCTAGGTTTTGTGCCATAAGCTGGGGGTGTGAACACCATGACCCACAGACCTTCTGCATGACTGGTTGGCTCATGGCCTCCTTGAGTAAGTGCACGTATTCTGATAAGCGGAATCCTGCTTTCCATTAGGCCAGTCCGGCCATATTGTATCCCGGGGATAAACATGGCCATGTGCTGACAGAACAAGGGCTGTACGGCTTTAGTTGGAATGGCTGACATGCCAATTTTATTTTTAGTGTTAATCAAACCCTTTATGGAACACAATAAAATAATTCTATAGATATACACCAAGTAGTTACATGTCATCACATAGCACCATCTTGATTGAGTATATATGGCAGTGTAAACTTGGCCATTAAAATCATGTGCCACGACTCACAAAGTTGTTGTAGACGTGAGCCCGATACTCCAAACTGTGCTTATACTTACAAACTTGACTTACGTTTTTAGAATATGATTTAATTTGCAACATAAAAATTTTTGATCTTGGTTATCATTTGAAGGTTCCCCAATGAGTGCTCCCACTCTCTGTAGATGGATGAAGCAAGAATAAGACACTCTACTGTTCATGTCCTTTTGCCTCAGTCAGTCCCTTGGATGACACAATCAGTCCCCCTGATGCCCTTTCTCCTCCTTATATCTTCCTCCTCACCAAGTACTGTTCTTACAGCTGCCCATTTTGAACCAGAGTCCTGTACTACACTTTCTGACCAAAAAACTACCATATTCACATGTCTTGCATTATCTGATGACATGAGCTCTACTACCATCCTATCAAACCATCTAGCACCTGGGAGCTTATGCACAGGTAGGTAAGGCTGTGACCCCAGCACAGTCATACAGTGTACCTGCACATAGCACAGCACAGTGGGCCCACTGGCTGGATGCATGCCATCTGCTAAACATGAGGTCACACTCAACGCTTTTTCTTTTATAAACTTAGCAGTGCTGTTTGTCTGGCATGCATCCTTCTCATTTCTCACAGTGCTTCTTCTAATTAAGAAATACATGGGCTAGGGTTGTGGCTCAGTGGCTGAGTGCTTGCCTAGCATGTGTGAGGCACTGGGTTCGATTCGCACTATCACATATAAATAAAGGTCCATCAACAACTAAAAAAAAATACTTAGATCAAAGGAGGCTGATTGCAGTAAGCTATAAATTTGTAGCTCACTTCTAAAAGTCCCCCACTTAGTAAAATCATGAAGTTTTTCAGTTTTGCTTTGTAGAAGAACTCCCATACTTTGGGGCTTGGTTAATTCTGGTAAGTCTTATTTTTGGATGAAATAGTTCAAATTCAAAAGTCATCATTCAAAATGAAAGCTCTCTCCAATTCCTCCTTAGAGATGGGTGCCTTAAATATTGTTCACTCCAACAGAACAACGTCCTAGGTAAGCAGGAAAGTCTTTTAACAACAGAACCTGTTCTTTCCAATTGAACATCAATTGGTACATCAATTCACTACAATTGGTAGTGAATCAATTGTATTGATTCACTACCAATTCTGGTACAAAAAGAATGTTTAGTAACAAAATCTATGGTCTGATAAGCCCAACAGATTTAATCAGTTAATGTGAAATTAGCTTTGAGTTTTTAATTATTTCTTTGATTTGTTTAGAAGCTGAGGAAAGACAATTCAACAAAATTAATTTTTAAAATAAATACAATCTGTTAAAGTAGGATGAAAGTTGTCATTAGTGAATTTCTCATGGCCTTTGAGGTGTCCTGTGGCCGATAAGGACTGGCATGATCTGGTCCCTTGCCATCTCCTCCAGCCACAACCCATGGCTTATGCCGCCTGTTAAATTTTTCAATTGAGCCTAGGGACAATTTACCACTGAACTATATACCCAGTCCTTTTTTATTTTTTAAGAAAGGATCTTGCTAAGTTCCTGAGGGTCTCTCTAAATTGCTGAGGCTGGTCTTGAACTTGTAATCCTCCTGCCTCAGCCTCCAAAGTCACTGGGATTATAGGCATACAAGGCCACATCCAGCTCAACTTGCTAATTTTTGTCTCGTGCCAGTCTTCTGTCAACTCCCAGAGCAGGATGAGCTGCTTCCCATCACAGGGCTTTTGCACTTTTGCTTTACTTGCTTGGAACATTCTTCTGCCTCTTCTCATTTAACTGTCATCTCTTCAAAGAGGCAGTCCCCAATTCAAGGTTGGCCACCCTCCTTAGTCCCTGTCTCTGCATTCTGCTTATTCCCTACATAGCACTAATCTGATTCTGCCACTTCATTATTTATTGGTTACTGATGATCCATTTCCCATACTAGAGTGTAAGCACCATGAAGACAGGAGTCTGATTTGTCTTGTCCCGCCAGCCCTATGTGCCCGGTACAGCAGACTATCTACCAAAGGGATCTTCCTTATGTAGCAACCTCAGGTTTAGAAAAACCATTGATGTGACTCAAACAGTGAGCACTAAGATGCTTCATTGTATTTCACACAGAATTGGCCACATAGCAGAATTCAGGCTATTCCCTCAAACCCGTAGTCTTTGGGTTGGAGATTATGGATTCATTTCTGTAATATTTGTATTCTGGTTAATTCTGAATAATGGCCACTAGAGGGGGCCATAGCCAAATACTATACTCAAAAATCCAAAGATTTTTCAGAGTCAAAATTTTAATTCCTGCTGGGCAACCCTCTTCTCGGTTCCCTGACAAATGTGCGTCCAGCTTCTTTTGAAACAAGCATTATAACTTATGATGGATAATTCACTACTTCAGGGAACAGGGTATTATTCTACAGCAAGGCCGCACTGTTATTTGGAAAGCCGCCTTTCTTGTTGACCTATCTGTAACTGCCCCTTGTTGCCCAAACTCTTGCCTACAATCATTAAGGAACTGATACCACCCTAGGCTCGACTCTGACAATATTGTCTGGAATATTGTTTGGAACCTTTCAGCCAGCCAGTCCCAGCATGCCTCACACCCTGCTCATCCTTGGCCACCTCTCCAGATGGACAGTACCTGTGTGTTCTCTCCAGAAACCCACTGTTCCACTTCTCCCATAAGAAACATCCTCCCCAGCATTGCCAGTTCCCTCCCACCCCAGGAAACCCCTCCACCTTCTTCTTGACACTGAAAGCTGCCTCTCCTGAAGAAGGTCCTGCTCCCCTGCATCTATCTCCAGGGAAGGTAGCTGGTCCACACAAAGCCCCAATATCACAGACAGAGCTGTCATTCACTCACTGCCAGTACCACTCTCAAAAGCACCACTTGTGCTTTGAGACTGGCTTTATGCTGCTCCATGTCACCAGTTCATCTGCTAGTCAACAGATGGTAGAAGACTTTGGGTTCTCTTGTCCATCCAGCACCATCCTGCTGTGTGAGTCTTTGGCAACCATGTGGATAATCTGTCCATCCTCCTAACCCCTCATTCCACCAGCCCTGGGTTCTCACACTAGACCTCAAATTTACCCTGGTAATTGTGTCTCCAGCTCACTCAGGACGCCCTCCCCATTCTAGTAATTCACTCTCATTAAGCTACCACTGCATTTGATCCCTGTGGCTCAGGCTTGCTGCTTCCTTTCCTCTCCATTTTCTAAACTCCCATTATTATTTTTTTAACATTCTTAATATCCTTATCCATTTATCTTTCTTCTCCAACTTTCCTGGGCCAAAATCCCAACGGGACAGATCCAATTGCTGCCCTGTTCTCCTCCACCAAGCACTGCTGATAATAGCAATAACAAGTATTTACCAACACCCACTTTATGAATTAGTCTTATTATTATCCACATAACACAAATGAGACAAGTCCTGGATGGAATGAGTAAATTGCCCTAGGGCACATAGCTAGTAAGCCAGACAGTCTGATTAAGCAAATGTCTTTAAAACATATAAAGTAACAATTAAGAGAACTACAGACAGAAATGGACAAATTTACCATCAAAGTAGGAAATTTCAATTCACTTTTCCAAATTATTAACAGATCAGATATTTTAAATTATTATAGTTATAAATGATGGGAACACAGCAGCATTGGTTTAGTAGCCATATATAGAACACTGTCCCCTAGACTTAGACAAGCACACATGGTATATCTATAAAAACTGACAATGAAATAGGCCACCAGTTCTCAAAATTTTGGGCAGTGGGACCCCTTTACACTCTTAAAAATTATTAAGGATTTCAAAGAGCTATTTTTTAAAATGTGAACTCTATTTACTGTGTTAGAAATTAAAACCGAAAGATGTTTTGTATATCTATTAACTTTAGAAACAAATCCAAGTATGTACTTTAATAATATTAAGCCCACTTCTTGTTATCAGAAATAAAATTTTTATGAAGAAAACTTTTTAAAAACATTAGAAGAATAGCACAGTTTTACTTTTTGGAGAATCTATTTATTTATTAATCTAATAATTTATTAATCTAATCTATTTATTTTCTGGCTTGGCAGAAAACAGCTGGATTCTCTGACATGTTGTTAGGTTGAAGTTTATGAAGAAAACCAGCCTCACGCGTGACTAAGAGAAAGGCAATCCCTGTTGCCCAGTGAGGTTGTCATGTGCTGGGAGTTGACTGGCCCACAGCTGGCCTTCGTGTTCTCCTGTTGAGCATGAACCAGGACACAGAACATCTACTTCAGATGTCAAGGCCACTTGACAGCCCCAGATAAAAATAAGACCATGAACTGATCCAGTCCAAAAAATCCAGGCAACAGCTCTTTTATTCTAGTTGCTATGAGTCACCATCCTTCTTCAACACTTTCAGCTCAGGTTTGCCCTAACTGCCCTTGTGTGTGACTTTCCTAGGGTTGCTGTAACAAATCACCATGAACTTGATAGCTTAAAACAACAGGAACTTATTCTTTCACAGTTTGGGAGTCCAGAAGTCCAAAATCAAGGTGTAGCTGAGGTCATGCTTCTTCCACGTGCTCTAGGGGAGGGTGCTGCCTTGCTACTTCCAGCTTCTGGCAGCCCTGAGAGTTCCTTGGACTCTGGTTGTTTGACTTCTGCCCCCATCTTCTCTGTCTGTCTCACATGTCCCTCTGCCTTTTTATCACAGACACCCTTGTCACTGAATTTAGGGTGCACTCATAATCAAGATCCTTGATTGGATATATTTACAAAGATCCTTTTCCAAATAAGCTCACATTCACAGGTTCCGAGGGTTAAAATGGAGATACACCTTTTGAGGAGCTAATATTCAACTCAATATGCCTTCCTGTAGATAAGATTAGGATGCTCAGTAATGGAACTATTTCCGCTTCCTGACATCATCCAATCCAGAGCAATGCCCCATTCCTTTAACCTTCCCCTAAAACCACCTACTACAAGCCCAAATCCTACAAGCTTTTTAAAAACTGTTCTACAAGATACCCAACAGTTCCCTAGGATGTATGTTCTCCTTCACCATGATAAATAATAAACCCAACTTGCCCAATTTCAGTTGTGTTCCAATTGATCTTTGGCTGGAAGGCACTGACACATGGATATGTAATTACAAAAGAAAGGGATGTTTTAATTGCCTCTTCAGATAATTGTAAATATTTTTCTCTAATACTATACCAAAATTCAACACAATAATTTCTTAAAGGTTACTTACAATTTAGAATCTGAAGCCATATTAATGAACTTTTCACACTCTAGTACACTAAAATCCATCATTATATTTTACCCTTTGGATCATTTGCCCATGCACAATTTTGAACATCACTCATTAGTCATTTGGAAAACATTGATTCACTGAATTATGCCAGTCTTCTAAATGCCGACACATTTCATTATACAATATATATTTTTTAAAAATCACGCTTGTTAGTATCACTATCAATTTCATCAGAAAAGTTGTTATGCATTAGGAAGCTATGGAGCTTACAGCAATGAATACAAGATTTCATAAACTTGAATTTTCACACGAAAGCTCAGATTTTATCACTGACAAAAATATTGTCAGTTGTTTTCCTCAAAGTCACAGGCTCCCTTCAATCATTTTCAAGAAAATGATTGCCAAAGACTCAAGTATGAATAACCAAGATTTGTTTGTTAGTTGTTCTCACCAATTTTTTTAAAAAAAGTGTTTCGTGGGGGTGGGGAATTTGATCCTGCTCTCAACTCACAGGATCCCACAAGCACTTTTCCACAAGATAGTCATCATACTTAGGTATATAGCAAAAGCAAACTATGCCTATTTTTCATGCTGTCAAATAAAATATTTAAAAGACATGTTCTCAAGGTTTAAAAGTTATTAATTTCTTTTCTACTTTCTCAAAGAGATTCTTAAGTAAAACTGGCCTTTTTTCTCCCCTGTAAGTTTGTGCCAGTGAAGACAAGGGCTGCTAGTATAGTTAGACCCATTGCCTAAATTCACACCAGCAGTTTTAACTATCTTGAATTTTGTACTATTAGTGCAAATGTCAGCATGGTAAAAAAAAATAATAATGTCCCAGTATTGTTATGAAAATAATTTTGTATTGTTATGAAAAATTCAAAAATCTCCTAAAATGATCTTGGGAATCCCCAGAGATTCATAGACTACACTTAGAGATGTGTTGAACAAAACTATAATGCAAGTCTCAACAAACTGAAAAGAATGTGTATCAATCATGCAGACCACAATCTCTAACCACAATGCAGTTAAGACTCAATTACAAAAAAGACAGATGTCCCCTAATATGTGGAAACTTTAGAACTTTTTTTAAATTCGATACTGAGGATTGAACCCAAGGGAGCTTAACCACTGAACTACATCCCCAGACCTTTTTTTTTTTTTTTTTAAGACAAGGCCTTAGCTAAGTTACTGAGGCTGGCTTTGAATTTGTGATCCTCCTGCCTCAGCCTCCCAAGGCACTGGGATTACAGGTGTGCACCACCACACCCTGCAACATTGACATAGTTCTAAATGTATGTATAGGAAATATTTGAAACAATTGTTATTATAAATGATGGAAAGTGAAGAAATCAGTGTATATGTGTGTGTGTATACATATATATATAATGTAGTACCTAAATCAACCACTTAAAATACTATACAAAGAGATACACTTAAAGACAATATATATAAAAATCAAAATAGAATCCCAAGATAATGTTCTACTAAGAGTCAGGTGCTGTGGCACATGCCTGTATTCCTAGCAACTTGGGAGGCCAAGGTAGGAGGATCACAAATTCAAGGCCAATTTGGGAAACAATAAGATTCCATCTAAGAAAGAAAGAGAGAGAGAAGGAAGAAAGAAAGAGTGAGCTTGTAAAAGATATATCATAACATGAACAAGAGGAAAGTAAGAATGACTATATTAATATCAAATAAAGTAGACTTTGGAACAAAGAAAACTAGCAGAGATTGAGAGGAACATTATACAATGATAAAAGGATTAATTCTAAGTGACAGAATTCTAAATGTATACAAATCAACTAACAGAGGTATAAAATATATGAAGCAAAAACTTATAGAATTGAAAGGAGAAATAGACAACTACACAATTATAGTTGAAATCTTCAACACTCAATCGATTTAACAACTAGATAGAAAATAAGCAAGCCTGTGAAGAGTCAACGTGATTACCCACAGGACCTAATTGACAAGTATGGAACACTCCACTCAATGATAGCGAAATACACTTTCCTTTCAAGTGTTAATAGAATATATACCAAGAAACACCATAACCTGTATCACAAAACAAACCTCAAGCCCAGTGCAGTGGCACACACCTGTAATCCCAGTAGCTCAGGAGGCTGAGGCAGGAGGATCATGAGTTCAAAGCCAGGCTCATAAACTTAGCCAGGCCCTAAGCAACTTAGTGAGACTCTAAAAAAATATTTAAAAAGGACTGGGAATGTGGCTCAGTGGTTCAATCTCAGGTATCCAAAAAATAAAAATAAACCTGAATAAATTTAAAAGAATTGAAATAATACTGTGTGTTTTTCAACCAAAATGGAACCAGACTAGATATCAACAATAAAATGTAACAGGAAAGTTTCCAAACACGTGGACACTAAACAACACACTTCTAAATAATGCATGGGTCAAATGCATTTGACCTTTTAGGCTGCTATAAAAAAAAAATGTAATAGGCTGGGCACAAAGTCACACGCCTGTAATCCCAGCAGCTTGGGAGGCTGAAGCAGGAGGATTGCGAGTTCAAAGCCAGCCTCAGCAAAAGCAAGGGGCTAAGCAACTCAATGAGACCCTGTCTCTAAATAAAATGCAAAATAGAATTGGGATGTGGCTCAATGATTGAGTTCAATCCCTAGTACCTGCCCCCCCCAAATATATATATGTATACATATAATATATACTACATATATTATATAATTATAGTATTATATATAATATGTATAATAAAATAGGTACTTTATGAACAAAAAAAAATTTATTCTCGCTGTCTTTGGGCTGGGAAGACAAAGAACAAGGGGCCAGCAAATTCACTGTCTGGTGAGGTCTTGCTTTCTGGTTCATAGAGGATGTCTTACTGCTGGTTTTCACACAGCAGAGGAGGCAAAGCAGCTCTCTGGGCCTCTTTCATAAGGGCACTAATCTCATTCATGAAGGTTTTTTCCTTGTGACCTAACCACCTCCCAATGGCACTACCTCCTAATAGGCATCATCATATTGGTGATTAAGTGGGGTTTTTTTAAACATTTTTTAGTTGTCAATGAACCTTTAATTTATTGATGTATATGTGGTACTAAGAATCAAATCCAATGACTTACATGTGCTAGGCAAGTGCTCTACCACTGAGCCACAACACCAGCCTGGTGATGAAGTTTTAACATATGACTTTTGGAAGAACATACATATTCAGACCATAACAATGAATGAGAACATCAAAAAGGAAATCAAAATATATTGATCTGCATGAAAATAAAAAAGCAACATATCAAAATTTGTGGGACACAGTGTTAAGAGGGAAATTTATAGCAGTAAAATACATTAATTAGAAGAAAGAGAAAATATCACATTAATAATCTAGGCTCTCAACTCAAGAACTAAAAACAAGAGCAAAAAAAAAAACTCAAAGCAAGTAGAAAGATTAACAGAAATTAGTGAAATTTTAAACAGAAAAACAAAAGAAAAAATTAATTAAAGAAAGAGCTGGTTCTTTGAAAGCCACTGAAAAGAATGACAAAAAAGAGAGAGAAGACACAAATTGCCAGTATCAGAAATAAGATGAGATACTACAATATACTCTTCAGATATCCAAAGGATAAGGGAATACTAAAAAAAATAAAAATTAAAAATGAGTAAATAAAAACTTTACCCAACTGAATGTAACTATTTCGATGAAATGAAAAAAATTCCTTGAAAAAAGCAAACTACCACAACTCATTCAATACACAACACAAAATTTGAATGGCCTTACAACTATTAAGAAATTGAAGTCATAATTTTAAAACTCCCAAAAGAGAAATCTCCAGGCCCAAATGATTTCCCTGGAGAATTATACCAAACATTACAAGAATTAACACCAATTCCACATAATCTCTTCCCCAAATTCATTTTATAGGAATTAGTGTTACCCTGAGACCAATACCATACAAAGGTAGTACAAAAAAGAAAATACAGACCAATGTTTCTAATGAACTTAGATATGGAAATGTTCAACAAAATATTTATAAGTCTAATCCAGCATTGTATGAAAAGAATTATGCACCATGATCAAATAGGATTTATTCTAGCTATGTAAGGCTTGTTCAACATTTCAAAATCAACCAATGCAATCCACTTTATCAACAAGCTAAATAAGAAAATCACATGATCATATTAATGAATGCAGAAAAAGCATTTAACAAGATACCTATTTATGATAAACTTGAGAACATAGGAGAATCTTCTTGACTGTATAAAGGGCCTATAAACCTAGAGCTAGCATTATTCTTCATGAAGAAAGAGTGAATGCTTCCTCCTGAGACCAGGAACAAGGCGCAGTGTTCTTTGTCACCGTTCTGATTCAACACAGCAGAAATTTTCAAAAAATGTTTTTTCTTATATTGATGTTTTTGAATATGACTAAATGCCCATGGTTAAGATAGAATACTTCCAATTTATCCAAAACAGAGGCACTACAGGTGGTGAGCTAAGGTAGCCATGGAGGAAGAACACCGTACCAAGCCCACCTCTCCCTACCATTTGTCTGTCCAATGGGCTATACCTGGAATGCAAGATGCACATGCTCCCTGGAAACCCACAAGCCCCGAGAGGCCCAGGCCTATGTCCAGACAAAGGAAGGAGGGTCTACTATGACTTCTTGCACCAGAGGTCAAGGCAGCCATGACTGTAACTACCCAGTGCTTCAAATATTGTGCAAATACCCAGTCCCTTTAAAGATAAACTTTATTGCTTCCCATATTTACTCATGATATATTTCAGAGATGAAATATTCTAGACACTTCAAATCACTTTTAAGCCAGGTTATATTCAAATAAGTTTCAAAATTAATAAATAACACTTTGTCCTTTATAAGCTAGGATGTCCTGGTCAGAATACACTTCAGTAGAGATGTAGCAGGTCACCTGGTTCCTCATTTTCTTCTCTGTGCCCCATTTCCTCACCTATAAAATTTAGCAATTGTAATAATACCTATCTCATAGGGACATAGAGGGAATTTAAGGATCAAATTCTGATAGAGCATGTAGAACAGTCTTTGCACGACATGCACCTCCAGAAATTCTCCTTCCCTTCTGCCCATAATTATTGAGGGGATTAGTCGTCCTGAAGGGCATGGAAGAAACTGCTTTATATTAATCCTATCCTGCAACCAGAAATGATTAGCCAACACTGGTTGCTCATTGCAACTAACTAAAGGCTGATGAAAGGAATATCATCAGGAGAGCAAGTCAGAGAGCTCCCACTGGCTGTCTCTGCCTGCATCCACCTGCCTGGCTCCCCAAGGCTCTTGAGTTTGTGATGTCTGATATTTTCCTAATTGTCTGCATTATAGATTTCCCCACCACTTCAGCCAAACAACTATGGATTAATAATTGAGAGAGAGCAGGCTTTTCGGCAGTAAAATAATTTTGAAAAAAAAAAGATCTTAATATTTTTCATCATCTTATGTACAACTTCAAGACTAAATGGGCTGGGGTGAACTTTAAGGGTTTCAAGGGCACTTTGGGTTGTCTGTTGAGCTGGATGTCATCTGTGTTCCCTTCTGGTCCTCTCTCCACATTCTCTGACATGTTCTGTGCCCAGAACTGTGCCAAGAAGCTGCCTTGTTCCACCCTGCCAAACCCACCAACAGCAACATCCAGCAGCGTTCAGTCAAAAAATGAGGTTGCTGGCTGGAGACAGGCAGGAGAGCAAGGTCAGGGTATTTGTTTCTCTGTGGGAAAACAAACGTTAAACCTCTCTGCTCTCTCCAGTGACCTTGTCCACTCAGCTTTCTCTGACTCATGGGTTCCTACCTTGGTCTCTGCAGGCCTAGGAATAGGAGAAGCAGGAGAAGCATCCTGCTATTACAAGCCGAGTGCTGCCCAGCTCCTCATGGTTTACCTACACACAATGGACACCTTTGCGTGTTCTCTATTAAACCCTCCTTGAACATCTTCATTTGGCAATACCATCTATTTCCTAGCACTCCACCTGAAAAATATGATGTACTCTTTACTTCCCTCACCTTTTTTTTTCATTTTTTAAAAATGAATTTATTCTAATTAGGTATACATGACAGAAGAATGCATTTTGTATTCATTGTACACAAATGAAGCACAACTTTTCATTTCTCTGGTTGTACACGATATAAAGTCACACCATATGTGCAGTCATACATGTACCTAGGACATTATTGTCCATCTCATTCCACATTCTTTCCTGCCCCCATGACCAAAGATTCAGGCTTTCTCATTGTAAATTCTTTTAACTTTTGTTCATCATGGAATGTTTTTATTTCATCACCAAATCTGAAGCTCAATTTTGCTGGATATAAGATTCTTGGTTGGCATCCATTTTCTTTCAGAGTTTGGTATATGTTGTTCCAGGATCTGTCTTTGAGGGTCTGGGGTTGAGAAATCTGCTGAGATTCAAATTGGTTTCCCCCTGTGTGTAACCTGAACCTTCTCTCTTGCAGCTTTTAAAATTCTATCCTTATTGTGTATGCTAAGCATTTTCATTATAATGTGCCTTGGTGTGGATCTGTTGTGGTTTTGCACATGTGGTGTCCTGTAAGCCTCTTGTATTTGATTTTCCAATTCATTCTTCATGTTCGGAAAATTTTCTGGTATTATTTCATTGAAGAGATTGTGCATTCCTTTGGTCTGTATCTCTGTGCCTTCCTCAATCCCAATAACTCTTAGATTTGGTCCTTTCATGTTATCCCATAATTCTTGGATGTTCTGTTCATCGTTTCTTACCATCTTCATTGTGTGGTCAACTTTATTTTCAAGGTTATATATTTTGTCTTCATTTCCTGAGGTTCTGTCTTCCAAGTGATATAGTCTGTTGGTGATGCTTTCTATTGAATTTTTTATTTGGTTTATTGTTTCCTTCATTTCAAGGATTTCTGGTTTTTTTTTTTTTTTTCCCAGAATCTATCTCTTTCTTGAAGTGATCTTTTGCTACCTGTATTTGTTCTCTTATCTCTTTGTTGGAGTGATCAATTGTTGCCTGTATTTGCTCTCTTACATTCTTATATTCTGTGCTTCACAGATCACTTTAATTATGTACATTCTGAACTCCTTCTCTGACATTTCATCTACTGTGCTGTCAATGGATTCTATTATTGTAGTATCTTGTTTTCTGGGGGGCATTTTCTTGCCTTGTTTTTTCATGTTGTTCATGTGTCTTGCTTTCTAGTAGTGCCAATCTGTGGTATTACAGTTTCTGCCTTATAATCTTGTAGTGTCCCTGTAGGTTACCTCACCTCTGGTGTAACCAGGCCCATAGGGACCTTGGTGATGATTTTCCTGGTCCTGGTTCTTGTCTCTAGAGGGAAGCAGGCTGGAACAGACATGTATTGGTAGATGGGGGCCAGCAGTATGGTCAGTCTTCTCCTCCTCCAAGTGAGGGGCCAGGGTTGGTCTGCTCCACCTCCTCTATGCTTCAGGCTGGGGTCAGTCTCTACCTCTTTCACCTTTGAAACTAATCCCCTATATGGTATGATTCTTTGTATCCTAGGGCCAAGGTCAGTAAGAGCAGTGGGTTCAAACCTCAGTCTAAAAACTCTCAAGTGTGCACAAAATACAATTTATTTTTGTATAATTTTACTTATACTTTTGTATAAGCCAACTTAATATCTATTTCTGCTTCATTCCTCCAGGGTGAAAGAAACAAGCTAAATCAGTGCAGGGTGCTCCTTGATGATAAAAATACAATTAATAAGTGTAAGATGAGAAATTCTACACTAGGGGACTGGGATTGTGGCTCAGTGGTAAAGTGCTTGCCTTGCATGCATAAGGCACTGGGTTCGATCCTCAGCACCACATAAAAATAAAGATATTTGTATCCATCTACAACTAAAAAAAAAAGAAAGAAAAGAAATTCTACACTAGGAATTTGAGAGCCAAGAGAAAAGATACCTAAAACAGCCTCAAAGGAGATAAAAGGAGTGTCAGGGAACTTCCTGAAGAGTGTGATGTCTGAGATGTGACATAGGGTGAATGGAGTGAACCAGATGAAGAAGATCACATGCTAGGCACAGGGTGCAGCCCAAGCTAAGCCACAGAGGCAAGAAACAGTATGACATGCAGGAGTCCACAAACAATTGGATGTTGTCAGAGTATAAGGTTCAAGGCAAAGAGAGATGACAGATAAAACCATGACCAGAACTTGAAAGTTCTGTTTCAACAGGTTAAGGAGTTTGAACTTTATCATATAATCAGTAGTCCTCAAGAGGGGTACATACATCTCAGGGTATATTCAAGAAAGTTCCTTGAAGTATAGGAAAAAAATTACAACTTCTATCTTACACTTTTAATATTTTAAATTTTTGCATGTTTTATATTGTACATGATTAATATATATATTAATGCAGTACGATGTGTTATATAATAAACAAATAAATATTAGGCCTACACCGAAGTTTAGGTTCAGCCTCAAAATTCAACCAGAATCTGCTAATTGACTTTGGCTTTGACTAAATACCTACTTTAACGTTAGTTTTGACATCCCTGAACCTCTGAGGAATCAGTAATCCTGTGTAAGCATAGCTTGTCATCCTATCTAATCAGCAACAATTATATAAGGAAGGCATGTGATTTGGTTTCATTGTTATTATTAGAATTTTTGCTTACAAAATTGGTGAGCATTCTAGATGCAATTTGGGAATAAATTTTCCTTGTGTGTTTTGTAATTGGAAATTCTACCTGTTGGATGAAATATGAATGTATATTTATTACTGGAGGAGTAAAATGCTGCAATAATCAATGATGACTGTGAAGCTACCAAATTTACATATAAAACCAATTTTAGTATGCACAAAGCCCTAGACTCAATCCCCAGCACAAAAACAAAGCAAAAATCAGTTCAAAGCTTTCAAATTGTTAAACAAATGAGGAAATAGACTGGCAATTAATAGGAATATTTAGAATATTGCAGTATCTGGGTAACTTTATGAAGAACTTTACATTCTTTTTGAGCCAATATGTTTGTGAAAATTAAAATAATAACATAATTCAGAATGAAAGGAATGCTGATGTTATATAATTCTAATGTTACAGTAATGTTAAAACTCTAATAGTTGTAGAAGTACTTGGTGAACTAGCCTGCATTTATAACAGAAAATAACCTATAAAAATTCTACTAAAGTTTTAAATATTAATTCCACTTAGGTCATGAGGTATTCAAAAAAAAGTACTTTACTTTGGTATTCTTAATTCTTGTGAATATGAAGTTGCAGTAATCATGTCAACTTTGCCACTTAAAAATTCCACTCCAGGCCGGGCACAGTGGCACATGCCTGTAATCCCAGAGGCTCAGGAGGCTGAGGCAGGAGGATTGAGAAGTCAAGGTCAGCCTCAGCAAAAGTGAGGCACCAAGCAACTCACTGAGACCCTGTCTCTAACTAAAATATAAAATAGGGCTAAGGATGTGGCTCAGTGGTCTGAGACCCCCTGAGTTCAATCCCTGGTACACACACACACACATAAAAATACTCCATATCAAGTACCATAATATCTATGATAATTAATCTTTAATTCAGATATTAAAAAGAAATAAAGTACCCCAAACATATTTTGATGTTGCCAAACTTATACCATTTTCTATTTATTAAATGAAAAAAAAATTTTTTGAGATTTCCCAAGCTACGAATCCTAGGTGCAAAGTTCCTTCAACAAAACAGAGTACTAGAAAATATTTTTTTTTCCAGAATTTCATTTGCTGTGCACAAGAAAGGTAGTGCTCTTGTTGAATGTGTTGCTTCAGTGTGTGTATGTAGACATTTGAGCATGTCAAGAACATCTGACATCTTTAAGTTGACAGCTCTGTGGAATAGTGACTAAATTATGTGCTTTCCCTGGTAGCTGAGTGGTTTTTGGGGGGGAGTGGGGCTCTTCTAAATCAATAGCATAATGAATCTTATATTAATATTGAAACAGTAATAGAATAGAAAATCAGTTAGGTGTCATAAAATTGCTATTCCATGAAACAATCATGATAAAGCCCAAGAATGATTTAGGAATTGTAAGCCCTCAATGTTTTTTTCACATCTTTTAGTTCTATGTTCAATAAGGTAATTAAAGTACAGAATAATGTAGCAGGATTACTGGCTGTGGGTTGAATAATGGTAGGCTCTTCTCATCATTCTTCAGCTAAAAGAAAATGATGGAATACAAAAGAGATTTTGGAGTCCTCTTACCTTTTCCTTATTGTGAAAGATGCTCAAATAAGATGAAACAGTCGCTCTTCTATGTTTTACAGTCACCTGTACAAAAGAAAGCTTTATAATCTACTTCACAGAAAATAATACCATAGTAGCAGGGATTAGTAGCAGGTCAATACATGTTTACAGAGAAAGTGCTTCATTTGCTGGAACCTGCTGAAGAAATAACTAAATTGACATGCTTTATAAATTCAAGTATCGCCTTTCCTGCATGATACCTGCTGTAGAGACCTTCCTATCATTCTATTTCAGGAAATATGCTGAAATTGGCACACATGCAACTATAGTTGAGACGCAGATGGAAATTCAGATACCATTTAGCTATTGTAAAAGTCAAATAACTTTCCTCTTTGCTCCAATCCTAGGTCCAATCATTTATTTTTCAATAACTTATTTTTCAAGTGATTGTGTAAAACAGCAAGTGAATGCTAAGATATTAGATGCAAGAAATATAAGGGCAAGAATCTTGAGTCTCTTTCTGAAAAGAATATTCAGAAGGTATCCTTTTAGGATCTACACAAAGCTTCAGATTGTGGGATTGCTTCAAAGAAATGGCATCATTACGAGTGTTCAAATCTTCAATCCATGAATAGAAGTGTTGTATTTATAATAGTCTGTTACTATTACTCAAAAATTAATGTATCAATACTGATAGACTATGATAATTATGCATGTATACCACTAAAGAAATCACTAAGAAAACATAAAGCAATATATCCCAAAACACTATAAACCAACCAAGAAGGAATTCTTTAAAATGTTCACATAAGGGCTGGGATTGTAGCTCAGTGGTAGAGCGCTTGCCTTGCATGCGTGGGGCCCTGGGTTCGATCCTCAGCACCACATACAAAGCAATAAAATAAAGACATTGTGTCCATCTACAACTAAAAAAATATTTAAAAAAATAAATAAATAAAAAATAAAATGTTCACATAAAAGAGAAATAGATGAATTAGAAATAGAGAAAGCAAGTCAAAAATAATTTATAAAAGCCAAAACATATCAATAATTACTTTAGATGTAAATGGTCTAGACACACCAATTAAAAGACAGAGATTAGAAGAGTGAAGATATACATATACGTATATATATATGAATGCACACACTCTCTCTCTACTTTCTGATGGCCATGTGAGCTGCTTCCCTCTGCCACACTCTTCGGCCATGATGTTCAGCTTCACCTCGAGCCCAGAGGAATGGAACTGGCTGGCTGTGAACTAAGACCTCTGATACCAGTTCCTTGGACAATATCCAAAGTATTGAAGATGACCTACTTCTGGATGCCCAGCTTCTCCCACACCATTCATTACAAGCTCATTTTAGACCCAGATTGCAACCTCTTCCTACAGTCATCATAGCAAATCTTCTGTTTATCCATGTTGTTTGTTATTTTAGCATTCTTGACAGGTGTGCTTTGTTCTTACCTTGATCCAAACTCCTGAAAGTTCAGACGGTCATAATCCTGGGAAAAATCATTTTGTGGATTCTATATTTACTTCTTGAACACTAAATTCAGTATCACCACAGAAAAGTGAGAAAACGCGGCTATAACCAGATCTACCGCCCCACAAGGCATCTGAAGAGACTCACCCAGATGACACACTCCACTGTGAAAATTAGAGAATTTAATAGAGCCAAACCACAGCTTGATGTACTTGAAGAAGAAAAAGTCTATGCTTACCACAGCAATACTACCTTGGAAACTCGATTCAGGACTATTTCAAGTCTAGAAGAAATTGTTGAAAAGCAAAGAGACATGAAAGTGTATCTAAAGCGACACAACGCCCTGTTGAATAAGCGGCTGTTGGCACTCACTTGCTCAGACCTAGCCTCTCAGCCAAGTAGAACATGAGAGGCTCACAAGCTTGACCATCACTGAAGAGTTAAGAGCAGCCTCACTCTGATGACCTGACCGCTGTCATGGGGAACCACAGTCCTTGCTGAATAACATCGTGCAGCGCATGTTGGAATCCTGAACTTGGGTCTCACCTTCGTGGCTGTTTAGTAGATGGGGCTTGTGGATCATTTAAAAGGTACTTTGTAGAAGCCTTGCTAACTTGAGAAGACTGTCTGTTTTGTACATTTTTAAATAATATGACTTCTTGGTTTTTCCTAGGATCAAAGGTATAGTTCGATCATCCCTTGGTCAATAGTTTTTCTACATGATATTAGATCCCTCTAATAGCTTGAGATGTAGCTCAGCAGTAGGACATGTGCTCAGCATGCACAAGTCCCTGGCTCAATGCACAGCAAACATCCCCCCCCCCAAAAAAAAAATTGTAAAGGAAGACTGACATGCTTTATTTTAAACAGGGGTTTTAAATAAGTTCTTCCTTTCGGGGCTGAGGAAGTACTAGGGATTGAACTCGGGTACTTTACCACTGAGCTATGTCTCCAGTCTTTTTTAATTTTAAATTTTGAGACAGGGTCTCATGAAGTTGCTGAGGCTGGCCTCGAACTTGCAATCCTCCTGCCTTAGTCTCCTAAGGCACTGATATCACAGGTGTGTG
Source organism: Geosciurus inauris (assembly GCA_004024805.1). NCBI lineage: Eukaryota > Metazoa > Chordata > Mammalia > Rodentia > Sciuridae > Geosciurus > Geosciurus inauris. Next base: position 298,226 of record PVHX01000019.1, read on the forward strand.
CCACCACACCCCACAAGTTCTTCCAGTTCTTAAGCTGATGAAAAGAGTCATTATTTCTTATGGTTAATGTTCTTTCCCTGCAGAGCCTTACCATGTATTTTATAGGCTCATGTGATATTGAATAACTGAGATTGGTCAGCCTTTTTCATCCCCCAGGCAAGCTCTCTACCACTGAGCTGCACCCCCAGCCCCCATGCAGATTTTATTGAGAATTTCCTCACTGTAGGACCAAGGCCTCACTGGGCGATGAACAATATAAATCCTACATTGCTCTTTTCTTCTGGAACAAGATAGGAAAATTACCTGGACCAGTGTGAGCCCAACCAGCAATACCTGCTACCTTGACAGTACCTTCCATTGGCAAAAGCTGAAAAATGTAAAGGATTTACATCTTTCACTTTATTTTTGCTCTTCTTCAAGAAGCTGCTGTGTATTTCTATACTAATTATCCTTTCATTGGATCAATAATTTCAGTATAGGAATGGAACCTTCTATGATTTTAAATCTGTCTAAATAGAAAAAAGGCACTTTATTTACACTTGGATTATACATAAAAATTGTGATGGGAATAAAATGTCATATCAGTTTATTATATATAGATACTAAACATACCTAGTTTTTGACATAAAAATGAACTATTTTTATGAGTATATGGCATTATTTCATCATTCTTCCTTGTTCACCTCTTTAATTTATCAATTTGCTCTCAGCACCTCTACATGCTGCCTTAGAAAGATTTTTGTTGAAGGCTCAATTTGAGGGGAGGAGATACTTGTGATTATGCAGTGATTATGTAGTCAGTGGATGACTACTGTGACTTGAAAACTATACATAGCTTTATACAAATGTATTGGATGTACCAGATAGATAAGGAATGTGTTCATTTGATCTGCTGTTACTTATGGAGAGCAGATACCTGTTTCCTTTGGATACAGCCATTGCTGGGACATCTAAAATTTTTCTACTAAGATAAGCATGATCATGTGTCACCTGCAGGTAAATACAGTTGAATCTTCAAAATAGTGACATTCAAAAACTGAAGCCAAATTGTGTTTTTAAAATTTAGATTATAAATTCCCAACCGAGTGTGGTAGCAAATGCCTGTAATCACAGAGGCTCTGGCTCTGGAAGCTGAGGCAGGAGGATTATGAATTCAAAGCCATCCTCAGCAATTTAGCAAATTTCTAAGCAACTCAGCAAGACCCTGTCTCTAAATAAAGTATTAAAAGGGTGGGGATGTAGCTCAATGGCTAAGCACCCCTGGGTTCAATCCCCAGTACAAAAAAAAAAAAAAGATTGTAAGTTCCCTCTCTTCCTCCTTTCCTTTCTTTTTAATAGGTGTCTCAACGTTATTGCCTTCTTTGGAAACTTGTCTCTACATTCTGGAAGAGTCTATAACCATTGTGTTCAGTTGTTTTCCTTAAAACACCAGTGGTTTTTTAGCCAGGCATGGTGGTACATAACCCATAAACCTAGAGACTCAGTTGCCTGAGGCAGGAGGATCACAAGTTGAAGACCAGACTGGGCAACTTAGTAAGATCTTTCTCAAAATAAATAAAAAGGACTGGGGATATAGCTCAGTGGTAAAGCACCCCAAGTCAATCCTCAGTATGAGGGATGAGGGCTAGCCTTTTTTTGGGGGGCGGGGCGAGGTCTCACTGTCACACAGGGAAGCCTTGAGCTTATGATCCTTCTATTTCACTCTCCTAAATTGCTGGGGTTACAGATGCATGTCACTAGCTCCCACCAGTAATTTTAAGGAAATATATATTTTAAAATGCAATTTGGAGATATTCAGTTTCTGAGACTTACTTGATGAGCATTGGTTTATAGGGAAAGGTATAATAAAACTGGGATACTTGGGGGTCTAATATGATATCTGTATAATCACCAACACTTTTATAAACTCAATAATGAACAATTTCAAACATAAAATGAAAGTCTCACTACTAGCAGAATGGAAAAATTGACAAAACAATTTAAATATTAGGGATTCTGTTCGTTGGACTAGTTCTGTGATAGCATTGTAGATACAAAAATTAAACACTGGCTTGCAGCTTACATTCTAAGGAGGGAAATGATTTCTAGGCTCTGTATTAAATGCAAACAATGGCAGCCCTGGATACAGGTGCACAGCTGGGTGCAGTGGCACAAGCTGAAAATCCCAGCTACTGAGGAGGCTAAGGCAGGAGGATTACAAGTTGGAGGCCAGCCTTAGCAACTTCATGACACCCTGACTCAAAATAAAAAGGGCTGGGGATGTAGCTCAGTGGTAGAACACTCCTAGATTCAATACCTGGTAATGAAAAAAAGATACTATAGGAGCAACAAGTCAGGATACATTTAGGTGGTAGGTTTTAGGAATTCCTAGCAAATTAGTCAGTAAAGAAGCAAAGCAGATAGCTACAAAATACAAGTGCATTGTATAGAACTTGAAACGGAAAGCCTCCAGATCTTTTAAGCCTTGACCATATGCTGAGGAGCTTGCACTTTATTGTATTGACAATAGGGTCCACTGAAAGATTTCAACTGAGGAAACAATGTCTCTTTTAGGGGGATCTGATTGTAGTTTGATATGGAGAAAAGATGGTAGCAAAAAGATATGGCCCTAAATTAGGGCAGGTATAAGAACATTTGATTCTGAGTGTATATATGTATATGTAAATATAGACTTAGATGTACATGTGTGATCCAAATGACGATGGCATCATGAGGTATTATAGTTACAAGCTCGTTATTTTTTAATGGAGACATTGATTTGGAATTCTAAATATATATATATATATATCACACAAAACACATGAAGCAAATACTGATAGAGCTGAAGGGAGAAATAGGCAAATACACAATTATAGTTGCAAAGTTCAGCACTCCAATCTCAACAATTGATAGAATTCCATAAATAAAAAATCAGCAAAGATGAAGAACTCAACAACACAATCAACCAATAGAATATAATCCATAGGACACCTGGCAGTAGAATACATGTTTTTGTCAAGCACCCATGGAACATCCACCAAGACAGACCAAATCCTGGGCAATCAAACAAACCTCACCAAATATTAGAGCTGAAATCATGCCAAGCATGCTCTCTTGACACAATGAAATCCAACTGGAAACCAGTAACAGAAAATAACATGCTTTTCAAACAGAAAAATTTTGAGCACTTAGAAATTAAACAACACACTTCTAAATAATGCATGGGTAAAATAGGAAGCCTTAAAAAATTGAAAATACATATACAGAGTGAAAATTTAAATGCAACTTATCACAATATGTGGAAATTTGTGGAATTTAGATGAAACATTTTCCAGCTCAATTTATGAAGCCAGTATTATCCTGATACCAAAACCAAAAACAGTATGAAAAAAGAAAATTACAGATCAATTTATTATGTAGATGCAAAAATCCTCAACAAAGTGTTAACAAACCTAATCCAACAATGTATAAAAAGAATTATATACCATAACCAAGTGGAATTTATTCCAGATATGCCAGCTTGGGTCAACATTTTAATAAACAATCAACATAATCCTTTATATCCACAAGCTAAAGAAAAAAAATATATGATGATATAAATTGATAAAAAAAAATATAGCAAAAACTTTTTTTTTGCAGAGTGGGGGGTGGGTAACTGGTAATTGAGCTCAGAGACACTTTACTACTAAGCTACATACCCCCTTTTTAATTTTTTATTTTGAAATAGAGTCTAAGTTGCTCAGAATCTCACTAAATTGCTGAGGCTGGTCTCAAACATGCGATCTTCCTGACTCAGCCTTCCAAGTCAAGTCACTGGGATTACAGATGTGAACCACCATGCCTAGCACACATATCTAGCAAATTCTAACACCAATTTAAAATAAAAACTCTCAGCAAACTAGAAATAGCAGGAACTTTCCCAACTTGATAAAGAGCATATACCAAAAATCTACATCTAACCTCATATCAAGACTGAATCTTTTCCCTCTAAGATAGGATGACCTCTTACCTCTCGTTCAGTCATGGTTTGAAAGTTCTAACTAGTGGAAGGAAGAAACCAGGCAAGCATACAGATCAGGAAGTAGAAATTAAAACTATCCAATTTGCAGATGACAGGGCTATCTATGTACAGAATCTCAATAACTCTACCGAAAAACTCCCAGAACTAATAAGTTCAGTGAGGTCACAGGATACAAAATTGACATACAAAAATCCATTCACTTCTATATACTAACCATGAATATGTAGAAATCAAAATAAAAGCATAATCCTATATATAATCACTCCAAAGAAAATTAAATACTTAGGGATACATTACAAAACATGCACAGGCTCTTTATGCTGAATTACAAAATGATAATGAAAGAAATCAGACAAAACCTAAATAAATGGAGAAACATACCATGCAAATGGATTGGAATACTTTATATAAGAAGGATGCCAATTCTCCCCAAATTTATCTAGCAGTTTCATGTAATTTCTAAAAGAATCCTAGAAAGGTTTTTTTTGTAGACATAGGCAATCTTATTCTAAAATTCATATGGAAAGGCATGGATCCTCAGAATAGCTCAATTTTTAAAAAGAAGAAATCGGGAAGAATCACTCTAGAGCAATTTTAATAACACTATTTAGCTACAGCAATCAATAGTGTGATACTGGTAGGATACATAGATCAGTGAGCAGACTGGAGAATTCAAAAATAGACCTGCACATATATGACCACCTGATTTTTGATAATGTGTGAAAACAAGTTAATGGAGGAAGGGTATCCTTTTCAACAAATAGTGCTGAAACAAATGGATGCGAGAGGCAAAAAGACACAAACCTCAGCTTGATGTCACACCTCCTAAAAACTTTAAAATTAAATGGATAATGGACTTAAATATAATACATAAAAAAACTACAAAACTTTAGGAAGAAATGGGTGGGGGGGGGGAATCCAAGGAATTCTTAATGATTTAACATAAAAACAGGATCCATTAAGGAAAAAACTGATGAATTAGACCTTAGCAAAATTTAAATTTTTTGCCCGGTAGAAGACTCTGTAGAAGACTCTGTTAAGAGAATGAAAGGACAAGCCACAGGCTGAGGGAGGGGCACTATTCGCAAGGGTTTTATCTGACAAAGGACTCATATCTAGAATATATAAAGAACTCTCCAAATTTAACAGTCCTATTAGAACATGGGTATAAGACATGAACAAACATTTCATCCAAGAAAACATTCAAAAGGCAAAATGAAATCCATGAAGAAATGTTCAACATCATTATTAGAGAAATGCAGATTAAAAACACAATGGAATATCAGTATACACCTATCAATACAGTCAAAATATAGTGAAATAATCACCAAATGCTGGTGAGGACGTGAAGAAATTAAGTCACTCATACATTGCTGGTGGGAATGTAAAACAATGCAACCAGTCTAGAAGATAGCTTGGCAGTTTCTTATAAAATAACATGCAACCACCATTCAACCCAGTAATTGCCCTCCTGGTCTTTTATTCCAGAGGAATGAAAACTAATCTTTACACTAAAACCTGTACACAGAAGTTATAGCAGCATTAGTTGTAGTAGATGAAATATTAAATAAAGTGTGGTAAATTTATACCATGGAATTCTACTCCAGAATAAGATTTGAGCAATTTGTGCTCAAGTGGTTCAAGGAAAAACTATTCTTTGCACTACTCTTGCAAGTTTTCTTGTAAACTCGAAATTATTCCAAAAGAAAAGAAAAAAGTAGCTAACAGAACTTAAAATTGGGTTGATTGAACATTGAGAGAGAAAGGAGTGAGGATTGATGCCTAGGTGTCTAGCTTACATAACAGGATACCAGCTGAGACTGAGGATGTTAAGTTTTCCTATCTTAAAGTATATATTAAATGATTCCATAAATTTAATGTGAAAGATAATTATATGTTAACATTGTATATTAATTCATTTAAGTTATTTTAACAGATTCTTTTTTTAAATTGAATTCTAAAAGTTATCCATGGTCAGATGATTTGGTACAAAAACAAGAACCAAAAATCCTAAAACTCATTCCTGGCTCTAATTTTATACAGAGCATTTAATTTCTTCAATGCTTGCATTTTCATTTACAAAGCATTACTAATAATTATAGTCTGCAAAGTACTTTCCTCAGGAGAGAGTCATGATTTGAGTGCAATTAACTGTTTCTAATTTTTCAAACATGAAATTCTATTTGTTGTTCATCTGAGAGTACAAACACAGTATCCAAACTGTTTCCTAAAAGTGATTAGTTTTTTAGAGTCATCAATTAATTTTTGAGGTAACTTTATGAAATGGAGATTAAATTGAAACTAACTTAGATAAAAATGATATCCCTCAACATTAGTTATTCCAATATCTCGATATTATCTTAATAGGAAGATCGCACATCACGAGGAGGAGGGGGCAGGAAATAAAAACAGCAAAAGTCAAGTCCTACATGAAACTCCAGTTTCAATAATTACTGGTATCCATTCTTCCTGTGTGCGCTCTCAGAAAGCAGCTGACAGAATTTTATGTAGCCTCAGCATGAAACTAATAAATTCATGATGAAGAATACCACTAGACATAGCAGGAGATTCTGCATTGAGGCTTAGTGTCAGACTAAGTGTTGAAGACCAGACTTGGGCCATATCTTAGTCTAAGCAGGACTGACAGGGAGACTGTGTCCGAACAAGGTGCCCCTCCTTGCTCATTGGTGGGCACCCTTCCTACCTCTTCAGAATGTCTTTCTCGTCATTCTTTAGAACACTGGAAACTAAGGAAGATAAAACAGTTCACATATGCATCATTTCTACTCACGGAAAAACAGTGAGTTTTATCATATAGTAATTTTAAAATAGTATCCCCCTTCCTAGTTGAATATGCCTTAAATTTAAATAGACAGACTTGTAAAATGATCATAATCATAAAATTGTAAAAAAAAAAAAAAATACAGAAATGGAAGAAGTGAGTTCTCAGGATATGCCTGAAAAAAATTCTGTGGTCACCGTGCTGAGTTGAGGCACATAACGCATAACATAAAGTTTTTTTTAAGCTTTACAGTGTAATATATGTACAGAAAAGTGCACAAATCCTAAGTGTACAGATTGATAAATAATAAAAAAGTGACCATAGCTATGTAACCAACAATTAGGCCAAAAAGAGTAATCTAGGAAAAAATTAATTCATAGTAAAAACAAAAAGTCAGCATAATGGTTAATGTTTGGAGTTATCTTTTGAAAAAGGGACATACTTGCTGGAGTGAAGAAATGTTCCATATTCTTCTTATCTGGGTGATGGTTTATGTGTGTTTCCCCAGGTAAATATTCTATACATTTAAGATTCCTGCATTTTACTACTTGTTATAATTTAATAAAGAGTGAAATTTTAAAAAGAATTAGACTTGGCTGGTTTTGAACTATATGAAAATGTACTCATAAAGCATATGTTCTTTTGTATCTTGTTCAACATTTTGTTGGGAAATTCAACCATGTGATTGAATACAGTTGCAATTCAATCATTTTTTTATTGGTATAGTGTTCAATTACATAAATATACTATAATTTATTTAACTATTCTATTTTTGTATCCAGTTTGGAGCTAATATGAATAGTATACCTTTTTGGTTGATATGTGTGTGCATTTCTGCAAGCATATGTTTCAGGATGAAATTGCTGGGTTGTGGTGTGTATTGTTCAATTGAATATATTGTCCAAAGTGATTGTACCAGCTTACACCCCTTTATCAATGTATGAGATTCCACTAGCTCCATGTTCTCACCAATAATTGATAATGACAGGCTTTGTCATTTTAATCACACCAGTAGATAGTATGGTGCATTTTAATATTAATCTCCATGATTACCAATGAATTTGAAGGATGTTCCTATATACAGTATTAGTAGTTGTTTTGTGAAGTTTGTCAAAATCTTTTGCCCATTTTTCCAATAGCTTGTCTGTATTTGTCTTGATGATTTGGAAGAGCTCTTTATAAATTTTGGATGTAAATCCTATGACTCATCTTTTCACTCCCTTAATGATGTCTTTTGATGACCAGACATTAATAATGTTAGCTTAGTTCAATGTCTCAATCTCTTCCTTCATGGTAAGTGTACTTTTTTAATCCTTCTTAAGAACTAGTTCATCATGATCATGAATGACTGTTTCCTATGTATTTTAGTTAGCATTTTGCTGTTGTGACTAAATGAAGCAACCAGCACAACTGTAGAGGAGGAAGAGTTTATTTGAGGACTCAATGTTTTAGAGGTCTCAATCCATAGACAGCTGGCTCCATTCCTCAGAGCTCAAAGTGAGACAGGAACAACATGGCGGAAGAGTGTCGGGGAGGGAAGCAGCTTATGTGGTGATCAGAAAGCAGAGAGAGACTTCATTAGCCAGATAGGAATATATACCCCAAAGCCACTCCCCCAAAGACCCACCTCCTCCAGCCACACCCTACCTCTTCAGATATCACTCAGTTAATCCCAATCAGGCAATTAATTCACTGATTGTGTTAAAACTCTTACAATCTAATCATTTCTCCTCTGAACCTTCTTGCATTGTCTCACACTTGAGCTTTTGGGAACACCTCATGTCCAAACCATAGCACTATGTTACTTTTTAAGACTTGTTACATTTAGAATCATATTTTCCAGAATTCTAATTTTTATATGACATGGTGCTCAGGTCAGATTTATTTTTTTTTTTCCTTAAGGGTATCTAGTTGTACCAATATTGTTTACTAAAATAAAAGTCATCTTTCCCCACTGCCCTGAAGTGTTACCTGTTATAAATCAAGTTTCCATGTGTGTATCTGTTGCTGATTACTGTGTTCTGTCCAAGCAGTCTATGTCTCTAAACTTAAATGTAGGGTTTTTAGCTTTGATATTCATAGCAAGTCCTTCTATTTACTTTTTTCCCCAAGACTCTTATAACTATTTTTGGTCATTTTCTTTTCCACATAAAATTTCAAATAAACTTGTCAAAACCCACAAAAACAAGCAAACAGAAAGCTTACTAAAATTTTTATTGGGGCTCCATTAAATATACAGACCAATTTAAGGAGAATTTTATTTCAGTCCATGAACATAGTATTTTCCTCCATTTAAACATTGAGAGGAAATTGCAGACATAATGGTGTAACAGTGGTCCACTTCATGCTTTGAATATAGCCCTTGCTGCTCTGCCACTGCAACTCATTTTTAAAATGGACATGTTTCTCTTCTTCTCTCCCTGCTCCTTCTTAATCTCTCCCCCTCCCTAATCTGGGGTAGGGGGACAGGATTACCTTTCTTCCCTATTTTAGGCAGAGTAATCTGTCCCTGAGTACACACCCACCATAGGAACAAAGTAATCCAGACTTTGGGGATGGTACCAGAAGATCTTAAAAATGACTATCTACCAGGGCTGGGACTGTAGCTCAGTGGTAGAGCACTTGCCTCACATGCATGAGGCACTGGTTTCGATCCTCAGCACCACATACAAATAAATAAATAAGATATTGTGTCCATCTACAACCCAAAAAACAGTATTAAAAAAAATGACTATCTACCAAATTGACAAGTGAATTACAACCCCAATAGAGAATATATGGAATGTAGCCTTTGAATCACCTCTTTAAAAGCACCTATTCCTGCTGATGAGCAGAATCACATCCTTTGGGACAGGAGTCCTCTGCGATTCTCCTTTGCTAGCAAAGCAATAAACCTTCTTTTTCCTTTTTCTCAAAACTGTGTCCTCACTATTGGATTGGCATTGGGGACAAAGACCAAGCTTTCAGCAAAAATGTCACTTTCCTTCTAAATATTTAAAAAAATTTTTTAAAAGCAATGTTATGACCACAGTACTTATTAAATCCAGGAAATTAACATTGATTCAGTTGATACAATACAATTATCTAATCTGTACACCTTATTTAAATTTCATCCATTCAATGTCACTAATTCAATCTCACTAATGTCCCCTGTAGCAAAAGGAAAAAAGTTTGTTTTTCTGATCCAAGATCCAATCTAGGATCACATATTGCATTTTGTTGTTGTAAGGTAGAAACAGCCCTCCCCATACCCAATTTTGGCCCTCCCTTCTCTAAAGCCTATAGCAGTTTCCCACCTGAGCTTCCCACCCAAGTTAAACCCTTCTTGCCCAAGTTAAACCCCCTAACTGCCCGAGTTAACCTTCAACTCCTAGAAGTGACCTCAGGAGTGTCACAACCAGACCACCAATCCTTACCTGACACACCAGCCTGAAATAACCAATGCATAGTCCATGATGCGTTTACCGCAGGCTATATAAAATCCCATGCTTTGCACCCGCTCTCCCCTTTTTTCTCTTCCTGGACTTCCACCTGCACTGATCCCCATGAATAAAGATCTCCCGGTTGCATGAGGTGTACTGTGTCTGGTCAGGTCGTAACCCTTACAGTTGTCATACATAAAAAAAAAAAAAAAAGCATTTTTAATTTCACAATCAATATACAATACCTTTGTGATCCTTGGATTTCTCCCCATCAAAAAATCTTTCAGTGATTCTCTAGCACCGTATCCTATAATTCAATTATGATGCAATCTACTTGGAGACGGTGTTAGATCTCATACATTATGAACTCAGTTCCAAAAAACTGCCCCACTTCAGATAACAAACACACGCCCAGGCCACCAGTACTTCTAACTGAAGCTACAATTAGTTTCCTACAGCCTCCAATAAATTGCTAGGATGACACAAAACTAAGGGAAATATTTACTTACATTTGTCAGTTTATAAGAGGAGTTCACTTGATGCTTTGACTATATCCCTTGTGGCTTTAAAACATTTTTTTCTTTTACCCAATCTTCTTTTCCCTAAATTTCTCCTTCCTGATTTTCTTTTCCCTAAATTTCTTCCTGATCTCCTCCCTGATCTTTTCCCTGATTTTCTCCTTCCTGATCTCTCCTCCTTAATCTCATTTTCTCTGAATCACTTCTATATAAGCCCCCTGTTCCTGCTCATGGCAGAATCACAGCCTTTGGGACAGGAGTCTCCTGTGTTTCTCCTTTGCTAGCAGGGCAATAAATCTTCTTTTCCCTTTTTCTCAAGACCTTGTCTTCATTATTGAATTGGCATCAAGGACGAGGACAGAGCTTTCGATTACAAGTTAGGGAGGCTGAGACAGGAGAATCACGAGTTTAAAGCCAGCCTCAGCAATGGTGAGGCACTAAGCAACTCAGTGAGACCCTGTCTCTACATAAAACACAAAATAGAGCTGGGGATGTGGCTCAATGCTGGAGTGTCCCTGAGTTCAATCTCTAGTACCAAATATATATATATTTGGTATAAAAAATATATATAAATATATATATATATAAAATACATATATATACAGGCAATCCCATGAAGAGACAGATGCTTCAAGGCACCAGGGGCCCAGGCCCACTTTGGGACTGCCACCCCTGCCCCAGCACCTCCACATGTTCAGCAAGCCAGAAGCTCATCAAATCTTGTTATAGAATTTACAGAGCTTGGCCATGAGCCCCAGGCCCTGTCCAGCAGTTAGTGGTTGGTGCTGAAAGTTTCAACCCTCTTTTCTCTAATCACTCGGTCTTTCCTGTAGCTGAAGGTCTTTCCTTAGCCCCACTCTAAGTCACTCCATTAGCATAAACTCTGGGATCTGAAAGGGACCATTGTTAATAACAAAAAACTTCTATCAGGAATTCCCAAGGTTTTAGGAAACAGGAGAAAAATCAAATATATTTTATATTACACCACATCATGACTCTTTAGTCATCTTTAATCTATAATAGTTCCCCAGCCTTTCTTTATGTTGACATTTTCTAAAAATATAGGCCAGGCAGGTGTAGTTGCACAAGGCTGTAATCCCAGGAACTCAGGAGGCTGAGGCAGGAGGATCACAAGTTCAAGGTGGGCCTCAGCAATTTAGCAAGACCCTGTCTCCAAATAAAATTAAAAAGAGCTAGGGGGCTTGGGGATTTAGCTCAGTGACAGAGTGTCCGCCTAGCATGTACAAGGCCCTAAGTTTGGTCCTCAGCCTTAAAAAAAAAAAAAAAAAAAAAAAATTAGCTGGGCATGTAGCTCAGCAGTACAGCACACCTAGTTCAATCCTCAGTACCACAAAATAAATAAATAAATATTAAAATTACAGGTCAGATATATCAAATTATTCCTTGATTTGGGTTTATCTGTGTAAGGAGCATATGCCATGGGCATGCCTGGACATGCAGGGGACTCACTGGGTTGCTGGCCATAAGGAACAGCGGCCACCAACTTGCTTAATCATGCCTGCTTGCAATGATGGGAGCCGAAAAGAAGTCCAGCTCATGCAATCGAGGGCTGCAAAGGGGCCCAGCCCATGCAATAGACAAAGGAGCAACGGTGGGCACCTAACAGCAGGCCTACTAGCTATGAGTGATAGGGGGCACAACCCATGCACATGCGCAGAAGGAAAGCCCAGTAGCAATTATACTATCTCACTGGACATAACCAATGGACATTGACTTTTACTGAGTGTAACCAATCACCAGCCCACACGACCAACTTAGTCCACACCACCAACTTGGAACTGCTTTTAAACTGCTGGCCCTGCTACAGTTTTTGGGCCTTGCTCCAAGAACATCAGTGAGACTGGCCACCTTACTGTCTGTCCCTGGGTCAGCTCCACCATTCCCTGACGTTCAGCCGTCGGCTGAAGAGAACCACCAGACCAGGACAACGTCTGCTTTTTGGCTAAGAGAAGTCACCTCGCATCGGAGGTATTTTGGGGCTCGTGGTTGCCCTAGGACTATATGAATTTATTGTAGTGTTCAGGATTGTGTGAATTGTAATGTTTAGCTGCTCTAGGATTATGTGAATTGTAAGCAGGACTTAACCACCCTAGAATAGTGTAACTTACCTATAGTGCTTGATTAGTGTGCATCAAATGCTAGTTGGGGTGCTCCAGCACACCCAACACTTTTTGCATTAATTAATTATATTGAATGATTGTTGTGATTGAACATACACTTGCATTTAAAGACAATCCGCCTCCGAGTAATTATTAATTACACATGCCGCTCGTGACAATCTGATAGTTTCTCATCATTATATCTAGTTTATGCAATTTAAACAAGAAAGAACTTCTCTTTTTTTAAACAGAAAATTTTTAATAATATTTTTAAAATTTTTTGTAGTTGTAGATGGACAGAATGCTTTCGTTTTATTTGTTTATTTTTATGTGATGCTAAGAATCAAACCCAGTGTCTCACACATGCTAGGCAAGTGTTCTGCCACTGAGCTACAGCCCCAGCCCTCTTTTTCTTGATGTATCATATCAGGATATGCATAATGCCAATTGTTCCCTTTACTGGTAATATCTGATGACTTGATTAAGGTGGGATTTTCCAGGTTTCTCAACTACAAAATTATTTTCCCAATATGATGTGGCATGGGATTTTTGTTTTGGGTTTATTTTTTGTTTTTGATGCTATTGTTTAAGTTAATTTTATGATTGTTAATATATAGAAATTCCAACAACTTTGCTAGACTTTAATTTCTCTGTATCTTTAGTATTTTAACTCTTTTAAAATTTTTTCACTCAATAATTTATGTATAGATTATTTTAATTTCCTGGGTATATATGGTTAGGACAGTATTAAATTGAAATGGTAATAGTAGAACTGGGTTTTAATAGTAATGTCAGCTATTTGTGAGCTAAAGAAGTTGGATCACAAGTTTGAGGCTAGGTAAGGTCACTTTATGGAGACTCTGTCTCAAAATTTTAAAAAAATAATAATAAATAAAAATTAAAAAGGTCTGGGGATATAGCTCAATGATAAAGTGGCCCTGGGTTCAAGCCCCAATAGTAAGAAAAGAAGAAGAAGAGAAAGAGAGAAAAAAAGAAAATGAAATAATAGCAGTGAATATCTTTCTCTCATTCCCAATTTTAGTGGGGAAATTTTTGATATTTTAAATTTTGATATTTGAAATTTTTGATATTTTACTATTTAGTATGTTATTTGATATTTTTTGTAGAACTATTTATGAAGTTTATGAAACTTTTTCTTACCATTGACACTTGACTTTTTAAATCATGGATATATGTAGAATTTTACTAAATATATTTTTTGCCTCTACTTAATTGATAATATTTTCTTTTTATTCTGTACACATAGTTAAATATATTGGTTAACTTTTTAATGTTAAACCAACCTTGCATTCCTAAAATTAATCCAACCTGGTCATAAATAGTTGCCATGGTATTTTCTAGATTCTTATTTTTAAGATTAAATTGCAGTTACTACCAAATGATTTTTTTTACTCCCAACTATAGTTTGGTCTAATTTTTGGCCCAGGATACTTTTCAGCTCCCTTTTCCCTTTTCCAGACACTGTAACTATTAGATATGGAAAATGACAAGCCCCAAAATAGTGTGGCCTGGGAAGAGGGAGTGAGGAAGAAGGCAACACCTTGAAAACATTGATCCTTTTCCAATACATTCTTTCCCAGTGACAAGACAAACCCTGGGGAGGAGATATCCATTAAGCCTAGAATGACAGTCTCTGGGAAGAGGCCAAAGCATTGGTCCTTTCCAAAACAAATCCTTTCCCAGATACTGACTGCTGACCCCAGACCCTCCATCTGGCCCAGTAAAAACAGATCTCAAATTCCTGAGTGCCCAACTGGCACACTCTGTCATTAATTACTCACCTAGCAGAGCAACCTATATAAGCACAGACTCCCCTTTGGCCTGTGGCTCATTTTCCATCAGGAAAGTGGGTCCATCAGAGGTGTGACTCCACCACTGAATAAAGGCTCTGCAGATCTGTGAAATTTGCACCTGGCTTGGTCCTTTTGTGCTAACAACAACTATGAAACAAATCACCTCAACAAATAATGGCTTGGGACAACAATGATAATTTTTCTCTCATATTTTCTGTGTGACAAAAATTCTGGAGTTGTTCAGCTAGACAGTTCTACTCAAAGTCTCTCAAGAGGTTGCAGTCAGATAAGTTGGAGTTGGCTTATCTCAAAGTCTTCTTTATTTATATACCAGGTGCCAAAACTAGGGAGAATTCAACAGCTGGATGTTTCTTCAAGCATTACCCCTCTAACTGTGTGGTGTCTCTAACATGGTAGCTTCAGGGTAGATGGATTATGTAGCCGCTCAGGGTTCCAAAGGCAAGTGTCCTAATAAAGAATGGTGCAGAAACTGGATTGCCTTTTATGACCTGATTTAGAAGTCACATAGCAACATTCCACCATCATTCCACTCACCATTTTGGTTGAGACAGTTACAAAAGCCTACTCAGGCTCCAGAATTGAGAACACAAACCTGGCTCTCCATGGAAGAGTATTACATTACACTGTAAGGAGAACACATGGGATCAGAAGGATCAGATATATGGTCAAGTGCTATAAAGTAATACTTTAGTCAAAGATGGACCACACATGATGATGGTTCCATAAGACCACATATAGTATTTAATGACACTGTAGCCATCTTAGTTTGTGTAAGTGCATTCTACGATGTTCACACGTGGATTTGCCTAATGATGTATTTCTCAGAACACATCTGAGGTTTCCGTCCATGGTGGTTTGGCCCTGTTGCTTTGGGCCTGGGGCTGCACAGTTTATCATGGTGGGAGCACATGGTAGAGGAGGCCTGTTTACCTCAGGGCAGCCAGGACACAGAAAGAAAGAGGAAGGGGCCAGGGTCCAAATATCCTTTTCAAAGGTACACTCCTAATGACCTAATTTCTTTCCATCAGGCCCAACCTTCTAAAGGTTTCACCACCTCCTGGCAGTGCTATAAGCTAGGGACCAAGCCTCCAATACATGGGCCTCTGGCAACATTCAAGATCCAAACTATAACAGATGTTAAAACAAGAAGTATCATTATTGATTTTATGCTTTATAAAAACCATGTTAAAGCAAAGTTATTGTCCCTTACATTCAGGAACGACGCATACTCAGTTGTAATTTGTATGTAAAATCTCTATTACAATGTATTAGACCTGAAGGGAATTTCTTTGATATCAAGTCTCTTTGAGAGAGAATCCCCATAGCCTCACTGGTTTATGTACAAACCTGAAGACAAGTCACATAGCAACATTCCACCATCATTCCACTGAAGTAACCTTGCTATGGAATGGAGTTTGTTTTCCTCACTTCAGAAGCATCAGGAGTTGAAATGGCAACAAATTCATGCTTCCAAAGAACTTGTTTTAAATTCTGAATTAATTTTCACCATTGCAGCAGATATAGGCTAATTTGATTTCCTCACTATGAAAAACAAGGATAGCAACATTCTTTATAAGATGCTTCAAAAATGTTTATTTAGAATGCCAGGAGCCCATGGTGGCATACTTCCTGTAATCCCAACAATTTGGGAGGCTAAAGGGATGGCAAGTTCAAGGTTAGCCTCAGCAACTTAGCAAGACCCTGTCTCAAAATAAAAAACAAAAAGGGCCAGGGGATATAACTCAGTGGTGGAGTGTCCTTGGGGTCAATCCCTACTTAGCATTGCAAACAAACAAAATATGCCAACAAAAAAGTCCTCCTATGAAAACCTGCAAGGGCGCTAAAGTATTTTCACAATCGTCTTCCATGGAATCCAGAGCACCAGCAGTCATTCCTGGCAGGACTGTCTTTTCCTGCACCATAACCTGTATTGAACAAAGAAACCGTATACCTGATTGATTCAGGAAATCAAAGTAATAAAACTGCCAGTGACAATGTGGCTGAGTGATTAGAAGAAGTCTGGTTGAAAATTTAAACACCCTTTTTACTCATTAATCTCCAACTGCTAAAGACAAACAAAAAGCAAAATTAACATGATTGTAAACTAAGCACTTGTGTCCCGTGGCAACCATTTGGGGCCTGCTGAGAGAGAATGAGTTGATCAAAGCAAGTAAGTCTGTGAACTGTGGGACCAGCACTGCTTCAGGGAGCTCACAGCCAGGATCCATTACCTGGCCTGTTTCAGGAACAGGTGAATCTCGTAATTAATCTTGGCTTCAATTTGGAGGGAAGTAGGAAACCTACCTCCCTGTCCACTGAGTTTATATGTTAATCCCTTGAGTTTTGAGGAAAAGTTTCAAATTGGTGTAAAGACTTTTTCTGCCCTTCTGAATGTGTAGAGAACAGTTGGAAGGGAATGCTGAGTTCCCTAACTTCAGGCTGTCAAGACAACTCCTAGGAAAGCTGTTGATTGCTTACTTGATTTGACTCATCTCAGCATACAGGGCAAAGGCTTCTCCAATGAAGTTAGCAGGTTTTTAATGCAAGAAAACACTCAGACCCAGGGAGCCTCATCCCACAAGCACATACCATGAAAATCCATAGACTCAAAATTGGAAATGTTCTCAGAATCAAATTCTTTTAATCAATGGGCTTGTGAATTGTTCAAAGCATGCCCAGGGTTTTACATATTGTTCTAAATGTAGAAAAAAATGAATAGCCACTTGGATTACCCCTCTTTTGCACCAAATTCATATAGTTTTTAAAGTAACAAATTGTGCATATTAAATACAGTCATCTCTTCATATCCTTGGGAGATTGGTTCCAGGATCCCCACCTCCACCCCCACAGATGCCAAAATTCACATATACTTAAGTCCCTTCTACAAAATGGTGTAGTATCTGCATATAGCGTATGTTATCCTCTCATACACGTCAAATCATCTCTAGATAACTTATAATACATAATACAATGTGAATATTACATAGTTTAGGAAATAATGATGGGGGAAGTCTATACATGTATATTCAGTATGTACACAATTTTATTTTGGTATTTTTAATCTGAGGTTGGTTAAATCCATGGATGTGGAGAGCCAACTGTATCTACCCCAGCAACAGAAATTTCAAATTAGAAACAGGACTTTCTGCTAAATTCAAGGTTGAATGAACTGGGTATCAAAATAAAACCAAGTCACAGAAGGTACTCTTTCCTCAGAGAAGACACGACAAATGATGGTGTAAATAGGACATGCTAGAATGTGCCATGTGACATCCATAACACTGAGTGGTCCAAGCCACCCTGTTGCAGGGTGTTAAAAGAAAGTAGGTTGAGAGGCCTTTCAGGAATCACAACACTTGGGTGTTCCTCCCTCTTCTGACACCCTCAATGGCAGGATGAGGTCTCAACAAGGCACAAATTAGCCATGTAAGCATAAAACCTTAAAGAGCAGGATCCTTTTCCCAGAGATCCTACCATATTAGCACTTCAGCTGGCTCCACCTCCCTCATCCCACTCTGCTTCTCCTCCGCAATTTTAAAACAACATGTTACTACACTTTTTTTAATTTAAATTTTTATTTTTTCACATTTCCATTGGTGCATTATAGTTGTACATATTGATGGGATTTGTTGTTGCATTTTTATATACACACAATTTAACAACATAATTTTGCCAGTATCACTCCCTAGCATCCCCCCCCCCATCTCCCACCCCTTCGTTCCTTTCCTCTACTGACCTTCCCTTTGATTTTTAGGAGATCCACTCCAAGCTTTGTTTTCCTTTTTCCTCTCTAGCTCCTGCATATGAAAGAAAACATAAGACCCTTAACCTTATGAGTTTGACTCATTTCAATGAACATGATGGATTCTAGTTCCATTCATTTTCCTACAAATGACAGATTTTCATTCTTCTCTGTGGCTGAATAAAAGTCCATTGTGTATATAAACCACATTTACTTTATCCATTCATCCGTTGATGGACACCTAGACTTGTTCCATAGTTTGGCTATTGTGAATTATGCTGCTGTTACACGGGTATGCATGTATCACTGTAGTAATATGACTTTAATTCTTCAGGGTAAATACTGAGAAGTAGTATAGCTGGATCATATGGTGATTCACACCTAGTCTTTTGAGGAGCTTCCGTATTGATCTCCATAGTGATTGTACAGTCCTACCAACAATGTATGTTACTATACTTCTGAAGCATCTTTACTTTCAGCTTTTCTTCTGCCTTATTTCTTCTGATATACTATTGTTAAAAATGTGGTTGAGGATCCAACTGATTTCTGACAACATTCAACACAGCTCCTATTTGTTCAAATCAACTAAGCAAAACTAAATTTGAATCCACTGAGAGCAAATTCAACAGTGCATTTTCTTTTTATTGTTCCAAAGTGAGTGTCTAGTGAGTATCTAGTTCCTTCATGATTATCATTTGTTGTAAAAGGGCTCAGGATGAATTCTACATGGTCATTTAGCCTGGCTTAAGGAACAGGCTTGTATGGGTTTAGATGTGAGGTATTCCCAAAAGCTCATGAATGAGACAAGGTTTAGGAGAGACATGATTAGATTATGAGAACCTTAACCCAATCAGTGAACTAATCCCCTGATGGGATTAACGGAGTGGTACCTGAAGGCAAGTAGGATGTGGTTGAAGGAGGTGGGCATTGGAAAGCCTTTGGGATATGTATTTTGTATCTGGCAAGTGGAGTTTCTCTCTGCTACCCTCTGGCATACTCTTCCACCATGATGTTCAGCCTCACCTCAAGCCCCGAGAAATGGAGCTGGCTGTCAGTGGACTGAGACCTCTGAAACCTTGAGCTCCCAAATAAACTTTTCCTCCTCTAAAATTATTCTTTCCAGGTCTTTTAATCACAGCAGTGAAAAGGCTGACTAAAACAAGGCTTTACTGGGTAAACATATAAGTCAAGGGTTAGCAAGAGAAAAGAAAGATGCTAAGGCTGGTTTTATATGTGTTCTGGTGAAGGGATATTTCCTGCATGAGATGACAGCTTCTTAGAGCAAAATTGTGAGAAAACAACCTTATCAGAATGTGAGACAAAGAAACTAGAGCCAGGGTGACTGAGTTTAGGAACCAGCTGTTACAGGACTTGTCTGGTAAAGCCAATTTCCTAGCACCTGGGATCTTTAGAAATTTGTTGCCCCATCTGCTAAGGATAGACAGCCATCTTGTGAGAAGCTAAATATTGCACTGTCCCTGATGCTGATAAAAGGGGAGACCTTTGTCCCAGCTGGCACATTATGTAGGCAACTGGATCTTTGGAGCTAACTTTTTGGATGATCCTACCTGAGGGACCATGCTTTTCTGCTCATTTCTTAAAAAGTCCTAGTCCTAGCTAGACATGTAGCTCAGTGGTAGAGTCTAGCATGCACAAGACCCTGGGTTTGATCCCTGGCACTACCAAAAAAAAAATATTATTTTCCTTAAGTGCTAGTAATAACATAGTATAATAACCAGCTACCACAATCTGCCAGAAAAAGTTCTCTGAGTTAATGTAAGGTTTTCCAGATATATAAAGTAATATCTAGAATACATAAAGAACTCAAAAAGCATAACACTAAAACAAACAAACAAAAATAACCCAATTAATAAATGGGCAAATGAATTAGACTCCTCAAAAGAAGAAATACAAATGACCAACAAATACATGAAAAAATACTCAACATCATTAGCAATTAGGGAAATTCAAATCAAAATTACACTGACATTTTATGTCACACCAGTCAGAATTAGTGTCATCAGGAATACAAATAATAAATGCTGAAGAGGATGTGGAGAAAAAGGAACACTTCTACACTGTTGGTGGAATTGTAAATTAGTATAACTACTATGAAAATCAGTGTGGAGGCTCCTCAAAAGACTAGGAATGGAACCACCACATGACCTAGCTATCTCATTACTAGATATTTATCCTGAAGAATTAAGATCATCATATTGTAATGGTACATGCATACCTATGTTTATGGTAGCACAATTCATGATAGCCAAACTATGAAACCAGCCTAGGTGTCCATCAATGGATTAATGGATAAAGAAAATGTGGTATATATACACAATGGAGTTTTATTCATCCACAAAGAAGAATGGAAGTATGTCATTTGCAGGAAAATGGGTAGAACTTAAGACCATTATGTTCAGTGAAATAAGTCAAACTCAGAAGGTCAAGAGTCATATATTTTCTCTCATATGTGGAAATTAGTGAGGAAAAAGGAAAAGAAAGGTTGGGGTGGATCTCATGAAAATCAAAAGGAGATCATTAGAATAGAGGAAAGGGATTAGGGAGTGGGAGGAAGGTGGCGGGGAACATGCTGGGTAGTGATATTGACCAAATTATAACATTATATTGTGTGCATGTACAAATATGTAACAACAACAATCCCACCATACTGTACAACTGTAATGTTCTCCTCCCCCTAGGACATGACCTCTTGAGGGCAGCAATTAAGTTTCCCCAGTGCCTGACACATAGTATGTGCTTTAGTTCTACAACCAAAGAGTATCATTTATTTCTGATAGTTTTTTCTACTAAACTCTGAACTTGATAAGGTCAAAGAATACCTCTGGTTTTAAATACCGTAAGTCCTAGAGCATAAAACAGTGCCTAATACAGACTGGATTTTCAATAAATATTTCTGAATGAATAAATGAACGTCAGGAAATATTCTCTTCTATTTACTGTGACTCTGAGTCACATTCTAAGAAGCAGCAGCTTCTTGACATCCTTTGTAATGGGTTAGTCTTTGAAATTTTAAATAAATTTAACATTTTTAAATCAGTCATTATTTTCCCATTTTCATCCTTACAATCACTTAGTACATGATCTTCACTGTTTGAAAGTGTGAGATTTTAATTCACCCTTGGATTTATCCTGTTGCAAACTGCTAGCAATCACTTTCAGCCTCTTAGCGAAATGCCAGAATGTCATGAATCAAGGGGTGGCACTTAGGGGTGAAGCGAACAGTTAGCCTCCAATTTACAAGCTTGCTTTTCCCTGGAATAATTGTGTTAAAGTCGCACGTTCCTGGGTGTGACCTTCTCGCAATACAATCTCCTTGACGAGTGGATTGATTACATTTGACTAAGCCTAATAAATTAAAGATGTGGAATAACTGAAGCGTTAAAATAATATTCGTTAGGCAAGCCTGTGATATTCTCAAAATACCTACATGCTTTCATTGGAGAAACAAGGAAAACATATTTCCAAATTACATTCAAAGAGGTTTGCTTAGATTGAGAGCCCCACGGACAAAGGAGAGGACCAAAAGCTTTTTCCCAGTCTGCGTTCCCAGCGAAAGCGCTCAACCCCCCTGTGGGCGGGGCCAACGCAACCCGAAGGCTGGGAGGGCGTGGTCGAGGGCGGGCCCGGGACTTCAGGGGCGGGGCTGCAGAGGACGAGAGGCAGTCTGGGAAGCGGCGCCATATTGGCGTCGTCCGCGCTGTATTGTCATAAATAGAGCCGGTTTTGTGGTGTTTTTCACTACTCGTTTGGATGCCTCGGCCATAGTAAGTGGGGAAGTGAGAGAGCAAGCGAGCTGCAAGTGACTGGAGGAAAGTGGACATAGGAAGAAGGGAGGAACAAGAACAGGACTTCAGAGCGAAAGACACTCGCTGAAGAGGGAGACGCAGGAAGCGATGAAAGAGATGTCTGCGTAAGTGTGGGGGGCGGCGGTTGAGGGTGAGGTGGGGAGAGGTGAGCTGAGGTGGTCATTCCGGGGCGTCGTTTCCCTTTCCTGACCCTCGTACCCTGTCCGCACCTTGCCTCAGTGGTCTCCTTCCCCGTTCCCAGCCGGTCCGCAGTGGCACCTCCCCTACACCCGGCGGCTTACCTAGCCACCCCTGCCTGGACTCGGGGACTCTGGAGTCCCCATCTACCTCCGGCTGTCCCGCCTCTGAGGACGCCCCAGATACTGATGAGGAGGGAGAGAATACATGTGCCCATGAGGGGAAATTGTCGGTCACTCTTCTGTCCTCAGCACTGTCTAAGCCCGTCTGCTCCTGTCTGCATTGGCGCAAATACCATCCCCCTGCCTCCCCCTCCTCCCTACCGGAGTGGCTGTCTTCAGTCAGGTCTTTGGGAGTGAATGACCTATTCCAGCCCATGGGTTTCTCTTTGATAAAGGCTAAGATGTTTTCGCCGCTGACGCCCCCTCTTCGGGCCTCCCCACCTACCCACAATATCTACCGGTTTGTACCTCCTGCTCACACTTTGATAAGTCAGAAACAGTTTCTTTGCTTGCCAAGATTTTGTTAAAGCTTCTTACATTTCGTTTTATTGGGAAATAATTTAAACATACATATGAAAAACTAAGAATAGCTGAAACACGGTTTGTGCCACCACCCATTTCTCCCAAAGAATAACACGCTGTGTGTGTATATATCTGTATTTATTTATTTAAAAGAAGTCAAGCTTTACAGATACATCTGAAGGACTCTCATATCCCCTTCTCTGGTCCCATTTATATTCCTGTTCAGAGATCCCCACAGTCCTGAATTTGATGTTTATTGTTAATGCATTTTTTATGCTTTATATACGTGTGTGTCTAATAGCTGTCATTGTTTTACTTGGTTTTAAACTTTATAACTAATATCACACTTGTCATTCTGCAGCTTGTTTCTTTAGAGCAACATGGTATCTGAGCTGTTCATGTTAAGTTTCAGTTTTAATTAATTTACATTAACTGATGTGTTGTATTCCATTGTAGGAATACAACCAAACTTAGTCCTTTTCCTGTTAGTGACGGTTTTAGGATATTTTAAGTTTTTAATGTTACAGTGTGGTAGCAAAGATTCTTTTACGTGTATTCTTGTCCGTGTGTACTAGAATTTATGGTGTTTGCCTATAAGTGAAATTGATGGGTTGAAGGGAATGTGCAATATGCTCTTTGCAACCCTCACTTCTTCCTGTTTAGATGAGGGAGGTTCAGAACCCTAGATTTGAAATTTTGGGGGTCTCAAAAGTCAACATTTTGAGAATACAGATAATAAATTGAGATGTGGAACCATAATGTCAGAAGTAGTTATGGAGGAGAAAACAGAATGGTGGAAAGAGATTTTGGAGTTCAGATTCTGGCTCTTTTTCTCTCTTTGAACCTCAGGTTCTTTTCTGTAAAATAGCGCTTATTCAAGACCTGCTTCTCAGTTATTGAGATTAATTGAGTGGTGATATTTAATCAGTCTGTCCCATCTGTTTATCATACACATGTAAGCAACACAAACAATACCAGAACACCTCTGTAGCTCACTGAAGATAAAAAGCCAACTCTTTAAAAGGAAATACAACTTGAGCAGGGCGCAGTGGTGCATACCTATAATCCCAGCAACTCAGGAGGCTGAGGCAGGAGGGTTGCAAGTTCAAAGCTAGCCTCAGCAATTTATTAAAAGGCCCTAAGCAACTTGGTGAGGCCCTGTTTCAAAATTAAAAGGCCTGGGAATGTAGCTCAGTGATTAAGCACCCCTGGGTTCAATCCCTAGTACCAAAAAGAAAAATATCATATATATACACACACACACACACACACACATATATGACTTGAAATAACTAATAGACATTTACAAAATCAGTGTTGGAGAAAATTAAACTGATATGGGTGTCCTCCCTTTGTTTCTTGGAGTCATTTTGGAAGGTATAGGCTCTTTTCTATTTGATTCTCCCCTCCCTCCCTATAAAATCTTTAGCTAAAGAGCATGCCTTATTTTGTGGATTTAATAATAGTGATAAGCCAATGTTTTAACTAGTTAAAATCCAAAATCAATTATTATTGAATTCTTGTGATTTTAAAATTTTAACACAGTAATTCTACATATTTATGGGGTACAGTATGATATTTCTTTTTTTTTTTTTTTTTTTGGTACTAGAGATTGAACTCAGGGGCACTCGACCACTGAGCCACATCCCCAGCCCTATTTTGTGTTTTATGTAGAGACAGGGTCTCACTGAGTTGCTTAGCGCCTCGTTGTTGCTGAGGCTGGCTTTGAACTCGCGATTCTCCTGTCTCAGCCTCCCTAAGTGCTGGGATTACAGGCTTGCACCGCCACGCCCAGCTATGATATTTCAATCCATGTATATAATATATAATGATCAGATTAGGGCAATTACATATATTTTAGACATTTGTTGGAAACATTCCAATCCATCACTTTTGAAATATACAATAAATTGTTTTCAATCACAGTTGTCCTGTGCTGTGGAGCATAAGTTCATTTTCCTGTTCAACTGTACCCTTGTACCCATTAACCTTCCTTTCTCCAGTCTTCTGTTATTTTTTTTAATATATATCTTTTTTTTAGTTGTCAGTGGACTTTATTTATATGTGGTGCTGAGAATCAAACCCAGTGCCTCACACATGCTAGGCAAGTGCTCTACCACTGAGCCATAACCCCAGCCCCTGTGTGTTATTTTTATAGGGCTAATTTATTCAAGTTAAAAGATTGCTTTTTATTTTGAGAATTCATTCTTACTATTACTTGGTATTGATGGCCCTTGGTGAAAGCATGGTGAAGATAGATGGTAAGGTTAGTTGGTTAGTGTCTGTGTGTTTTTACTTAACTTCCATAGCAAAGTAAAATTTTACCAACCCTTATTGGGGCCAAAATTTATTTTGAAGTTATTGGTCCATGTAAACCCAAAATCTCAGAAATTGTGTGCTTTATTCAAGAATATAATTTCCTGACGGTTAGGGTCTGTAGAAGATCACTTGTGTCCAATAAAAAGGTAGCCATATAGTGTAAAGAATTGGATAATAATTCAGTGTGAAATGTTATTAGTGCCTGTCCAAAATGAAGAGTTAAGAGTAACAGAATTTTAGGGACTGGGGTTATGGCGCAGTGGTAGTGTGCTTGAGTAGCACGCGTGAGGCACTGGGTTCGATCCTGAGCACCACATAAAAATAAAATAAAGATAATCTGTCCACCTACAACTTAAAAAAAAAAAAAGAGTAACAAAATTTTAGGATTATAAGCTCTGATTCAGGCAAAGCGTGTTGAGTTTCCCAAGGAGAAATCTATTTGTGATTTCTTTTTAAAAGCCAGATTATTTCACAAGGACCTTCTGATGGTATGTTTTTGTTTCTTTCTTAGGAAAAACCATTGTTTTTACCAAGAACTTTCTTTCAGTGTTTGCATTTCAAAGATTCTAGAATGTAGATGGTACTTGACTTCAATCTACCGGGTGTAGTGGAGGTAGTCCTGGCCCAGATCCCATTCAGGCTTTTGCGTTGCTGCTTTTGGCTTGAAAAGACTTTCAAACCATGAAAGCTGGAGACAGTGTGAATGGCCCTTCATAACATAAACACATACCCATTTTTCCTTAAAAAAAAAAAAAAAAAGTGCCTGCCCCAACTGTTCATACTAAATAAATTTTTAAGGTAGCTCAGTTAACATGAGCATATTGAGAGGGTGAATGTATCAGTGTGATATGATACTTTAAATTTTTTCTACTGTTTCATTTGTCTTGAACAGAAATACCATGCTGGACAGCCAGCGTCAACAAAAGCATTATGGAATTACCTCTCCAATTAGCTTGGCATGTCCTAAAGAAATTGATCATATTTACACACAGAAATTAATTGATGCTATGAAGCCATTTGGAGTATTTGAAGATGAGGAAGAATTGAACCACAGGTATGTCATTGAAAACTGTAAAACTTTTTTTTTTTTTTTTTTTTTTTTTTTAGTACCGGGGATTGAACTCAGGGGCACTCAACCACTGAGCCATATCCCCAGCCCTATTTTGTGTTTTATTTAGAGACAGGGTCTCACTGAGTTGCTTAGTGCCTCGCTGTTGCTGAGGCTGGCTTTGAACTCGCCATTCTCCTGTCTCAGCCTCCCTAAGTGCTGGGATTACAAGCATGAGCCACTGTGCCCAGCGAAAACTCTAAAACGTTTTATTGTATCTTATTTAATCATTAATTCCACAAACATAAATTGAATTCCCACTACATCCCTGCCTAGAGATACATAAATGACAAAAAGAAAATTCTTGGTCCTCCTGAAACTTACATTTTAGGTGGAGGTTAAATGAGACTAATAGTCAAATAAATTAAGTAAGATAAATGCAGTATTGCACATAAGTGCTATTGAGAAAAATAAAGTTGGGAAAGAACATGCTGCATAGAAAGCCTGAGGTAGGAGTATACCTGGTATGTTTGAGTAGTACATAGCAAGTTCAGAGCCTCCTGAGTATCTGAAGCAGAGAAAGTAAGCAGGGAAATTCTGGTTTGAAGAAAGTGATGTGGGAAAGACCTTGGACTTTGGGTTTTGGTTTATTCTGAATGAAACAGAAAGCTATTAGGGCTTTGAGGAGATTAACATGATCTGACTAATGTTTTAATATAGTCAGTTACTCTGGCTGCTGTATTGGGTGTAGTCTGAAGAGGGGTGCAAGGGCAGAAGCAGAGAGATTACTTAGAAGGCCGTAATAATAACCCCAGCAGGAAGTTAAAGTGCCTAGAACCTGGAGGGTGGCAATGGAGGTAATAAATAGTAGTAGAATTTGCAATATATTTTAAAGTAGGATTATTTAATGACTGGAATGCGAGAAAGACAGTTTTCAAGAATAATGCCAATGTTTTCGGTCTCAGCCCTTGAAGGATGGAGTTGCATTTTGGGGGTAAGATGAAGCAAAAGCAAGTTTAGACAAGTCAGTTCAGTTTTGCATACTATCTTTTATAGCCCAAACTCTTCTTTTCTTTTTCTTTTTTATGTGGATTTGTTTGTGGCATTGACTACAAATTTGTTTTTGTTTTTAATTTTTTTTTGTAGATGGACACAGTATATTTATTTTTATGTGGTGCTGAGGATCAAATCCAGTACCTCACATGTGCGAGGCATGCGCTCCACCACTGAGCCACAACCCCAGCCCACAAATTTGTTTTAATAATACAAAACTGCTCTTATTAAATAATATGCTTCATAAAAATTAGCCAATAATTAATTCACCCATTTTAATAACTCAGACTTATGACTGGCAATGAGCAAATGCTAGCCTGTAGTGCCACATTGGGTTTATTTAATTACACAGTAAAGCAGAGAAAGCTGACGATTCTGTTGGCCTCTGCAACTCATTGAAGATAACTTTATGATTTTTACTAGATTTTTTGAATTGTGAAAATAATTCAGAGACCAAAAATACTATCATCACACTTATCATCTCTTTGGCACTCTTAGGGATCTAAGAATGCCAAAAATGGGCTGTGTATCAACACGTGATAATATTAACATGTATACAATGTGCTTTTACTTGAACACCAACACAGAGATGCTGTCTATATGTTTATTTCTTTAATATTTTTTTAAATTTTTAACCTTTTTCTTATAGGTTGGTTGTTCTTGGTAAATTGAATAATTTAGTAAAAGAATGGATTTCTGATGTCAGTGAGAGTAAGGTAAGATTATATACTACATGGAATTCTTTGTTTCATTATGTCCATGTCTGTTGTCCTAGCAATAAGATGCAAGAATTGAGAATTATCTGAAACACATTTTAACTTGGCTTTGTGGTATACTTGGGGATGAATTAATCCAAACAATTTAATTTCTAAGTAGATGAGGATTTACCCTGGAGGTGGCCAATTATTACTGCAAGTCCACATAAAATTTTTTTTTGACCCATATGTAGTAGGCCAAAATTTAAATATCAGGAGATTTCATTGAAAAATGTAGATTTCAGACTTCTTATGAAACATCAGATCTGGCAACACTGGACCTGCTTTTGTACCCAGCAGAAAGAGGCTTAAATGGGACTGGGTTCCTGCCCTCCAGTACTTCAGTACTTCCTGCCCCCACTATTCCCTGTTCTTTCTGACAAGGCATCTGCCAGTTATCAATTTCTGTATCTCTCATGTGGGAGTTCCTTATTTGCATACCTGCTTGGCCCCTAAAACACAGGAGTTGCAAACACAAATTTATAATTATGCAAGTAGCTTAACTATTTTTCCTCTGAATTATATATTTTTCTTTTTTAGAGTATTTTGGATATAATGGAATTTTCATTATTGTCTCATAATCACTGTGAATATTATTTTACTGTTTATATTACAGTTAAATGGGACATGTTCAACTGGGTGTTAACTATTTTAGTTAGCATTTCATCACTATAAAAAAATTGCTGAGACAGATTATGAAAAAAGAATGTTTAGTTAGTTCATAGTTTTGGAAGTTTAAGTCCAAGATTAGGTGACCACTTTGCTTTGGACCTTTGGTGAGAATGGTGGATGGCAATAGTAGGAATTCATGTCGAAGCAAGTATTATATCCCCATCCAGGAAATAGAACCAGTGGAGTTTCATAGTTCCCTTTGCGGGCATACCCCCAATTAGTTAAGAACCGCCTGCTAGGCCTTAGCTCTTAAAGGACCATAACCACCTCCCAATACTGTCACCAGTCCTTTAGCATATAAGCCTTTGGGGGAACAAGTGGTCTGTTAATGAACAGATATTACTTGTACTAGGTATTATAGGAAAATACAGAGAATAGACACAATTCTCACCTTTGAGGATTTAAATATGGTTGTAGAGAAGAGACATTAAAGGGTCAATAAATGTAGTATAAAGAATTTAAAGATTATAACAATGGAGGAACACAGAGGAAAAAGAGCTTGTTACTGAATGAGAATAATCAGGGAATGCTGCATGGAAGAGGGAGGTAGAACTTGAAGTGACTTTTTAAAAAAGTATTAATGATACTCAGGATGGACGAACATTTGAGGCAGGGGCAATATCTAATGCAGTGGAAAGGAGATTGGGTTATGAAGTAAGTTGGCAGTTGGAACTTTAGAAAGGAAATTCCATAAGAACTTCTATAAGAGCAGAGTGTGGAGATCTTCAGTAACAGATCCAAGAATCTTTACTTTAGTAGTTCAGGAAGACAGCACTGTGAAGTTTTGAGCAGAAGTAGTATGTAATGGAATTATTTAGGAACATCAGTCAGTGAATTTTGTACAACATAGAATAAAAGAAAAAGACTAAGGGCAAGATTATAGCTTAGATAACTATTACATAACCTCAAGTTAGAAGAGAAGTAGTTGGTTGGAAGGGAAGCAACAAATTTAAGAGATATAAACTAAGAATTTGCCAAAAAGAATAATAATTATAAGTTTGGGCAGTAAGGATAATGAGAACAGAAATGAGGAAATCAAAAGGGATATTGGTTTTTATAATAGGAAGAATATTTTGCTTGTTTGAGGAATGGATATTGAAGTGATCAGGATGCCTGAAAATATCTGATTGGGAGCTCTGGAGAGGTGAAAAGTAGCTTTTTAATTATGGTACAATCATAGAAATATCAATTGAAGTTGTTAGATTAGCTGTCATAAAGATACCATGTCAAGAATGACTTCACTTTTAGCTTGCAGAACTAGAGTCAAGAAGTTAAACATACTTTAAGGGGAAATGGGATAGGCCAAGAGTATCACATTGTAAATAGCTGAAAGCTCATTAATTTGGTGACTGAAAGTGATGAAGCCAAAGACGGGAATTTGGAAGGGTCAGGTAGAGTCAAGTGATTTAAAAAAAAAAGTTTATTTTAGCTGGGCACGGTGGCACAAACCTGCAATCCCAGCACTTTGGGAGGCTGAGACAAGAGAATCATGAGTTCAAAGCTAGCCTCAGTAATGGCGAGGCACTAAGCAACTCAGTGAGACTCTGTCTCTACATAAAACGCAAAATAGGGCTGGGGATGTGGCTCAGTGGTTGCCCCTGAGTTCAATCCCCAGTACCAAAAAAAATAAAAAGTTTATTTTTAAGATGGAGATGTAGATATGTAGGCATGCGTAGTGGACATGAATGTTTTTTCCTCCCTCTCGAAATGCCCTCTTTATTTCATGTCATAACCAAAAGACCCCTGAGGTACTTTAACAATTTCATTTTACTAAGGTTGATAAATGTACTGTGTAACATTTGCTCAATAAAATACAGTAAGCATTTATACACTTTTTTTAAAAAAAGTTTGTTCTTTTTAGTTATACATGACAGTAGAATATGTAGACACTTTTTATACAAAATTACTTGAATACTGAATCCTTTTGTGTGATTTTATTTTAGAATCTCCCACCTTCTGTTGTGGCTACTGTTGGTGGTAAAATTTTCACATTTGGATCCTATAGGCTTGGAGTACACACCAAAGGTAATTGGTTTTAGTTATGTTCTAGTGATAAGAACTTTGAATAAATGCTTATTTGTTGTTCACAGTTAGAAAATATAAAAGAAAAAAGTTCCCACTATCACTACTCAAAATTAATCTTTAAGCAATTTTCTTATACACATTTTCTATGCTTTATTCTGTACATATATTTGCATGAACTTTAATGAAATTACATAGTATGCTTTTCTTCATAAGAAATACTTTGATTTGTAGGCGCTGACATTGATGCACTTTGTGTAGCCCCAAGACATGTGGAGAGATCTGATTTTTTTCAGTCTTTTTTTGAAAAATTGAAACATCAAGATGGCATTAGAAACTTAAGAGTAAGTATCTTTGGCATTTGATATTTTGAAATTAGTAACTTAATTTCTTATGTATTAGGATTATTGAAGTGCTTTAGGATTATAAAAAGTTGCTGTGTTTTGTTAAACTAACACATAAAGATTAAGAACATAGGCTTTATAATTATACAAACCTGAGTTTGCCATCTAGAATACTGCTTTAGCTCTTAGACCTTAGTTTTTACCTACTCTCTTTGAACCTGTTTTCTCATCTGTATTTTATCTTTATTTTAAAGATATAGTGATAACATTTTTATAAGGTTTTTTAAGGATTGATGAGATGATTTACATAAACCATTTACTGTAGTATTTGATAAATGGTTGACACATAACGAAATTGTGTGTGCTATTATGTGTAAGGTTCAGTTAGTATATGTATATATCTAGCTATTCATTCAACAAATAAAATTTTAGTACCAATAATTTGTATTTATTGGCCTTATTCCTACAAATACAGTTTTTTTATTAGTCAAGAGTTCTGATTTTTTGAGGGAGGTGAGGGTACTGGGGATTGAACTCAGGGGCAATGAGCCACATCCCCTGTATTTTATGTAGAGACAGGGTCTCACTAAGTTGCTTAGCACCTCACCTTGGCTGAGGCTGGCTTTGAACTTGTGATTCTCCTGTCTCAGCCTCCCCTGCTGGGATCCTGCTGGGATTACAGGCATGCTCCACCATGCCTGGCTGAGAGTTCTGATTATTTTAAAATTTCTAACACTAGCGCTGTTTCTAAATAGTAGAAATAGTATCCAGATGACAATAGTTCCACTTTCCAGTTTCTGACAAATATTTTTAGGAGTATAATAAGTTTAATATCTACTGTCAAAGGCATTTTGTCTATCTTAAGTAACACAGGTCACAAAGTAGAAGTCCTTAACCTGAATGTAAGATCAAGAACATTTTTCATTTTTTCTATTGAGTTAAAATACAGATTGGAAGCAGAGAGATTTATATTATTGGCACTTAGGAAGGATAGAGAGAGGATTAACCTGTGTATTGTAATTGTTTTCTTCTTTTATAGGCTGTAGAAGATGCTTTTGTACCTGTTATAAAGTTTGAATTTGATGGTATTGAAGTAAGTGTTTAGTATTTTTCTGACTTGATAATTGAATTGTATGACCCATAAGATTTTTTGTTTGGAAAAAAAAATTTGTTTTGTTTTGTAGTCAGACTTAACATAGGCACATATTTTTTTTCCCCTTCTGTACAGGGAAATAATACCCAGGGGTGCTATATTATTGAGCTGCATCTCTAGACCTTTTTATTTTTTATTTTGAGAAAGTCTCACTAAGTTGCCTAGGCTGACCTCAAACTTATGATCCTCCTACCTCAGCTTCCCAAGTAGCTAGTATTACAGGCATTTGCTTCATCCAGCCATGTAGGCACATATCTTAAAGAATTAAATAGTAATCTTTAAATAGCCCCTCACCTTCCTTTCTCTTATTTCTATTGGCTTCTTACCATGGAAAATGAATAAACCTCCCTTTCTGCCCCCATGATTTTTATATATACCTTTCTTTTTCTCATCTAAAATAATTGTATTATAATTTTAGTTGGAGCAGTATTCTGTGTTTACATTATTATGATCTTACAAGCAGTATTCAGAGCTGAGCACTAAGCACACTAGATTACCATTCTTTGCTATGTGATATTTTGTTTTCTTAGAAGTAAATAATTGTTTGGAGTTTTGTTGGGGTTTTTATGTTTATGACTTAGTTTAAACCCAGTCTTCCCTAAGTTATCTGAATCTCCTTTAAATAAGTTTAGATTCATCAGGTATTATGTCATTATCATCTTAAAAAACTGAGTTGTTTCACCTGTTCCAATCTAAGCTGATTTTTTTTTTTTATGAATAGTGTGCAGCTGTCATCCTGGCATCTTCATTTGCCAATATCTTGTAATTTGCTTTTGCTTCTCTCTAGAATTTTCTTCCTTCTAATTTAGTTAGATTTTAATGGAGCTCATCTACTAACTTACTAAAAAAGCACATTTTTTGATATCTTGCATATTTTAAAATGTCTTTATTCCATTCTTATATTAAATTGATAATTTGGCTGATTATAGCATTCTAGGTAGGAAATGGTTTTTCTCAGAATTTTGAAGGTCTTTCTTCATTGTCTCCTAGCTTCCATGCTGCACTGAAACATGTATTACCATTTTGATTCCTCGTTCTTTGTATATGCCAGTTTTGTCTCTTTGGAAGTTTGTTGGTTTTTTTGTTTTTGTCTTCATAGTTGTAAAATTCATGGTGATGTGCTTAGACTAGTGTCATTTCAACCAGTATGCTCGGCAGTCAGTCCTTTTTTTTCATCCTTTAGTTTTTGAACTTTTATTGAATTCTATGACATTTCCTGCTTTTGTCCATGTCCCCCCAACCCCACTCCTTAAATTTTTATTTTGGGTCTCCAGAAGGGCCTGCTTTAATCACATCATCTTAATTTTGTTCTGCTTTTTTGGTGTTTTTTTTATCTTTCAAACTTGCTTTTCTTTTTCATTTCTACTGTCCTATTTTTAATTTCTAGGAATATTTTTTATCTTTTAAATATTCCTTTTTATTTATGATGTATTTGTAGTTCCCTGTCATTAGTTCCTGAATGCATTTTCTATCTGCTTTGCTGGATCTACTGGGACAGTTACCACTTGTCATCTGCTTTCTAGCTTTCATAGCTCTTCCTGTCTCTATCTTTTTGTCCTAGTGGATTATGCCTTTAAATTCAAATTAAACCAAACAAAATTTTTCTAATACTTTAGTTGGGTTTCAAGAAGGAGTGAATGTAAATGTGTGTTGGATCTTCTATCTTTATTTAGAAATCCACTCAAAAAATTTTTATTTTTTTAAATGCTTGCATATGTGCTAAAAGTCACAATATTTGCTATAACTAGAAATTTTAATTACTGTAATACTTTATTCACATAAGATTACCTGCATATGCCTTTTGAAGTTTTAATAGAACTTCCCAATTAGAACTTTTTACATTTTTGAGGTGGGATGGGGGAGGATGGACTGGAAGGAGAAAAAGTAATATTTTTCTCTTTTTTTGCCTCTTTCCAAAGATTGATCTAGTCTTTGCAAGACTGGCAATACAAACCATATCAGATAATTTAGATCTGAGAGACGACTCTCGCCTGAGAAGCCTTGATATAAGGTGTATTCGCAGCTTAAATGGTAAGCTTCTAAAAAGAAATCTCAGATACTGCTTGAAAACAGACAAATAGAGCTCTTTTTATAGAAGTATTAATGGCCTTTTTTAGGGATTGGACTAACTCTGTTATAAGTGAAGTTGGCTGGGGACGTAGCTCAGTGGTAGAGCATGTGCTTAGCATGTGGAAGACCCTGGGTTCAATCCCCAGCATACACACATATGCAAAGATGGTGTGATTTTCTTTATGCAGATAATATGACCATCCTAAGAACCACAAATTTAATTTGAAAAGTTGTTTGTTTTGAGTTATGGTTCACAAACTTTCTGGTCTCAGGACCTTTAAACTCATAAGATTTATTGAAAACTACAAAGTGCTTTTGTTTATGTGGATCATATAGGTCAGTATTTACTATGTTAGAAATAAAAACAAAATTTAAAAATAATTATTAGTTCATTTAGAAATAGCAGTAATAAATCCGTTCCAAGTTAATGTAAATAAATTTTTGTATATAAGGAATGGCTCTTCAGTTTTTGCAAGTCTCTTTAATATTTGCTTAATAAAAGCAGTTATTCTGTCTGCTTCTGAAGTCAACATCTTATAATATTTGTTTTGGTTAAAATACAAGAAGAAAATCTGGCCTTTCACTATAAAGTTGAAAAGGGGAGAATGGCTTAATAACTTTCAGATAATTTTAGTTCTTCTTTGATACTACACCAAAACTTGACCAGTGACATTTTTTTTCTTTTTAACAGCTTTTTGAGATATAATTACATGCCATAAAATTTATCCTTTCCAAGTGTACAGTTCTGTGGTCTTTCAGTGTATTAACAGAGTTGTACACCATGATCCAATTTCAGAACATTTCATCATTTTCAAAAGATCCCTCATATCCATTTGCAATCATTTTCCCTTCCAACTGTCCCCCGTCTCAGGCAACCACTAATCTTCTTTCTGTCTCTATAGTTTGCCTTTCCTGATAATTCATGTATTATATAATATATGGTCTTTTGTGTCTTACTTCTTTCACTTAGCATAATGTTTGTGAGTTCCGTTCATGTTTTGTAGTTTGTTCCTTTTTTATTGCTGAATAAAGGTGATGGTTTCTAAAAAATCAATTAGAATATGGAATCTAAAATCACATCAATGAAATTTGGTACTATCACATTAAAATTTGCTGTTTTGTTCTTTGAATGGATCTTTTCCTCATGAATGGTTTTATATTATATCTTGCCTCTGTCATTTAGAAAATACTGGTTCAGAATTATTTGTATCTTCTAAATGTTAACACATTTCAGTATAAAATATTTTCTAAATTGCATTTATTGTTATATCACCAATTTTGTTAGAAGCCTGCCAGGGTCACAGCAGATATACATTATCCAAAATTGTAATTTAATTTGAAAGTTTACATTTTATTATTGGCAATAAATTATGTTATTTGTTTTCCTTGAAATGAGGAGCTTACGTAGGTCATTTTTTAATACCTGACTGTGAATAACCGTAGTTTATCTGTCAATCATACTTTCAAATAAAATTGTTCCTTGGAAAAAAAAAGTAATTCAGCCTACAGCTCAGACTGTCATACTTACTTTTCTCTTTATTTAACTGTATGTTAATAAACCATCTATTGTATACTAGTACATTTTGTTGCACTACCTTAATTACTTGCATAAGTAATAACAGGGATGCTTTTGTACCAACAGTGCAAATGTTATAACACAGTAGGACAAAGAAAGCTTTGGTATTATAAAAATGTGTTTGACCTCACATATTCTAAAGGGTCCAAAGTCTATACTTTGAGAACCATTGGTTTTAAGTATCTAGTTTAATTTGATATGCTTATAGAATGTAACAATAAGTCACATTATTTCTGAATAAGATTTGTGTTGAAGCAAGAACAATTTTACAACTTGCATACATTTAACAAAATCAAATGTGGAAACAACTAAAAAGATACTCAGAACCATCTCTATTTTAATACTGGATTTCATTTCCCATACACTTTTTAATTCTTCAAAAGCAAAGTACTTTCTTATGTGAATGCTAAATTTCAAATACATAGAGAAAATAAACTGATATATATCTTTCATATTTTTAGCTTTTGAGAGCCTGGAAGTTAGGAGGGCATTTTAATTCAGTTTTATTGCATAGTGGAAAAATGCATGTTTTTTGTCTTTTTCAGGATGTAGAGTTACTGATGAAATTTTGCATTTAGTGCCAAATAAAGAAACTTTTAGACTCACCCTAAGAGCAGTCAAATTATGGGCAAAACGTAAGTATCCAAGTCTTTCATGTTTACATTATAAAATTCCAGTTTTCTGTTGCCAATGATAGAAGCACAAATGGAAATTCTAAGCCTTTTGATGACTATTAAGGATTGAGGGCCAGTAGACTTAGAAATAGCTATTTTGTTTTTCAAGTATAATGATTATGGTATTGTGATATGGGGCTCTCCTTCCATCTTCCTTGGGTGAAAACCAGAACCCCTCTAACCTTCCATTTAGGTTTCAGCCAGGCTCTCAGAACTTGAAAGGCCCTTTACCTAGTCCTCATTATGTATCATTTGTAACTTCAATTATATGTCTCTTAACAATGGTGATACATTCTGAGAAATGCATTGTTAGATGATTTCATTGTTGTGTGAAAATCATAGAATGTACTTACATAAACCTAGATGATAAAACCTATACACCTAGGCTATGTGATACAACTATTACTCCTTGGTTGCAAAACTATGCAACATGTTACTGTACTGAATACTGTAGGCAGTTGTAACGCAATGTAAGTATTTGTATATCTAAAGATATGTAAACAGAAAAATAGAATGTAATACAAAACTATAAAAGATTAAAAAAAATTGTTTTATCTGGATAGGCCACTTACCATGAATGGATGTTGCTCAGGGTGGGTCAGTGAACAAGCAGTGAGTGAATGTAAAAACCTCTGTCATTACTGTACACTACTGTAGACTATAAAAATTGTATGCTTAGGCTACACTAAATTTATAAATAAGTTTTTTTTCTTCAATTATAAATTAGTCTTTGCTTATTGTGGCTTTTTTACTTTACAAACTTTCCAATTTTTTTTAAACATTTGGACTTTTGCAATATCATTTAGCTTAAACATAGATCACAGTATTACGTGCTTATAGTCCCAGCTACTTGGGAGATTAATGCAGGAGGATGGCTTGAGCCCAGAAGTTCAAGGCCAGCCTGGGCAATATAGCAAGACCCTGTCACTTAAAAGAAAACAAAAACAAACATATTATACAGCTTTACAAAAAAAAAAAGAATCTGGGGGGCTACTAGGGATTGAACTCAGGTGTACTTTATCACTGAGCCACATCTCCAGACCCAGACCTTTTTTAAGACAGGGTTGCTGAGGCTGCATCAAACTTGTGATCCTCCTGCCTTAGCCTCTCAAGCCACTGAGATGATGGGTGTTCACCACCACACCTAGCCAAAAATATTTTTTCCTTATATCCATATTATATAAATTTTTTAAAATTTAAAAAAAGTACATATTTTGATTTTTGCTTTAATACTTTTTTAAGTAATTAAGACAGGCCTACATAGGATCAGGATCATCATTATCAGTCTTCAATCTTTACATTTTTTTTAAATTTATTTATTCTAATTAGGTATACATGAGAGCAGAATACATTTTGATTCGTTGTATGCAAATGGAGCACAACTTTTCATTTCTCTGGTTGTACACACAATCTTTACATCTTGTTCCATTGGAAAGGCCTCACAGCCAATATGTATGAGTTATCATCACCTGTAATAACAGTACCTTTTTCTGGAATACCTCCATCAGGACCTGCCTCAGGCTTTTCTTGGGGAGGTATTATTCTTTTCAGAAATATGTCCATATGCTTGGTTTGTTTCATGTTTTCATCATTGATTTGCTTATAAGCAGATAATACACCATGAATATTCCTTTCTATTAATGAAAAACCTTTCAGTGTTGGAGGTCCTTGTTTTGTTCAGTAGTGAGGATTAAACCCAAAGTCTCACACATGCCAGACAAGCTCTGTACCACTGAAATATATCCACATTGAACTATGTCCATTTGTTTTCAGACTTTTTAGGAGCTTGTTAAGGTCTGCAGAAGCTTCCACTACACCCTTCAGGTGAATTTTCTTGCTGGTGGTGGTTCTTTTTCTTCTGCAGTTTCCCTTTTTCTTGCTTTTTCTTCAGCTATGTATTCACAAGGAAGTGGAAGTTTATTGCCTCCATTATAGTCTTATGGGAATGTCATCATATGTGGTCTGTTATTGACTGAAACATTGTTATGCAGCTCATGACTGTACATTTAAAAAGTACTTGTGGCACCAGATTTACACAGTCTAAAACAACACTCTCCAATAAAACTTTGTGCGATTATGGAAATGTTTTTTATCTGTGTTGTCAAATACAGTAATCTTG
Organism: Geosciurus inauris; assembly: GCA_004024805.1. Lineage (NCBI taxonomy): Eukaryota > Metazoa > Chordata > Mammalia > Rodentia > Sciuridae > Geosciurus > Geosciurus inauris. The sequence goes on from PVHX01000019.1 coordinate 336,978, forward strand.
TGACTGTTGAGCACTTGAAATGTGCAACTAGAGAACTGAATTTTAAATTTGAATTTAGTTTCAGTGAATTTAAAGCTAAATAGTTCCCAAAGGAAGTGAAAATATGTGTGCACAAAATCTCATGAAAATGTTTGTAGCACAATTATTGATAATAGTCAAAAAGTAGAAATCATATGTTCATAAATTGACACATGAATAAACAAAAGGTGATATATCCACGCTAAAATATTATTTAGCATTAAAAAGAAATGCGAGGGGCTGAGGCTATGGCTCAGCGGTTGAGCGCTTGCCTCGCATGTGCGGGGCACTGGGTTCGATCCTCAGCACCACATAAAATGAAGATATTGTGTTCATCTACAACAAAATAAAATATTAAAAAAATTATTTACTATATTAAAAAAAAAAGAAATGCGATACTGATACGTTACAACATGTATGAAGCTTAAAACCATTTTAAGTGAAATAAGCTAGTCATTAAAAACTACATAGTGTATGATTTCATTTATATGAAATGACCTCAATAGGTAATTCTGTAGCAACAGAAAGTGTATTAATGGCTACCTACCTTGGGGGAATTGAGGGGGAAGAGGGGAATTGTTGCTGTTAAAGGTTTCCCTTTGGGGTGATGAAAATGTTTAGAAGTGACTATGCTGGTGGTTGCAAAATTCTGAATACACCAAAAACCATTGAATTGTTTTAAATGGATGAATTGTTTTAGATGATATGTGAATTACATCACTACAACTGTTAACCAAAAAGAAATAGCCACATGTGGCTTGTGGCTACCATATTGAACAATAATGCACTTTGTCCTCAAGTTCAAGTATGTTTTGCGGTAAAGGAATAAGATGAACAGTTTGCGGTGGGCTGGGGGTAGGGAGTTACTGAATGTTGAACCCGTGGCTTTGCACGTGCTAGATAAGTACTTTACCACTGAACTACATCCCCAACCTTTTAATTTTATGTTGAGGCAGAGTCTTGCTAAGTTGCAAGACTATCTACAGATTGGCCTTAAACTTGCTATCCTCCTGCCTCAGCCTCCTGAGTAACAACAATTTGTCTTTCCTTACAGATTAAATACCGTATTTTATCAATTCCTAGTTGTATATTTTTTACATTTAACATATCCAAAATTTGCATTTTGTAGTTGATTTTTTTTTTCTCCCTCTTCCTTAGTGAGACATAATGTTATATAATTGAGAGCATCTTAGGTTTGGTGGAATAAGGTAATAATAATGTTTTATAGGTTGCTATAAGAAACAGTTTTATGAGAAATGAGTATATCAATGGTGTATTGTACTTTATGGACTGATACCAGATTCTGTGAGATACTGAGGTTAGTCGCCAACTTTACACTTGGTTTTAAAATACCCATGAGTATGATTATTTATGAAGTGTTCATTCTTCCCCATTTGTAGATCCTCCAGATGCCTTTACTGATTCCTTTTTTCTCTAAATCCCAAATATTAAAGGATGAGAAATTTCAATGTAATTTCAGTAGAAGCCCAGCTATACAGTTGGAACTAAGCAGAGAACTGAGGTGTCTGTATTAGAAGGAAAAATAGAGGTAGTAAGAGAAGCAATTTAATGTGTCAATAAGGGAAAAAGTGCTAAACATGTCTTAAGAATGAAGTTACCCTATTGAACGTTAAGGACAGTAGATCTAAACAATAATTAACAAATGCAATAATTAATTTTCTAGGACGTGGTATTTATTCCAACATGCTGGGATTTCTTGGTGGTGTCTCCTGGGCAATGCTAGTTGCAAGAACTTGCCAATTATATCCAAATGCTGCAGCTTCTACTTTAGTCCATAAATTTTTTTTAGTTTTTTCCAAGTGGTAAGTATTCATGTATGTATTTTGATATTTACTAACTTCTGTCTATATGTAATTTTATTTAGAAATTTAAGACCTGTACATAGATTTTTTTCTGTTGTTTTACATTCCTTAAATTAAAAGTTTAAAGACATCAAATTGGTGGGAGGCAATGATGGGACATCCAGAGAGCACTTTTTTTTTTTTAAACTTTTAAAATTGACACATAAAAATTGTACCTATTTATATGGTACCATGATGTATTGTTATGATACATGTATATATTATATACTATTCAAATAGGGTAAACTTTTTTTCAGTGAAAATATTCAGTCTTTATTTTTTTTTTTAATTATACAATTAGCATTATCTACAGTATGTGTAATAGAACACTACAATGTGCTTCTCTTATCTAACTTAGTACCCCTTGACCAGTATTTCCCCATCCCTCTATCTGACCTACTGTTCCCAACCTCTGGGAATCACTAATGCACTTTTAACTTCTATGTCAACTTCTGTAAGATCAGTATTTTGAGATGATGTAGTGTTTGTCTTTCTGTGTCCAGCTTATTTCACTTAACCTAATGACCTTCATTTCCATTCATTTTGTCACAAATGACTGGATTCCTTATGTGTGTGTGTGTTTATGAGAGAGAGAGACTGGGAATTCCACTCTGGGCCTCAAGCATGCTAGCCAAGCACTTTACCACTGAGCTATATGTCCAGTTCCCTTTGTTTTTTTTTTTTCTTGAGACTGGGTCATAGCAAATTTCTCAGGCTAGCTTTACACTTACGATCCTCCTGTCTCAGCCTTCAGAGAAGCTGGGATTACAGGCATGCACTACCACACCCAACTCATTTATTCTTTTATGAATGAATACACTATGTGACAATAATTGTAAATGTGGATTTTTTTTTTTTTGGTACCAGGGATTGAACTCAGGGTTACTCAACCATTGAGCCACAACCCCAGCCCTATTTTGTGTTTTATGTAGAGACAGGGTCTTACTGAGTTGCTTAGCGCCTCGCCGTTACCGAGGCTCGCTTTGAACTCGCAGTTCTCCTGTCTCAGCCTCCCAAAGTGCTGGGATTACAGGCATGCACCACTGTGCCCAGCTGTAAATGTGGATTTTTAGCTTGCAAGGTGGTTATAGTAGATTCAACTCTGCACATTACCAGCTATGCAGAGGTGATTTAAACTCTTATCTTCTGTAAAATGGATTTGTTAGTATTTGTTACTATTTTAGTATTTGTTAATATTTTCAGTAAATTTTAAGTTGCTGTTATTAAATTACTAAAATTAAATCTATGAAAGCAAATGAAAAGAAATGGAAAGATTCAGGTATCAATTAGTTATAACTAATAAGCAACTATTTGCCCTTTTAAAAAACACTACTTCGAAATAGTTTTCCTTTGACCCGGGCGCTGTGGCACGTGTCTGTAATCCCAGCACTTTGGGAGGCTGAGACAGGAGAATCGTGATTTCAAAGCCAGCTTCAGCAATGGCAAGGCACTAAGCAACTCAATGAGACCCTGTCTCTACATAAAACACAAAATAGGGCTGGGGATGTGGCTCAGCGGTCAAGTACCCCTGACTGAGTTTAATCCCCAGTACCACAAAAAAAAAAGTTCAAAATAGTTTTCCTTTGTATATTTTTCCCTTGCCTCTTTCTTTTTTTTTTCCTTTCCCTCCTTTCTTCACTCACTCACTTCCTCCCTCCCTCCCTCCCTCCCTTCCATCCAAATGCCAATTACCCAAAACATCTGCTGTATAAAGGTTGGAACAGTCTAATGATTTTAGTTCTTAATATTTTATATAGTATCTGAAGTGAGATTCTGTGTAAGTTAATTTGCTTCATTTATGTTAGGGAATGGCCAAATCCTGTGCTGTTGAAGCAACCAGAAGAAAGCAATTTGAATTTACCTGTCTGGGATCCTCGGGTATGTATGTGATTTATTATGGAATTTCATTAAACCTTTAGGAAAAGGACATTTCTCTAAATTATACTCTAAAGATAATTCCTCTTGTTCTCGTTCATCTCCCTCTGTAAAGCTGTGCTTTCCTTCCCTGCACTGTATTTTTTGGCACAGATGATTTGGATCTCTTGGGCTGATCCAAATGTTATGTCATTAAAAATTGCCTATATAAGACTAGATGAGTGGGTATATCAATCAGAGTGTCATAATCCATCGTGAAAAACTGTCTCACAATTAATTAGTTACTAATAATAAAGTACCAAGTTATATAGAAAAACTTACTTTGCAGTATAATTTAAACCAGATTCCCATTTGCAGCATAGCATTTTTGTGTACTTCGCATTTTAGTTTGCTTTTAGCTTGAGTGCTCCTTCCTCTCGTAACCAAGGGGAAGTCATCCATTGAGTAGATGCAGAGAAAGGACTGAAAACCATTGGACCAAATAATGCTTTTTAAGATTATGATACTCTAATTTCCTTGTTTCTAAATAACTATTATTTATAAGATGCACCATCAATTTACAGTTTTTCTGAAGAAAAATAAATTGCAAGAGGTTCCTTTAAATATTAGACACATCTAACTTCAGAAAGAAATGTAGGGGCTGAGGTTGTAGCTCAGTGGCAGAACGCTTGCCTCTCATGCGTGAGGCACTGGGTTCGATCCTCAGCACCACATACAAAATACATAAATAAATAAAGGTATTAAAAAAAGCACAAAGAGAAAAAAATTTTAAAAAAAAAGAAAGAAATGTAGTTGGGGAGGGGAAATATGCTTCTTAGAACTGGGGGAAATTTAGTATTAAATTTATATTTCATATTCTTCAGACTTTTGGGGAAATGAAGTGAGGACAACTGAAATAGGAGAATAGATCAATTATTCTGCTTCTAATTTCACAGGTAAATCCATCAGATAGGTATCATCTCATGCCCATAATCACCCCTGCCTACCCACAACAGAATTCTACGTATAATGTGTCCACATCAACTCGAACAGTAATGGTAGAAGAATTTAAACAAGGTAAACATGTTGGCCCTGTTGCCTTTATATATTACCACAAGATTGGTTGACAGTTTTATTCTCTATTGCAGCTATGGATTGGCAATTAGAATAATATAACACTCTTTCTAAAACTTGTTTCAAATATTTTCCAAAGTGTGTGATAATATTAAGACCAAAAATTGAGCTAGTCCAGTTGTAGTTTAAGTTAAATTTTGCATTCTGAGAAACAACAGAATATATTTACATTTTGTAACAAAAGAATTTGTTGGGAGTAGAGTGATACAAGAAATCAGTCTTTCTCTCTTTCTCCTTCCTTGTGTCCCTCCCTCTCTTTAGGTCTTGCAGTTACAGATGAAATTCTTCAAGGAAAATCAGATTGGTCCAAATTACTTGAACCACCAAATTTCTTTCAAAAGTATAGGTATTTGAAATTTTTGCATTTTGTGTGTGTGTGTGCGTACGTGTGTGCAATCAAGAAGAATGTTAAAGTTAATATATGTTAATATTTGGTAGATGATAGCTGTTTTTTAGAGTTTTTAAGCAAGGTAGAGAGTAAATTAATAAAAATCTTCAGTGTTAATAGAATTCCTTTATTCCAGTAGTAACTAATCCAGTATTAGTGATTTTTTTTAATATTTATTTTTTAGTTGTAGGTGGACAGAATATCTTTATTTTTATGTGGTGCTGAGGATCGAACCCAGTGCCTCACATGTGCTAGGCAAGCACCCTACCACTGCGCCATAACCTCAGCCCAACCAGTATTAGTGATTTTAAAGTGAATTTTTTTAATTGTAGGGCCTAGAATTAATTTAATGAAAATCAGCATACTTTAAATTTTTTATAAACTATATGCCTATATTGCTCTTTTGTTCATTGGGAAGGAGAATAAAAAGGCAATGATGGAAAAGCAGACCCTAATAATGTTTCTGTCTTGTTTTTCTGACTGTTGCTGAAAAATTCTTCATAGACATTATATAGTATTAACTGCCAGTGCATCAACAGAAGAAAACCATCTAGAGTGGTAAGACTTATATTCAACTTCTCTACCTACTATGTGGTGAAAATGATGTATTTATATGGTGCTTTACCAATTGTGAAATACTTTCTTCTTCTTTGATTTCCAAAATTATTACTCTCCCCACCCTTCTTCCTCTACGCCCAACCCCACTCCTCACCCCCCAGTATTAGGGACCAAACTCCGGGCACTCTACCACTGAGCTGCATCCCTGGCCCTTTTTATTTTTTATTTTGAGACGGGATCTCACTAAGTTGCTGAGGCTGGCCCTGAACTTGGCAATATTCCTGCCTTAACCTCCCAAATGACTGGATTTTCATAGTTATTACATCTTATTGGTGGCTGATGTACATGACTATAGAGCATCAGTGATTAAGAAATGCCACTGAGTTAATGTTTCAAAATTGGGAGTGGCATAAGATAAGAATATATGTACAGATTGTGCTCTTTGTTGTTTCTCAGTCAGATTTGAATAAAAGTTTTTAGGTGGTTTGGATGAATCTTAGTTTCCTATCCTTGCCATCATGATTTCCTCCATCCAAATTCAAAGGAAAGATATGTTATTATTTTCAATTTAGGAGCTGGTAGCATGGAAGGTCTCAGAATGTAAGTTTCTATCAAGAGAGAAGAGATGTGGAACATATGTTCTTTCTAGTGCATATAAATTCATGTCCTCTGCCTCACATTCTTGGCTCCATCAGGCAGAACTGTTGGGCCATCAAAGATGGTTATGCTTTCCTCATGTCTGACTTCTAGAAAAGCAAAACATAGTACTGTCTTATTGTTGCTTCAAGAGTTGAGTCATATTGGTAGTTAAAGGGACCCTGAAAATATTTGGAGCATCTTTGGGTCATTTTCAAAGTATTTTTCTAGATCAGGGGTTAGAAATTATAGCCTGTGCCAAAGTCAGCCTGCCATCTATTCATTAAGTTTCATTGGACATAGCAAATGCTTATTCATTCCCAGGAAATAAAGAACATCATAAAGAGTAAGTTAATTTCTAATTATTACATTCCTTATATTGTCTATGGCTATCTCCATATTTGACAGCAAAGTTAAATAGTTGCAACAGAGACGATATGGCCCAAAAAGCCTAAAATATATACTATCTAGCCCTTTGCAGAAAAGGGCTAGCCCAATCTCTCAGATAACACTAGACCAATTCAGATTTTTGTGCATCTAGTGTTGAAGCATACACAATTATAATGTGTAAGGTTTTGCGTGTTTAAAAAAATATTTTTTAAATGTTCTTACAGTTATTCTAATTTATAGTCACTAATAAGTTAATATTGCTGGAACTAGTCACATTTTGTTAAATTGTAGGTGGGCACAATACCTTTATGTATGTATGTATGTATGTATTTATATGTGGCACTAAGAATTGAACCAAGTGTCTCACCTGTGCTAGGCAAGTGTTCCACCACTGAGCTACAACTCCAGCCCCCTAGTTATATTTCTTAAGTGAGATAGAAAATGAAGTTGCAGAAATCTAATGAAATTTTGTATATTTTTGTAGTATCTGATTTGAATTTAGTGACTTATTTTCAAAATGCAAGATCTAGTATTAATTTTGTGAAAATAAAAGCGTGTTTATAAATTATGGGCCCATATTAGCATTTTTGTTCACATTATTCAAATATATCTTGGCCTTTGAGTTTAGTCATGAGAATGAAAGTGGAAACATATTAAGGACCAGTTTAACCAAGAGTTTTTGTTCATGCTCAGATCAGGACTATTTTATAGTCTTAACCAAGGCAGGGTATTTTAGATTCAGGAATGCATCAAATTGATTAGTTTTTTTTTTTCCCCAAGAAAAAAATGTTTAAAGAACACACATAAACTCATTAAATTTGTCATTCATCTGAATGGTACTTTAAAGAGGCCCTACTATATTGAACTAAAGTTTTTAAATGAACATGTAAGGCTCCATAGCTAATATGCTGTTTGATTTACTTAAGTATAGTTTCCAAATTTGACATAGACATAAAAAAATTCTTCTCTATTTTAGGGTTGGATTAGTAGAATCTAAAATCCGTGTTCTTGTTGGAAACTTAGAACGGAATGAATTTATTACTCTTGCCCATGTGAATCCCCAGTCATTCCCAGGAAATAAAGAACATCATAAAGAGTAAGTTAATTTCTAATTATTACATTCCTTAATGTCATTTTTCATATGCATTCAGGTCAGTTCTAAGATTGTCATGTAACAGGCATTGATGTGAAACATTATGAGAGTAAGTATGAGTGACCATGCATTAAAAATAAGTTATACTACTTTTATAGCCCATATAGACTTCAGCAAATACTCCATCAAAATATTTGGAGCATCTTCATTTTCAGAGTGACTTCATCATCAGAACAAACAGGATAATTTCACCAATGTTATGGATGTCAGTTTTAAAAACTTAGCCAACCCACTGAAATCTCTTTATAACATAGAGACATAGAGATCAAGTTTTAATTCCAAATAGCTTCTGTAAAATTGTTTTAAAAATTAATGGAAATTCTTTTATTTTACTTTATAGCAACAATTATGTATCAATGTGGTTCCTCGGGATAATTTTTCGGAGAGTAGAAAATGCAGAAAGTGTTAACATAGACTTGACATATGATATACAATCATTTACTGATACAGGTAAGACTTTGTCGTCATAGAGCTATGATTTTCAACCTTGGCTGTGACAGTATCATCTGTCTGGCATCTGCTGCCTGTAATTTTTTAAGTTCTACAGTTAGTTAAATGAAATGGTACGTTTATATTGTGGAAATCTGTGCTATTATTTAAGAAGGGAAAACATAATAAAGCAATTTTCAAGATATTAAGGAGGGGAGAGGGTTGCAGAACAATATATACAGTGTGCTACCATTTGCGTAAATTAAAAAATGAATGTATGTTTGCTTACAAATCCATAAAATATTTTTGGAAAGATACTTATTTTTTAAAAAAAGAAGTAGCACCAGCAACTGTCAAAGGTTGTTGCTTCTAGGTGAGAGAACCAGTCTGTCTGAGGACAGGGATAAATCTCTGAGTACTCTTAAATTGAGTTTTGAACCATGTATATTTACTGTCTCTTTTAAAACTAAAAAAGAAAGCTCAACTCCACAAGTGGTTCTTTATGTGCACAGCCAGAGTTTTTAAACCACAATCATAAACATGACTTGATTTGTATGTTTTTTGGATGAAATATCAGACTTGCTGAATGTATTTCAGGATCAGTGAAAAGAATGTCTTTCATGTCTAGCCCCCAACCACACCTCTTTGGAATATCTTAATATATTTGTTATAAATTTGAGTTGTTAAATCTGAAATAGTATACATGCTGCTGTTATTCTTGACTCACCTGGTTTTCTGAATTCTTTTGAACTAGCCTATCACTTATCACAATAATGTAGATTCCTATGCTTCACCTAGAACCACCAAATCACATTCTCTGAGGATGAAACCAGAAAATCTGCAATTTGAATAAGCTTTCTAATATTACTTTTTAAGCAGTTGGAAGTGAAATAGCCATTGAATGAAAACATAGATAAAAATTATTCCATTCTAATTGGGGGTCAAATTTTTCAAAAAGGAGAAGGTTGGGGTGTTCTGTTTATTATAGATTTATAAAACGCCCTTTTCCAGATGTGGAATCTTAAAAACCCAAGAGATTAAATAATTTACCACATTTTACAGTAGTTGCTGTGCAAAACAAGTCTCCCATACCTTTCTTCCCTGGGTTTATAATTTAATTGGCTATTCATAATTAAAATATATTAAGTAATTTGTATGATCATTAACATAACTGGTTCTCTTCAAAGGTATGAATAGCAGAGAATGGGAATCTGAGCAGTATGTATTCTGGTTTTGTCAGGGTGTTCAGAGCTGTTGAGCCTTATTTCCCCACCTGCACAATAAGTGTGTACTTGTAGTTAGTTTCTGAAGTCTGATGTTTTGTGATTAATGCAGGTTACGGTAATAAAATAAACTTTATGGAAGAGAGAGAACTTGAATTGCATCTTGGATACTGGTATAAGAATTAGTTAAGACTTGGGCAAGTAATTATGCAGAGAGACTGCCTTTTGGGAAAATAGCAAAAAATAATATTTGGAAAAAGTTTTTTTTCCATTTATTCTGTTAATGAGGTTTGATTATGAGAAAGTCTGAGAAGACAGACATGTGGGAACTAGTCAGTTCTTTAGGATTGTGGCATAATGCAGATATTCTAGAAATATTTGATCTGTAAGAGGTATCTGTATCTGTGTGTTTGTGTTGGGAAAATTATTGAAGATACATGCATTTGGGGAAAAAAAGAGCAGCTCTTGGTTCCGAAAGAAGTTTCCATTAACATGATTAACATTGTTACAGTGTACAGACAGGCAAACAATATAAATATGCTAAAGGAGGGAATGAAAATTGAAGCAACTCATGTAAAGAAAAAACAGCTTCATCACTACCTTCCAGCAGAGATTCTTCAAAAGAAGAAAAAGGTTAGTCTATATGGCTTCTCCAATATGACTCCAAATGATTGTGAAACCAAATTTGAATTTTTATGTCTCCTATACTGATTAAGAGGAGATTGGTATAGACAATTCAATCAAGAACTAAAATCCTTACTTTTAGTAATCATAAAAGATGATTTGCTTTTAGACATTTCAAAATTGAAACTGGTCTTATATTCACATTTGTTTTTTGAAATCCTAATAGTTTTCCTCTGTTTCAGCAAAGTCTCTCTGATGTCAGTCGATGTTCAAGTGGACTTCAGTCCAAAAGATCATCTCTGGATAGTAGTTGTCTGGATAGCTCCAGAGACACTGATAATGGAACACCTTTTAATTCCCCAGTGTCTACAAACAAACCTTCCAAACCTGAAAGTCCTCCTGCAGGAGAAGCAGAAAGGTCTGTATATCAAAAATTGTCCTTTCAGTCTTCTGTTTTTTTTGAGGATAATGTGAACTTTTCAATACCTTTGCTAAATATCTTTTTAAAGTATTAAAAAACATTTAACTTGGGCTGGGGTTGTGGCTCAGTAGTAGAGCGCTTGCCTCGCATGCATGAGGCACTGGGTTCGATTCTCAGCACCACATACAAAATACATAAATATAAATAAAAGTTTAAAAAAAATCTTAAGCCGGGCGCGGTGGCTCAAGCCTGTAATCCCAGCACTTAGGGAGGCTGAGACAGGAGAATCGCAAGTTCAAAGCCAGCCTCAGCAATGGTGAGGCGCTAAGCAACTCAGTGAGACCCTGTCTCTACATAAAACACAAAATAGGGCTGGGGATGTGATTCAGTGGTTGAGTGCCCCTGAGTTCAATCCCCAGGACCAAAAAAAAATCTTAAAAAACATTTACTTTTTCTAGCTGCTAGTCTGTTTCTTGTTTAGAAATACTTGACGATCTGTGGTAGTGCTGTGAGATATGGTATGTAGGCTTAGGAACATATGGGAATCATTAAGTACACAGAAATATACAAGTTATGTGCTTAGGTTTTTCTTTTAATTCTCACTGAGCCCTTTGCCTTTTCCTTCAGTGAAATTTTAAAGTAGGAGTACTTGAAGGAATTCTGTTAAAATTAGAGTTTGGGAAATAAGCAATATTTAAATATTTTAATGATAATTTAATGCTTTTATTAGGAATAGTGCTGAACCTGCTGTTGTAGTTGTGGAAAAGCCACTGAGTGTCCCACCTGCTCAAGGATTGTCTATTCCAGTCATTGGTGCAAGTAGGTATCTAAACCTATATTGTAAATGATTCTACAACATAGGTATTTAAGTATTAAAGTTGTTTTTCTCTTTTTTCAGAGGTTGACTCTACAGTGAAAGCTGTATCACCCCCAACTGTGTGCACTATTCCTACTGTAGTAGGGCGAAATGTCATTCCTAGAATCACAACACCCCACAATCCAGCCCAGGGACAACCACATCTGAATGGAATGTCAAATATAACTAAGAATGTTACACCCAAAAGATCCCATTCCCCATCTGTAGATGGGACTTCTAAAAGGTTGAAAGACATAGAGAAGGTAAAGTTACAACTTGAGTGATGATTTAGTGTGTGTTATTAAAGTTAAGATAATACTAAAGAAACCTGCAATTTTCCAGAGCTATATTAGTTTTCAATTAGGAATTGACAGTTTAAAAAGAATATTTCAGACCCTAAAGGAACAATTATTACTTGCTCATCCTAAGTTCAAATTACTAATGTGTCTGAATTTATCCTTAACTTCCACAAGTAATTATTTGTAATTAGACTGTTATTTCTTATGTTCTGTTGATATTCTCTGCTTCCAGCAGGTGGTGGTAAAGCTGTATTTACTTGTTAAGAGTATTGATTTAACCAAAAATATCACTACAGCTGTAGAAATGAAGGGTGGCAGTTGAATTCAGTCTAATTTAAATTCTCTTCCCTCACCACCCTGTGTTTGTGGTAGTTTTTGTTAATAGCCTAATCATTAATTATTTTCTGTTTATATGGATTTGTATGGTTTCTGCAGGTATGTAATAGCATCTCATTTTTAATGTTTATATTTTAGTTTATTAGACTTGAATCAGCATTTAAGGACTCCCATGCTGCTGAAGAAAGAAAAAGAAAATCAGTGGTAAATATATTAATATGCTTCAAAATGTTTACTTTTAAAGAGCAGTATATCAGGAAAAGTACTATATTAGTAGGTCAGATTAGATTTGTCAGGTTTTAGTTATTTTATAATTTTTTAGTTGTAGATGGAAGCAACACCTTTCTTTTACGTAGGAATAAGTGTTGCAAATGGCAAAGTTTTCACTTGTCTATAATTCTTCTGTTTTTAGGATGCCATTGGAGGAGAATCTATGCCTATTCCAACTATTGATACATCACGCAAAAAGGTAATAGTCTTATTCATAAGTACAATACATAGGTAAAAATTCATAGATAATCTACACAGACAAAAAGCTTATTAAGAACCTAGTAATGGAGAGGTCCAGTGTGGTAGTGCACACCTGTACTCCCAGCAGCGCAAGAGGCTGAGGCAGGAGGATCACAAGTTCAAGGCCAATCTCAGCAACTAACTGAGGCCCTGTGTCAAAGTCTAAAAAAAGGGCTGGGGATATAGCTCAATGGTTAAACACCACTAGGTTTAATCCCCTGGTGCAAAAAAAAAAAAAGAATAACACTGGAAAAAGGTAAGAGTTTGTCCCTATACTCAAGACCAGCAATCTAGTTAGGGTTAAAGATAGAGTTAGCAAACAAAATATATAGTCCTGACTGTACATAACTCAGAAATCAAGAAAAAAGGGAGTAATTTAAGATGACTTCATGATATCAATGTTAAGGTTTTATTCACCCTTTGTTTCTTATTTATCTTTAAAGATACAGGACTGGGGGTGTAGCTCAGTGGTAGAGCACTTGCCTAGCATGTGTGAGGCCCTGGGTTAGATACCCAGCACCACCACCAAAAATGCTCAATCATAGGAATTACCAATACCTAAGAGTTATAGCTTTCATTTTGTACCACTGCTTAATGTTAAAATTTAGATTTGATGATTAGAAATTATACATACTAATATTTTGGAGGATCCAAATATAACAGTATACATAGTAAGTACCTTTAAAATAGAGCATGAGCTAAAGAGCCCCTAAATCTTTTTTTGTTTGTTTTTTAGTTGTAGATGGGCACAATACCTTTATTTTTTTTAATGTGGTACTGAGGATCGAACCCAGTGCCTCACACATAAGAGGCAGCCCCAAGACCCCTTAAATCTTAAAAGTTTAATCTTTGAAGACTTACAATTGAAACATACAATATACAGTTAAGCATAGTAAGCTAATAAAAAAGGTGCTCAAAAAACAGCCTTGTGTAAATTACAGAAAGCCCTTGTCTGAGAAATTACAGTGAACAAAATAGTTTATCTTTACCCCTCCCATTAAATAATAAAGTACCTCTCATTGCAATCAGCTGTTACTTGTGAGGTTCCTCAGGATGTATTAACCATTAGAAAGTAAAATAATATCCTCACAGGCCATTATTTGTAGGATTTGGTAACACAAAACAGAGTTATAGGTGTATAATTATATTAAATGTGATAATGGAAGAAAAAAATTGAGATGGATATTAAAGTATTAAGGAATGAAATAACATGTTTGTAGTTTTTAAATATTTTGAGTGTAAAGGGTAAGTGGGTAAACCAGACAATGTGACAGTTGTAATAATTCCTGAAGTTTAGTTATGGCATATCTGCGTCTTCATTTCCCTATCCTCTACTTTTATCTGTGTCCAAACTTTTTCATAATTTTTTGATGGAAGTGAAAATATAGAGAAATTTGTTTAGCCAGTGTAGTACAAGAGAATTTCTTGAGAAGAAACTATCATACTATTTTTCTTTTTCTTTACTTTTTAGTTGTAGATGGACACAATACCTTTATTTTATTTATTTTTATGTGGTGCTGAGGATCAAACCCAGTGCCTGACATGTGCTAGGCAAGTGCTCTACCTCTGAGCTACAACCCCAGCCCCTATCATACTATTTCCATCACACAGGTCTGTATTTTTAGAAATCTTTCTTTGCTTCTCAGTTTCTTAGGTTCTGCCTTCATTATATAATAATCTTTTTAGCATCCTCAGAATTCCTCACACAGATGTCCCTGAATTTCACTGTCATCAGTTACCTACCCAGGTTAAAAACTTCAGTTTTCCTGAAAAATTATTTATCTCATAGTTGGGAGATTCATGAATGTATTACAGAACCTAGTTGAGGGATGTAACTCTCAGATTTTCCTCTGCAACACTTATTTTTCACTTCACATCCCAAGAGTTTCCTGTTTAGTCACAGTGTGCTTCCTGTTTCTAGTATCATTGCCTGACTTCAAACACTAGGTTCTTTATGTGTTTCTTTTTAGTCATAGATGGATGGACACAGTACCTTAATTTTATTTATTTATGTGTGTTTCTTAAGATCTCTATGTATTTCTCAATCCAGAAGTAGCAATTGATTTAACAAAGTCGTCTTCTCCTATACTTCTCACTGTCTTGCCACTTTTATCCTTTTCCCTTGTCCCTCTACTTTTCAGTTCTGTGGGGGTTTTTTTGTTTTTTGGTTTTTTTTTTAAATAAAAGCAAGAAGTGCCTATGAACAAACAGTACCAGAAGGAAATATTCAACACATACTTTTGTAATTAGGAGCTTAAGGAATTTGGAGAGAAATCGTTTCGTGACTCATTAATTAGTTGGCCCTTTTATTATATATATGTGTGTGTGTGTGTATATATATCATACATAATGCTTTATTTATTTATATATGTATGTAAATATGTGCTTTTTTTGTTTCTATATCTTTCTAATAGAGATTGCCAAGTAAAGAACTACCAGATTCTTCATCTCCGGTTCCAGCAAATAACATCCGTGTCATCAAAAATTCCATTCGACTGACCCTTAATCGGTAAAAGCAGTGCCTCCTCACTTAAGTGAGCATGTAATCATATAGTGGCATAGATGTAGCCACTCTTTTCAAAATAGAAGTGGCTGTCATACGTAAAATAGGTGAAAGTTACAGTCATCAGCCTAATGACCTTGAAGTGGTTTTTGAACTCACATTGACCTGCAGATGCTGTAGCATTCTCTCATTGATTGCTACATACACTCCTCTGAGGATCACCTGCTATCAAATTGTCATCTACAGTATTATGGCTTCGCATTTGGAGGTTTTACTGCCTTAACTTTTGACGTTTGTTTCTCTTGTTATGGGAACCAGTTCTTGGCCACTTGGACACTGAAAACAAGTGCAGAACGCTTTTCTTTTTCTTTTCTTGTGTTTTTTTTTTTTAATTCTTACGTTGTAATCATTGTATAGAACTGAAAAAGTTGAAAAAAATTTTTGTCTTGTAATTTTCCAAATGTTAATGCATTTATTTTAGTATTGAAGCCAGTTTCTGAAAACTGAGATGAATGAATGTGAGATATCTTTTCTGCTTCCTTCATTTGTGTAGATGTATTGTCTGTTTTGTTGTTGATTTAAATTATTTTTTCCTAGATGGCACATGGAATATTTAAACGTGTGTGTGTGTGTGTGTGTGTGTGTGTGTGTGTGTGTGTGTGTGTGTACGCGGGCGCGTGCATGTGCGCACGCGCCTTTCTGTCCTGATGTTGCATAGTTACCAGGGAGGATTAGTCCAGTGATTACATAAGAGTTGGGCACCATAAATTGTCTATATTTTGCCTCCCATGGAGGCCTTTGAAATGCATCTTTATTAAAAATCAAAATATAACCAGGATACTGAAAGTCAGTATATGAATGGTGAAATTGTTATATATCCCACTATCTCATGCCATTCTTGTTAGTTGACCAGTATTTTTTACTGAGGATCAACTCATTTCACCATCAGCAAGATACCTTTACATATGGCAAACTTGTATTTTTGAAGTGTAAAATTAACTCGGCATGATAATCCCTGACCATAATTTACCCCACAACTTCAAAGTTTCTTCACAGACTAGGCATGCAGAAATAAGCAGTGGATTTTATTGGACTCTAAAGGCATTTTTGAATGACATTGTTAACAACCATTAATTGGCTCAGGACCTTTGTAATTTTTATTTAACTATATGAGTTGTCTTTTTTTACACTGCTTTTTTCGATGCACTTCTTAATATTTTTTAAGTTTCATGAATGCATGCTCAGTTTATTAAAATCCATAACCATGTAATTCTTGTAATATGTTGATTCAGTGTTTTGTAAATGAAGTCGTATGTATTTTCAGAGTATTTTTGTATGTACTGTAAGATACCATCTTTTCAAAGAGAAACCTTTAAAACCTTTACTGTCTCTGTTTAGTCTAATTTTTTAAATATGAATTATGCTTGAATTATTATATTTAAAATGAAAATGTATAGATTACACAGCCAGGAATGCCAGTATATGTTAAAAGTCTTGAGCTTATACCACATTTAGTGGGCCATTAGGAAAAACAGAATGGTACCTTGAATAGTGAAGAAGTTCCTGGTTGTATATTTTATAGGACTCATGGGATGTCATCTAGTCAGTGGAGAAATAGCAGTCCATTTTCACTTGCAAGCCCTTTACCGTTGAGTTTAAATTCTTGAATTCAGATTGTCAAAGAGCAGTATCTTCCATCTCCCACTCCTGTTCCCCAACCCCTAGATCTCTGAAATACAAATTCTAGTGTTTAGCTTGTACAAAGGAAAATGTGGCAAGCTTCTAGAAGGAAAAAATAATTGTCCCATTATTAACTTTTTACCTAGCAGCAAAAGATAAGAATGCAATCCCATAACCAAGTTGTAGATTCCATGGCAAAGTCATTCTCTTAGCTGACCCTTTCCTGTATTCAGTTATTTTGGATTTGTTTTACAAATACTCTTATTTAAACAAAAGTGAATGATTATGAAAGAATTGAATACTGTCACTTGACTTCAAACTTTGAAAATTCTTTGGTAAGGGATTTAATTAAATTTTATATACTTGAAGTGTCTGTGTGTCTCTGTATTTCCTGTCCCTGCTTTTAAGTCAGCCTTTAACATCTCTTTAAGAATTCCTTATATATCCCATGTTTACCCTGTTATAGAGTGGAGTGGCCAGTGGAGTTTTTCTTTAACAAGAAACAACAAATCTGACCGACCCTATGCCATAATATAGTCATTTCTCTTAAAGATCATTCAGCATTATGTTAAGCCATGGTCAATGGTTCAACATTAGAATCTTCAAGGATAGCATCCTTCAACTTGTTCAGTAATGGAGGTTGATTAGATGCTTTTGAGAAGGGTGGGTTTACTGAGAAGTGAAGTGTGTCTCATCCTGACAGGTAGGAACAACTCAGTACATTTCATGACAACAGTAGGAGCCTCCATTGTATTGGTTCCAAGCAAGTAAAAGGAGACAGTGCAATCTGGGAGTGTATGTTACATTCAGAGGCACTACATTTCACTTTGTTTTCAAGTGAAACTACCTACAAATACATTTCATAAAGTGATATAACCTGTTCTTCAGTTATAGGCATATGTTCATTTTCATGCAGTATTAGATTTTAATCTATTCATTTTTCAGTAACTAGCTCTGGAGAATAGTATATATCAAAGGAAAATAGATGATGTTTAAACCTTAGGGACTTAATTTGAGATAGAAAGTAACTGGCTTAAAACCTTATAAAATTGGGGCAAGAGAATGAATTTTCAAAGTTTATTGGTGCTTAAAATAGGATGAACTTTATCTTAAGGCAATGTTAAGTGCTTATTTTATACTATAGTAGCAATTAAAAGAAAATAGGCTAAACTTGAAATTTTCCACTATTGTCCCACAGTTGTGAAATGAGAATTCCTAACTTGAGGATCATGAATCCTTTGTATATGAGAAGTTTTTGTTTATATGCATTTTGTGGGGAAGAGGGCTCATAGCTTTCATGAGATTCTCAAAGTGATTCATGACCCCCAAAGGGAGAAGGAGATAGGAACCACTAGGATTGAACAATCCTAGAATATTTCAGATTTCCTCCATTTGATTTTGCTATGGTGAATTTCTGAAAATGTACTATGGCTCTCAACTAGTAAAGGGTTAGAAGAGGATCTGGAACCTATATTTCTAATGTTCTTTATATACTTCAGATGAAATATACCAACATTTAGAAAAATATTTACTATCAGAGTATATATATATACTCATGTTAAATTCATTAGGTCAAAATTTAGTTAGCAAACTTAACCTAAGATCCATCAGTAAAATAGCTTAGAATGATCATTATAAGTGATAGAAAATAGAAATAATCATCAAAGGTCCTAATCCTTTGAGTTTGGTAACATCAAATTTCTCTCTTACTCCTCCATGTTTGTCATTCAGACCAGAACACGCTGAACAGACCAATAGAAGTGTTTTAGTTAAATATTTTTATATAAAGATTTGTGTTTAAATAAACAACTGCCTAATAAATCATCCAAAGCTCAGAATTTTAATTGGTTGTGATGCTAATAACAAATAGTGCACATGATGGAAGAAAACCAGTCTCAATGATAACTATTTCCTTGAGATTTTCTAAATAATTGTACAAGGTCATGTCCTTCCCAGACTCCCTATTTTTTGAAATAATTTTTCTGATATAATTTTATATTTGAAATCAGTTAAGCATAAATTCATCAAGTTTGTTATAATTTTTAAGCTATTACTGCATTTTAACAGACTCAATGATGAAGTACTTAGGCTGTCTGATGTAAATGGTGCTACATCACTTCACAGTATTCTATAAAATGAATGCAGCTGCTGCTCCTTTCTAGATGTTTGTGTGGTTCATATTAGTTTTTCCTGCCTTGATTTGGATTGTTTTCTTAGTTGTACATATGAGCCTTATTTGTCTAGAATAAGTAATCCAATAAACTTGCTTTGATAAATAGGTGGTGGTTGAGTGACATTATTTGGGAGCAACTCAAAAGTACCAGAAGTCTTTTCTTATTTTTCAGATTGATAGCCAATTTCGTCATTTACACTCAGACTCTGGAAGATGGTGGTATCCTTTCCTGCTTAATATGAAAACAAAGCTCAGAATCAATTGGCCTCACACAGAATCTCCTATTAAGCATTTATTAGCAAGCAAGATTAACAGTGTATACAATCTGCTCTGAATTCAAAGAAGTTTCAGCTCTCTGCCCATTTGGGTGCTCTGACCAGACTTGGATGAAAAGGTCACTTGAGACACCTGTGTCAGATATTGAAGGCAAAATTCTGTCATCCTTGTGGTCAGCATGAGGCAACCAGAGTCCTTTGTGCTAATTATTGAACAGAGGTGTGTAGAAATCAAGCCTTGGATACCATGCGGACAAGCACAGGTTACCAGGTACGTTTTTGTAAGAACAGACAATAGCTAGTCACAGCTAATCTACATCCTGGTACTGGATTCACAAATGAGAGTTTCAAGGTTACTAGCCAGCCACACACGTCATCAGCGGGAACACACTGGATATTCATTAAGCTGAAGTCTCCTGTATCGACTGAGGTACCAGCAACGAGGGCTTCTAGTAGTCACTTACGAAGTGGCGTTCCCTGGTTAAACTGCTGGTCAGCCATCCCTGGAGGGTTTTCTGATTGGAGCACCTTACTCTTCCCAGGATACAAACTTATGCGAATAGAATCGTCACACTGCTAACATGTTTAACAGATTTCTTTGTGGATTCAAACATGTTACAGAACTATGAACAAAATAGATAATATATATATATATATATACACTGCTTTTTTTTTTTTTTGTTTTTGGTACCAGGGATTGAACCCAGGGGGACTCAACCACTGAGCCACATCCCCAGCCCTATTTTGTGTTTTATGTAGAGACAGGGTCTCACTGAGTTGCTTAGTGCCTCGCCGTTGCTGAGGCTGCCTTTGAACTCGCGATTCTCCTGCCTCAGCCTCCGAAAGTGCTGGGATTACAGGCTTGAGCCACCGTGCCCCGCTGATATATTGCTTTATAAAGCTCATATCCTTGAAACTGTCCAACTGCATAATCCAACCAAACTGTTTTCCTGAAGAGTCTTTAAAAAGACACACTGCCAAGTCCTTTCTTGCCAATCTTTGAAAATTGATATATTTTACTTTTCTGAGCTGCATGGAGCCTCCCATGATACCCTGGTGAGACTAACTCACTCTACCTTCACAACATGTTGTACCTCTTAACATTTAAATTATTTTAACTTGTGTAACTTTCAGTTTACTTTTTTGTTCCCCCTGAGAAGACTGTAGGTTTCAAAGTAGTGACCTTCATCCAAGAATTTTTATGTAGTGAGTGCCCAGAAAACATTGAAGAGGGAAACACTTGAGTCCTTGTTTAGGTTGTTTTGTTTTGTTTATAATTCTAATAAGATTGATTATCTTGAAGAGAGACCCATAAAGGAACTCAGATGCAAGAAGGCAAACAAAACTTAGTGAAGATCCTAAAGATACCCTTTCCAAATTTTTCAATGGTAATCCTGAATAAGAAGTACATCTCATAGTGTTAAGTTAGTAATGTATACATACTTGAATTTGTGTATAAATAGATGTATTATATATATGCACACATATAATTAAAACAAGTTCACAAAAATATATGTCCTTACTATGTGTGATACAGGTATTTCATTTCAATTTTTAAAATGGCAGTCGTGATTTCGTATCCAGTCTTGAGTTATTACCTACACTTTGTATTACACTGCATTAAAAGCTCTCTTCCCCCAAGTTTTTCTCAAACTTGGATCATCTCTTCTCTATTCTGTAATGCAAATTTTCATAGCAAATAATTCAAGAACGGATGAAAGATGATGGAGAAGTAGATCAAGTACAGATGCTCCTTTTTCCCCTTAAGATTCTGACCCCAAAAGCACAACACCTTTGCATCAATCATCAATACAGAAAGAATGTAAAAAGCCAAAAAACAGCAAAAAGCACAAATTTTGCCATTTAGATGGAATTTAATATTGGTCAGCTGGCCAACAGGTGGCTTCAATTTTCAGAAAGGAGTCTGGGGTTAAACAGAAGAATAACAGATTGCTTATTAACCAAGATGTATTCAAGTGAGAGGCATAAATCACTCATTCAGAGAATTCTATTGTACATAGCTCTCTTATAGCCCAATATGGCCAAGAAATTCAAGGATACTAGATTATAGGGGTCTGACAGTAAAAGTATTAGTACATCCTAGTAAGTTCTAATGATAATTAGAAAAGTGTTTCACATCCACTAAGCATTTTCTAATGTGCCCTTTAAAGCATCATGGAACTTAATCTTTATGATGACCTTATGAGGTAGCACGATTATTTGTATTTTACAAATGAGGAAATTGAGGCTTAAGGAGATTACATGAGCAGCTCCAAATTACATAAGGAAAAGACTTAGAGGTGTGCATCAAATTACCACCCCATATCATCACATGAGTTGTGGACTTTCCAGGGTAACTTGGCCAGCTACAACAATGGCCATTTGTTCCAGGATGTAGGGGGCACTACGGCATCCAGAAGACAGCTCCATTCCTGGTTCTGCCACTTACATCTGTGGAAATTTAACAGATGCTTAAACCCCCTATGCTTATTTTCTCCTGTCTAAAACATTTTCTCCTCAAACCTTCATGTGGCTATGACATGAAAATATCCCAAAAGACCAACAGGACTCCAAATAATGGAGACAGGCAATCTCCTAGGATAACAGCTATGTAGCATTCCTTAGCCATCAGACCAGAAAGAAAGGGATCCAGATGGAATATCATCAAGAAAAAAAGAGGGGCTGGGGTTGTGGCTCAGTGGTAGAGCACTTGCCTAGCATATGTGAGGCACTGAGTTCGATTCTCAGCACCACATATAAATAAATAAAGTCCATTGACAACTATGAAAATATTTTTTTAAAAAAAAGAAAAAAAGTAAGGGGCTGGGATTGTGGCTCAGTGGTAGAGCGCTTGCCTAGCATGCGTGAGGCGCTGGGTTCGATCCTCAGCACCACATAAAAATAGATAAAGATATTGCGTGTCCATCTACAACTAAAAAAAAATTTAAGAAAAAGAAAGACCTGATATTCTTGTGCACAGTGAGAAGATAACACTGCTGTCAAAGAGCTTGAGAACAAGCAAGTAAATTTCTTAAATGGCACATTTTAATCTTAGAGAAATCCAAAAAGCAACTAAAAAAGAAATGTGACAACAGTACATTACATGGCTCAGCTGTGGGTTCACACAGTCTTAATAACATAGGTAGAGAGTACTTAGAACTAGCCAGAAATTACATTGAAAAGGATGTGAGAGTGAGAACAGGGCCTAAGAGAGCGAGATCCTCATCTTCAGTAGTAAGAAGTAGAAAATACCTAAAACTGACAAATCTACTATAGTCTAAGCATGTTATTTAGAAATATGTGACCAGAGAAGAAAAGTCTTAAAATGTTGAAGAAAGTTGTCTTTAGGGAGCAGAAATCAAAAATGAGGAAGAGGAAGGAAGGAGATGACTTTTAAAAACATAAGACGTGTAAAACTTTTTTACTTTGAAACTAGTACATCTATGAGCTAACCAGTATGGGGTAGGAGCATGATGTCAACTTTGAAGCACATAGACCTAGAGAGCTGCTTTAGTTCCATCACTTACTGCCTGTGGGACTCTAGGCAAGTTGCTTAGGCTCTTTGGTTACTCATCTGTGAAGTGGGACAGTTCATACTTATTTCACAGGAGAAGCACAGTGAAGCGCTGTCAGACTTCCTGGGCTCACTTGTTGCCTGCCACTCACTTGTTGACTATGAGGAATCATAGAAGTTACTTAGTTCAGTGCCAGTTTTCTCATCTTAAAAATGGTGATTATAATAACAGAACCTATGTCAAAGGGTTGCTAAATGGATTGAAAGGTGATCCAAAAGTTCCTGGCACATGGTACAGTTCAATAAATTGCTTTAAGGAATTACATGTCACATGAACTACTGTATGTCATGCTCTATGCCTGACCGTGACCCACAATGGACAACCCCTCTCCTAAAAAATATCCCACAAGAATCAGGGAAGAAAGCCAACGTCTATCTCCCCAGATAGATGGAAATAATTGATCCCCACCTCCTAGGCAATGCTATGGAGATCTGTGATCCTCGCCAAATCTCCAAGTCTTTCTCGAAACATACTTCTCAGAACAGTTGTTTTATTTGGATAAATGTGTAGGGTTCATTAAATTCTTATAAAGTTTCACTGAACTGTTCTTCTGTCCGCTCAAAGATTACAACAGATTAAGCTGAAATGAGGAAGTTTTATCAAGCCTGTCTCTGCCAGCCCAGGTCTCACAGAATGCCTGGCCTAGCAGATGCCCCACCAGAGTGTGACAGACGTGCAACAGTGTAAAGAGACACCGTGATTTCAGAGTCAACTACATCTGTAAAATGCCACACAAGGGAAGAGGACCATAAGAAAGATCTGAAGCCACACCCACACAAGATGCACCTGTACCTCACTCCTCTCACCTCTCCTGGGCAAGACTACCTAACCCGTCCCAAGTCACTTCCTGCTCAGCTTCATAGCAGTTCAAAGAACTTCTAAGTGCAGGTTCTTTCCAAATAGATTGGTTTCTTGAAACTCTCAAGAAGTCAAACACCCAAAAAGAGGGGATTTCTGAAAGCCACCCACTTGGATGGCAACTGGTACTTTTCAAATATTAAGAAAAGAAAAAAAAAAATATCGACCTTGATGAGGCAGTATCTAATCTCCTTAAGCACAGGAAGTGAAGGCGATCATGTCTGATTTGCAGGAGGCCTGAGGTTGCATGAAGCATCACTCCCCAGCAAGGCCCACTCACAGCCTGCAGAGACCGCCTGTTTTGCCTGCCTTCCAACTGAGCAACCCAGAGGGAAAGCACCATCAAATTCCCTATGAGCTCTGCAACCAATGAGCTGCATCAAAGTCACCAGGTGAGGGGGGTGGGGAAGGAAGGAAGAAGTGAAGGAAGGATAAGATGGTTTGACCAGGCTACATTGTTGGGGCCAGTGGTATGCAGTAGCCATAGATGTTTATCAAGCCCCAACATCCATCAGGCATTGAGCTAGGAACCATACATAACACAGACAGGAATTAATCACATCCCTCCTCTGAAAGACTCTTGGACTGGTAGGAAATTGACTAACATCTAGATTATGCTGCACGTTAACAGCAGAGCAGAAGGACCTCTTAATTCCATCTTGGTCAGGGATGGTGCTGGCAATAAGAACCGCAGAACTGAATATTGTAGGACCATTGGGAATTTTCCATTAGGAATTTAGGGGAGATGGAAGAATGGAAAACAGTACAGAGGAAACCACTCATGCAAAGCATGGAGAAACTGGATATTATAGTAGATCTGCGTGAAAGTCTGAATGCACTTGGGGAAAAGGTCAAAGAGGATGAAAATGAGGCCAAGTCCTAATTCCTACGGACCTCAGAGGGATACCTAGGGGCAGGGAGACGGTGAGAAGACTCCTGCTGTGGTCCAGCTGAGAGCGGAAACCAAGGTAGCATGAAGGAAGGAACAGGTGGAGAGTTTTAGGAATAGAAAGTGGCATCTGCTGACATAATGGATTAGGGGGAAAGCAGAGGATAGAATACACCTTACTTGGCTTAAAAGGTAGATTGTATCCCCATTAATCATCTCTGAGAACACCAAGGGAGTTTGGGAGCAGAGGGGCGGTAGAACTTAGCCAACGCGGGTCTGGAGCCCAGGAGAGCCCTTGATGGCAGTCCAGGTTTCACAGTGAGGCAGCATCTTTACTGTTAGTTGTTAGAGGTTGTTAGGGTTCCCAGTCCCATGAGATGGGTTCTCTGGCATGAGGGACACCCCGGTGTCTGCACCGCTCAGTACCCGCTGCGCAGAGGGCGGGTTATCTGATTGACAGCTGAGGAGGAGAAACTGAGCACGTGCCAGCGCACCCAAGGTTTGTCCCCTTAGTTCCTTCCAGCCACA
The DNA here is from genome assembly GCA_004024805.1 of Geosciurus inauris. NCBI lineage: Eukaryota > Metazoa > Chordata > Mammalia > Rodentia > Sciuridae > Geosciurus > Geosciurus inauris. The sequence continues at coordinate 362,150 of PVHX01000019.1, forward strand.
GACTCGGGGGCCTTGTCACGGGAGATGGTCTGCAGAGCAGGATCGCTTGGAGCAGACCTAAAGCCACAATCTCCAATCAGGTGTATTGGTAATAAAGTAAATGTTTTAATGGCTGTTCCTACAAACACACATGGGAGAAAAGAGTGTAAATGTATTGAAACCCACCAACAAGAGAAGTTTCCGGTTTATCTGCATTCCCTGCAGGCGGCCAGGCCTGTGACTCTTCCTTTCCCAAGATGTTTCTGCAGGATAGAAATACAGACACTAGACTATGCTTGGTGTAACCTGGGTGGGGACTATGAAAGCTGTAAGAAAAGAGAAATTTGCCCCTGGCACTGGGAGAGAGGAATTTCCTTAGGTACTTGAGGACTGAGATCAGTATCATCTCACTAGGGAGGTGACAAGTCCTCAAAGAGGGCAGTTGATTGGCATAGTAGGAAGGCTGGCGCCCAGGGTCAGGAACATTCACTTTGCCCCCAATTCCTTTGCTCTAAAGCACAAGGTCATTGGACCTGAAAGAACCATACAACAGAGCAGAGAACATCCAGCAGTTATTAATGAGAACCAAAGACTTTGTGTAGCAGGGCCTGCACACACCTGGATGGAACAGGGAGGGAGTTAACTATTACTGTGATTAATTTTCTGCCAGGTCAGTAGAATGGGGGCTCAATGTCTGATTGAAGTTGATTTAAAATAGATGAAGGGCTGGGGTTGTGGCTCAGTGGTAGAGCACTTGCCTAGCATGTGTGAGGCACTGGGTTCGATCCTCAGCACCACATAAAAATAAATAAAATAAAGGTCTTGTGTCCATCTACAACTAAAATATATATATATATATATAATAAATAGATAAAATAGGTCAAAAAATATTGTTTCCTTCACATCAGAGTTGGAAGAATAAGATTCAGAGCTACACCAGTTACAGAACGTAGAAGTGCTGAGGTACTGAAGGTAGAAATTCAGAGGGAGTGAAGCCAAGGAGTGTGGGCAAAGCCTGAGAAATCTCAGATTTACGGGTAAGCGAAGACATGGGAGGCTCAGAAGATGGAGCCAGCAAAACAGGAGAAGCTGAAGAGGAGTTAGCCCTAAATGCTGTGGAGAGGGCTGGGAGTGTAGCTTCCAATGGTAGAGTGCATGGGCACGGTTCTGGGTTTGATCCTCAGTATGGAAAAAAATATATATGCAACAGAGGTCACCTTGCATAAAGATTGAGAGGTAGCCATATGCCCTGGCATTTAGGAGGTCACTGATGACCTTAGCAGGGCAGTACTATGGAGGTGGAAGTGAATGTAAGGAATAAAGGTCACATTCTGAAGACAAGTAACAGAGGAGGGAAGGGGATATCAGAAGTCACAGATCAAGGTGGAGGGAAGGCTTATTTTTAACTTGGGAGATTTCTGGACATGTTTTAAAGTTAAAGAAAGAACCAATGAAATGATGGTGGATATTGTATAGAGCTAGAACCAAAAAATAGGAACATTTGCATATGTCAAGGAACTAGCCCTAAAGAGGAGGAAGAATGGGGAGAGGAGGAGAGAAGTTGTGTAAGCAGTTTCCAAGATGTCCCTAATGATCTCTGCCTCCCGGTGTTCCTGGCCTTGTATTAGTCCCATTGAGTGGGAGCCAGACTTATTGACTCAATTCTAACAAATAGAATACTGTACAAGTATGCCACTTCTGTTATTAGGTTATGAAAAGACTGTGACTTCTAGCCTGGGCACTTAGTCTTGTTCTCTTTTGGATCACTCACCCTGGGGAAAGTCAGCTGCCATGTTCTAAGGCAGCCCTAGGTAAAGAACCACATGAGTGAGCTTAGAAAAGATGACTGCAGCTTCAGCCAATAGCTTGATTGCAACTTATGAGAGATGCTAAAGGAGAGGTATCCGACTAAGCCACACCAAGAGGGTGGCCAGGCCTGTGGTAGGAAGATAATGTTTGTTGTGTTAAGCCATAAATTTGGGAAGTAATTTATTACACAGCAATAGACAATAAGTAGACAAGTTTGTACACAGGAAAGGCAAACACTTGAGGGAGCAGGAGTCCAAAAGCCTTGTACTTTCTGTGCTGAGAACAAGTTGAGAAGAGGAACGAATATTTAATATGGCCACAGTGGAAGATGGGAAATTAAGGCAACTAATGATTTATAAAAGAACGGACCCAATTGAGACTGAGGACAACTTTTAAGGGCCCATTTGAGACTAGTAACAAATAATTTGAAATCACTGCAATATGCAGTTGAGGGATTGTTATCCAACTACCTCAACATCCTGAAATTGAAGAAAGAGAGGCTATTGAAATGATTCAGGATTAGGAGTTTAAAGATGATAGGTTAGAAAGCCAAAAATGTAAATCAGTTGAGGACCCTAGCAAGAGATAGACTGCAGTAACGAAACCACAGGAGGGAAACAAGAAGAGGTTAGGTCATGGATGGATGGGCAGGTAACAGCAGGCTCCATAAAGCCGATGGGTTGATGCGATGGGTTTAAGAGTGAGAGGAACCAACCAAAAGGGAGCAGCCCCAGGTAATCAGACAGGTTGGGGTGTGCCCATGGGTACAGGATGTTAAAACGGAGTGCCGGTGTTAGTCAGCTTCCTGTCACTAGAATGAAATACCTGAAACGTTCCCAGCAGAGATAAAGAGAAAAGATGGATTTGGGCTTACAGCTCTGGGGATCCTAATGCATGATCAGTGGGCCCTGTTGCTTTGGTCCTCTAGCACATCACGATAGGAGTGTGTGGCAGAGCAAAGTCACTCACCTCATGACCAGTAAGCAAGAGTGACAGAGGGACCAGGGTCCTACAATCCCCTTGGAGGGCATGCCCCAATGACCTCAGGCCCTTACACTAGTCCCCGCCTCTCAAAGTTTCTACCACTTCCCACTAGCAACACCTTGGGGACCAAGCCTTTAACATGCGGGCCTTTGGAGGACATTCCAGGTCCCAACTACAGAAATTCTCTTTACCAACCCCTCCAGTCTGAGCTTTCTCTTCCCATCACCATAAACATACTTCAACCACAAAGGATTCCTTTGGTTCTCTTCTAGTCACATCTGCCTAGTTGCCCTCCCTTCCACCTTCACTCTTGTCTGCCCTGCCATCTCTCCCCAACACACTTGTCAACTCTTAAGCTTGAGCTCGTGTTCTGCTTCCTTGGTGAGTCCTCACAAATGTCCCCTGTCTGAATGAATGTCTCCCCACTCCACACATGGGGTTGTACCTGTTATAGCCTCATATTTACCATACGTCATCACTAAGGAGACAGAGTTTTATGTTTCATTTGCTAGAATGTACATCCTTGGAGAGTAGAAAGCATAGGCCAGCATCTTCAGGTAGCTGATGTTCCCAGCAGAGTGGCTGATTTGCAGTCAGTGCCCAGGACTGAACCAGCTAAAGTGGTAAAATAATAAGGCTAACCTCCAAACTTAGGTGAGCAGACAAGTGCGTGAAGAATTCCAAAACAAAAATTCAGTGGGAAGTGCAAATCAAAACTACTTTATGATTTCCTCTCACTCCAGTCAGAATGGAAATTATCAAAAATACAAGCAATAATAACTGTTGGCAAGGATGTGGGGGAAAAGGCACAATCTTACATTGCTGTTGGAATTGCAAATTGGTGCAACCATTATGGAAAGCAGTATGGAGATTCCTTAGAAAACTTGGAATGGAACCACCATTTGACCCAGCTATCCTACTCTTTGGTTTATACCCAAAGGATTTAAAATAAGCAAACTACAATGACACAGCCACATCAATGTTTATAGCAGCTCAATTCACAATAGCCAAATTACAGAACCAACCTAGATGTTCTTCAGTAGATGAATCGAAAAAAAATTGTGGTATATATACACAATGGGATATTACTCAGCCTTAAATACAAAATGAAATTATGTCATTTACCGGTAAATGGATAGAGCTGGAGAACATCATGTTGAGTGAAATAAGCTGATCGTGAAAAACCAAAGGCCGAATGTTTTCTCTGATATGCAGATACTGATTCCCAACAAGCGGGTGTGAGCTAAGGAAGAATAGCAGTACTTTGGGTTATACAGAGGGAGTGAAGGGAGGGATAGGGATATGGGGGTAAGAAGGATGGTAGGATGAATCGGACATTATTATCCTATGTGCATATATGATTACACGAGCTGTGTGGGTCTAAATCATATACAACTAGAAGAGTGAGTAGTTGTATTCCATTTATGTATGCTGTGTCAAAATGCATTCTGCTGCCATGTATAACTAATTAGAACAAAAACAAATTAGTGGGAAAGAGCTATCCTCTGAGCATGTTGTCCATTCAGCATCTGTCAACACTCACAATAACCATGCAAGGTAGATTTTCCATAGTTTAGAAAACTAAGCCTCTAAGGATTAGACACTTGGCCGTGACTTGTGTCTATATTCCTCCCAAGGTCTCAAGACTAGATTCCATGAGTATGCTGCTGACTCCTATATTTTATTTCCAGCCCAGACAGTGCCTATGCTGAACACTAGAGACAACCCCAACTGCCTTTGAGGGGTCTCTAGTAGACCCCTCAAACTTCACATAGCAACAATGAACTCCTGATTCCAACCCAAAGCCTGTTACTTCCACAGCTGTCTTCATCCTAGTAAACGGGACTCACTGTACCAGTTAGGACTGAACTTTGATCCCTCTCTTCCACACACCCACACTTGGCATTTCCTGCCAGCTCCACCATCAAGGGGTGTCTAAATTTAATCTCTTACTTCTCTGCTTCCAGCACCTGGGGAGAGCCAACCAATACCTCTCACCTGGATTATTGCAATGAGCTCCTTACTCTGCTGCCTCTCATGCCTCCTTCAGTCTATTCTTGACACGGAAGCAGAGCTTCTTTGCAAATATAAATCCAGTCATTTTACCCTTATGCTTAAAACCATCCAGTAATGTCCCAGCTCAGAGTAAAAACATAAATCCTCACTATGGCTTACAGGCCCTGCATAATCTAGTCCCCCATCAGCCACTGCTCTGATTTGTAAATAGCTTTAGTAAGACATCATTCACTTATCACACAGCTCACCTATTTAAAATGCACAATTGTATAGTTTTTAACATATTCACAGAGTTTGCAGCCATTATCTCAGTGAATTATAGCACATTTTCATCATTTCAGAAAAAAACCTATATCCCAAAGTCAACAGTCCCCAACCCCACCCACTCGCCCAGCCCAAAGCAACCTACTTTCTGTCTCTACAGATTTGTCTGTTCTGGATATTTCACATAAACCTCTCTGACTGTATCTTCTGCTCCTAAAACCCCCTTCTTTGCACCTGCCCTCTGCCTCCCCAGGAGCCCCGAACACCCACCCCACATTCTCCACTCAGGGCTTGGCCTCTCACCCAAAACCCACCCTCCCCAGATCTCTGAGTGGCCATACTGTCTGTCTCCTTTGTGTTTCTGCTCAAATGCCATCTTCTGGGGAAAGCTTTCCCCAACCTCCACACAAAACACCACACCTACCATCCTCTTCCCTTTCCCCACACACCCCACTTAATTTTAAAAAGTATAGTAAGTATATAGGTATATTATTAGGTGGCACAAATCGCCATGTGTTATATATTTCTTTTTCTAATTGTCAATGGCCCCTTGCCACTCATATCAACTCCAGAGACAGGGGTTTGATCTCTTATTCTCTGTTGTACCCTCCACGTCTCAAATAGAACCCGAAATATAGATACTCTATAAACATTGTCAAATGAATGGCAGAAATAGGATTTGAACACCTGTCTGTCAGACTTCAAAACCAGTGCCCTTAATCATCACATTTTCAGATCTTAGAGGATGAGAAAGATATAAACAGGAAGTAAACATACAAAAAAGGTTCAAAGGGGGCTGGGGTGGTGGATCAGTGGTAGAGCGCTTGCCTAGCATGTGTGAGGTACTAGATTTGATTCTCCACACCACATATAAATAAATAAAATAAAGGTCCATCGACAACTAAAAAAGCAGGGGTTTTTTGTCTTTGTTTAAAAAAAAAAAAAAAAAAAAGGTTCAAAGGCTCTGGTCAGTGGGGTGGGTGCTGAGAGACCTGGTCCAGATCTTCTCTGCAGGATGGGGGCACTCATGGCCCCAGATGCTGAGTATGGTGGCAACTGGAGCTCATGCTACCTCTTTCCAGGATTTGTTGTAGGAGGAGAGCTGCCTCTCCCCAGGCCAATGCCCCAGTCCAGGGATGCCTGAATCTAAAGATCCATGCAGGGGTAGGAAACCATTCCCGTGCTCCCATTTCAAAGGGCCACCTTGACTCCAGAGCTTCTTGTGGCCCTGGCAGAACCCTTTGCTGTGATGGCATCATATCAAATACTAAATACATAGGTATATTATTAAGTGACACCCATCATCATGTGTTATTTATTTCTTCTCTAATCCTCCCCCAGGCCACTCATGGAGTATCAGCTTCAGAGGCAGGGGTTTGACCTCTATGATTCACTGGTGTACGCTCTGTACCTTGGACAGAAACAGAAATACAGATGCTATGGAGCCTGCTCAGCCAGGGGCCTGCGACTCTCAGAACAACTTCTTCCATGGCTTTCCAGGGAGTTCAAAGTATCTTTGAGAAACTGGACACAGAGGAAACAAGCCAGGCCTCTGGGAATCCGCACCGACAACTAGATAACCAATCACCTACCACTCATCATGTCTCTCTTAACAAAATAACCCGAGAAGGAAGAGAATGCAGCAGGCAGGGTCTACCATCACCTCCATGCCCCAGGAGCATTCCCTCCTGTGAAATCAGCTCTGTTTCTTGTCCAAGAGACCCAAGTTGAGCTCTCTGTCTATGCTATGACCTCACCCTGCTGATTCAGATGCATGGCGGTGACTCATGAGTCATCAGGGACTCAATCAAAATTTCCTCTCAATTACACACCCCACCCCACACCCAGGACAGTGGTTATCTCTACTCCCCCTTCTGGAGCATGGGGAGGTGTCTGGGGAGGGGACTGAGAAGAGGAAAATAAGCAAATCAAGAAATGACAACCCCAAGGGGGCAGCAGTATCCCTGCTTGAAGTCTAGAGAGGAACAGGCAAGCTTATTAAGATCACACCTGCACGTCATCCTTTCAATTGAATAAGAAATTAGAAGGTGGTAGGTACCCTCCCTCACGTGGGAACCATTTGACAGCAGGTGTCATTTGTCATTTGTAATAAGAAAAGCCGATATTCACGATACTCATACTCACGGAGGAAGACTGGTGCCAAGCTCTGAGCATTTTACATATATTTACTAATTTAATCCTCATAACAATACTAGGAGGTAGGTACCATTATTATCACTGTAATTCTGCAGATGAGAAGACTAAGGCACAGAAAGCGAAAGAATAGGTATAAGACTTTCCCAAGCCACCCTGATAGTTTTGCATGGTACCTCCCTGCCCGTGTGTGTAATCCAGAGCTGAAGGCAGTGCCTGGGTGGCATGGGATCCTCTGCCCCATGGCCCTTCTCCCAGCTGGCCACTTCCCCCTCAGGATTGAGGAGAGGCCCACCGGGGGCAGGTTTACAGGGAACATGGGTTAAGAGCACCGCAGAGGTTCCTCTCGAAGCCCCGCTTCTTCCTGCCTGGGGTCCAGGGCTGAGCTTCTCCCCTGGCTCCATTTGTGGTCTCTGCTGGCTCTCTCGCGCTCTCTCTCTCTGGTTCATTAATTCTTTCCAGAGATTTTACTTTCTTTCCATTTGTCACAAGGGAAGGCCTGCTGGGGCGGAAACAACGCACATGAGCTAAAGAACAATGGGTGCGAGGTGCCCAGGAAGCCCTGAGTGTGGTGGCTGTATTGTGGTTCCTGAGCTTCCTCCATGTGAGATTTGATCTTCAGTGACGCCCGGCAGGGCCAGCAGAGACATTCATCACTTCCTCCCTCAACAAAAGTGCCAATAAAAGGCACTTCTCTCCTGGGCCAGTTGGTCCCTGTGCTGACCAGAGCCAGGTCTCTGTAGACTCCAGGTATTTCCCTCTCCCATCAGGGTGTTTTGGCGTCCTTACACCCATGAGCCTCTGCCCTACCCACCACACACAGGGAGGAATTTAACCATTTGGTTTTCCCTGGGCATCTCTGGGTACTATTGCTTATTCTTCCAGATTTACCCTCTGCCATGGTTTGGGCATGGTTTGAGACCCCCATGAGTTCATGTGATGGAACCTTTGTCCTCAGTGTGACAATGTTAAGAGGTGGTGGGACCTATAAGAGGTGGGGCCTGGGAGGATGTAATTAGGTCACTGAGGGCACAGCTCTTGGAAGGGATTGATGTAATTTTCTTGGGACCTTGGCTAGTTTTCATGAGAAGGTTGTTATAAAAGAGTGAGCCTGACCTGTAAAGTGCTCTCTTGCTTCCTGTCTCACCATGTGATTTTTTTTCCCTCACATATGCTCCTGCCATGATGCCAACTGCCATGAAGTGATGCACCTGGCAGAGGCAGAAGGGTTGCTAGAGCCAGTACCATGTTTTCAGCCCCCCAAACTGTGAGCTAAATACAACTTTCTTTATAAAGTATCCGGCCTCAGGTATTCTGTTATAGTATTGAAAAGCAGATTAATACACCCTCCTTGACCAGAAAGCAAGATCATTCCCTTAGTTTCCAGATTTTGGAAATATGAGAAAGACCAGATTTAGTTAAACCAATCTATCTTGAGTTTTTGTTTTTTGGTTTTTTCTTTTGTTCTTATCAGCCCCCTAAGGAGCCTTGTCCGACATGGTTTTCCTAATCACACCTCTCACCATGGCATGCTCTATATCAACATTATCTGGATATCAGCACATCTGTGATATCTAAGTTCTACACACACATACATACACACACTCAGGATATGATGTTCACCCCTTTGATGCAATATCACCCACTGAGAATACATGAGCTAGATTCTTCTCCCTTTGGGGTCATGATTCCTGATATTTTGCCCCAACACTGCATTTCTCACTCATGGTTATATGTAAATCCCACTCACCTCTTATGTCCAAACCTTGAGCATGAAGCAATTTCCCTCCTAGGTCACTATCCAAGAGAAGCAAGTACACATGACTAAGGAAAGAATGTTGGTACAAGAATTTTCACAGCAGTTGTATTCAAAACAGCCCCACACCAGAAATATTCTACATGATCAACAAGTGAACAGATAAGTAAGATGTACTAAAATAATTAAGATTACTCTCAATAAAAAGGAGATAACTACTGTCACCCATAACAACAAAGATAAATGTCGAAAACATAAGAGTGAAATCAAACAGATGCAAATCATATATCCTAATGATTCCATGTCTATGAAGTTCTAGAACAAGCAGAACTAGTCCATGGTGAGGATCAGGAGAGTAAATACCTCAAGGAAGACTTAGAAATTTTTCTTCTCTATCTTGACTTGAGTGGTTGTTATGTAGTTGTACAATTAGGTTAAAACGTGCTTAGGTAAGAATTCTGTACACTGCACACTTAAAATCTGTGTGTCTAATTCTATAAATTGTACCTTAAAATTTTAAACAGGTCTAGCTCTATACACTTTACCTTAAAAATTTAAACAAGTCCTTGAAAACTCCTTTTTAAAAACTCCAGCTGTCTTCAGGGTGCCATCCAGAAACCACTCTGTGGTGTGGGGCCAGGACCCTGAATCTCTGGATTCAGGGGTTTCCAAAGAAGTTAATTTGGAATTAACTTCTTTGGAAAGAATTATCCAAAGAAGGCAATTCCAAAGAAGTTATCCTGGAACTTCATCCTAAGACACACAGGCCTAGAATTCAGCAGATTCACTGCCCCATTAGCTTCTTGGTCCACGTTGCCATTACATAAACCTAACACATTTGAAGAGAACTGAACAAATGTTGCAAAATCTGTGAGGAACACAAGAGTGTACTATAGACCCCAGTGTACTATAAGCTTAAATCCAAGCAATGAGCCCCTAGGAGTGAAAGTTGTAATGTCAGAGTCAAGAAACAGGCTAAGCAAGGGGTCTTTAGAATGACAACTTTTTAATTGCTGTAATTGAGTATTCTAGCTTCAGCTCACCCTAAATCACCATGTAGTAGAAGTCAGAGAATCATATGGCCCAAATATTAGCTCCGCCCATTAGGTGCTATATGACTTTGGGTAAGTTTCGTAAAAACTTTGATCATCAGTTCCTCCTCCATATGATGGGAATGGTAGAACTTTGCTCGCAGGTTGTTTATAAAGATTAAAAGAGAAAAGGTGTGTAGGGATCTTGTACAATGTGTAGGAAGGAAAGAAAAGCTTTTCCCCTCTTACAGGAGCTCTCCATGCTTTCAATACTTCTCCTCCACTTTGCCCTATGCTGATTGGTTACTTTGAATGTTTCCCCTCCTCTTTATCCCATGCTGACTGGCTGCCTTCAGTGCCTCTCCTTTTCTCATCCCATGCTGATTGGCTGTGCGCCTGACATGGATCAATACTCTATTGGCTGTAACCTAACTTCAGGGCCATCATTGGTCCGAGGACCCTATATAAACTGTTGCACTAACTGAAATGAACGAGTCTGCTTCTCACTCCGGCAGAGCAGTTTTACCTACCCCAGGTGTCTGGGTGAGTGTCTCCGCGACCGTCCACTCCATTGTCCCTCATCCTCCGGGACCCCAGACCTCGTCCTGTGGGACCCCATTCCTCAGTCCCCTTGTCCTGCGGGACCCCAACTCATCAAGCGAACCCACACGAGGCACGACATAAACGACATCCTCTACTCTCCTAAGTTTTATAAATTGGAAGGACAAAAGAGATCAACAAGAGAAAAACAAACAGAAGTCTATTAACATGTGCATTCTGCCTTCACAGGGAAGCAGCCACCCTGGGTAACTCAAGGGGGTGGTTAAAACCTGGGTCCACATGGGGTCTTAACAAAAAAAGTGACAGGAGGAATGAAAAGGACTTTGAACTCCTGGAGCAGCCAAGTGTAGACAGACAAATACGTGGGGCACTGAGGGATGTGAGGGCTGGAGAGTGAGGTTTCTTTTGCAACTCCCTCCTGTGTCCTCCTGGGCTGACCAGGGTCTAGTTGTCTCCAGTGATTAACTTCTGTGCTTCCTGGTAGAGAAGGGAGGGGCCCCATTCACAAATTTGTGTCCTGCTAACTAGGTAAATGGTGGGACTCAGAGAGCTTTTCTTGCATTTGCTCCTCCTCAGTTGTCAGCACCAAAAAAAAAAAGAACAACCCCAAACTTCCCCACTGGACTCCCAGCTCTGGGGCGCCTTCTCATCGGAGAAGTCTGTATCTGTTGCTTTTGCAATAAACCTGCTGCCCGCTTGCTACCTCTGTCCTGTTCTTCAATTCTTTGCTGAGTAGAGACAATGAACCTGGTACCCCTAGCTGGTAACACACCTCTGCTGGAAATGACCTGACTTGTAGTGTTGGCTGATTCCTTGGCATAATGATTGAATGTGGAGCTGAGAGAGATGTTCTCAACCAGCTTTCACCAGCAGAAGGGAACCTGCTCGTCACCACTGAGTCACGTTCTACTTGGACCCTGAAAGATTCCTCGCCAGAATGGTCTGCAAATGTTCCCTCATTGATAAATAACATCATTTTCTTTTTGTTTTATTTGTTCTTTTTAGTTATACATGACGATAGAATGTATTTTGACATATCATACATATATGGAGTACAACTTCCCACTCTCATGGTTGTACACGATGTGGAGTTACACTGATTGTGTATTCGTATATGAACACAGGAAAGTTATGTTCAATTCATTTTACTGTCGTTCCTATTCCCACCCCTATTCCTTCCTCCCATTCCCCTCTGTCCAATCTGGTGAACCTCCGCTCTTCTTCCCCGCCCCCACCTATTATGAATCAGCATCCCCATATCAGAGAGAACATTTGGCCTTTGGTTTTGGGGGGATTGGCTTATTTCACTTAGCATGATAGTCTCCAGTTCCATTCATTTCGTGGCAAATGACAATTTCATTCTTCTTTATGACTGAGTAATATTCCATTGTGTATATGTACCACATTTTCTTTATCCATTCATCTATTGAAGGGCATCTAGGTTGTTTCCATAACTTAGTTATTGTGAACTGAGCTATTATAAACATTTATGTGGCAGCATCATTGTAGTATGCTGATTTTAAGTCCTTTGGGTATACACTGCGGAGTGGGATAGCTGGGTCAAATGGTGGTTCCATTCCAAGTTTTCTTAGGAATCTCCATACTGCTTTCCAAAGTGGGTGCACCAATTTGCAATGCCACCAGCAATGTATGAGTGAAACTTTTTCCCCACATCCTCACCAACATTAATTGATAACACCATTCTCTTAAAGACCAACAAGCCTTGTTTGAAATACCTTTGGTAACCTGCATTCAGAGCTGAGCTCAGGCCTCAGAGACCAAGTTCTATTCTTTTGACCAGGTCACCTTCCACACCAGTTCTCATCCTTTCTTTTTTCCTTTTTCTTTTCCTGTGTGTGTGTGTGTGTGTGTGTTTCTCATTTCAAGTTTATTAAAACTTTAGCAGTACAAATTATCCAGGTTGCAGATTATCAAAAGATCAACTCAATGAAGTCCACATTAAAAAGAAGAAAAGGGGACAAACATAAAACAACTCAAAACCAATGAAAACAACATAAAGGAGATTCATCAGCAAGTCTCTAAAACTTAAATTTTGAGACTGAAAGGAAATGTTTACACAACTCACTCATCCACTTTTGTCTTTACCTGTTCCTGGGCTTGACTCATGATCAGATTTTTTATTTTTATCATGTATATGGTCATTCTCTTGACCCTTTGATTTTTGGTTTTCTTTTTCCACTGAGAATCTGGTCTTCTCATCCTCCTTATTTTTCAGTGTGGAGGACTTTAATTCATTGTCCTGACTGCTTTGTTTTATTTTTGAGAATGGACTTTGATCTCTATCAGACTTTTTTCCTTTGGTATTATTTGAGCTATTATGATCACGATTTTTAGAGTACCTTCTTTTCTCACCCTCAGAGCTCTTTTTTGCGTGAACTCTTACTTTCTTAGTTTCTGTGTTTGTCTGTTTCTGTTTTGACTTTCTTCTCTCTCGGAGCTCCATGAATCCCTCCTCCTCTTCCTACTATCTTTACTTCCCGATCTTCTGGGTTCTGCTCTTCTCTCTTGGCTTCGTGACCTTCCTCTCCTGTACTCTTGCTCTCTGCACCTGTGTTATTCTTTGCTGATGCTTCCACTGGCTTCGCAATCCACTCTCCTGCTTCTGTCCCTTGTCCTACTATTGTAACTGTGTTTAGCTTTAGTTACATCACGTTCACTGCTCCTGGACTGTGCACGTCCGTCCTTTACTTTTACTATAATCATGCTCATTACTTTTTTTTATTTTTTATTTATTTCTAATTTTTTTTTAGTTGTAGATGGACACAATATCTTTATTTATTTATTTTTATGTGGTGCTGAGGATCGAACCCAGTGCCTCACACATACGAGGCAAGCGCTCTGCCACTGAGCTACCATCCCAGCCCATGCTCATTACTTTTTGATTCTAACTGTTCAGACTTTACTTTACTTCTACTCCTTTCCTGATCTTTTCCTTTAGAATCAGACTGCTTTTCTATTTCCTTAACATTTTCATGATCCCTTTCTTTACTCCTTGACCTCATCTTCTTTCCTTCATGTCTGTTATGTTTGGGATCTCCTCCCTTACTCTTAGATTTCTCTTTGCTCTTACACTTACGTTTAGATTTTTCCCTTTTCTTCACTTTATTTTTATTATATTTATCATCTTTTCATGAATTTCTTCTGATGTTTCGCTCTTTGCTGTTAGATTTATGGTCTTTAACTTTCTTTTCCTTTTCATTTTTTCTGTTTGGACTCTCAGACACATGCCTGTGACTGGTTATTTTTCTGTCTTTTACTCTAACAGGACTCCTTTGGTTTTCTTTTACTTTATTTAAAAACTCACTCTTTTCCCCTTGGATCCATCTTTCACCACTTGATACCCTCATTCTTTGAGTTCTCTGCATCTCTTGCCTCCAATGTGGAGGAGTCTCACTACACCTCAAACGATCCCTTGATCTGGATCTGGAAGGAGTTCGGTAACACCTTGGTCCTCTTCTTTTAATTTTCCTGCCAGATCTAGTAACTAAGAGATGTTTCTGGTATGAAGCAGGCTGGGAGTTAGGTAGATTACACTCTCTCTGTCTTTCTCTCTGTTTCTCCTTTCCTTATCATCAGCTTTCGGAGGACTTTTTCTCATTAGGAATCTATTTTCTGGTATAGGAGGGATCTCTTTTAGACGGACAGTAGACTGAGGCTGTGCTTCGAGATTTTTCACTTCACTTTCACTGGATGGGCTTTTTTTGCTTTTCTTTTGCTTCTTCTTTTCTTTCTTCTGTTTTCAGGAGTTTTTCCTGTGCTTCTTTTTTCTTTCTTTCTTTTTTTTTTTTTTTTTTCACTTCTCTTCAGAAGCACTTCCAGAAGTCAGAGGAATCAGAAGAGGACTCAGAATCACTTGAGCTATCTGAATCACTGGATGATGATGAGGAAGATGATGACGACTTATGCCTTTTCTTTTCTTCTTTCTTAACTTTAGATTTGGGAATTAGCTCTCCACAACTCAGTATCTGTACTTCAGCAAATGTTTTGCTAGCTGCATCTGTTTTCTGGTTTTCTCTCTCTCTTACAACTTCCTGGCCAGAGATCACTTGCCCAGAAACAACATGATGCCCATCTAGATGAGGAGTTGATTTTGTTGTTATTAAGAATTGTGAACCATTTGTATCCTTCCCTCTGTTGGCCATTGACAAGATAAATTCTTTGTTGTGTTTAACAGCAAAACTTTCATCTACAAAAAATCCTCCACAAATAGATTCCCCTCCTCATCTATTTCCTTCACTAAAGTCACCACCCTGAACCATAAAATCCTTGACAACTCTGTGGAAGAGACAACTTTTATAATGCAATGGCTTCTGAGTTGATTTCCCTGTCCCCTTTGCACCTGTACAAAGACAACAAAAGTTCTTGCATGTTTTGGGGCACCCATTAGAAAATAATTCAAAAAAACAACTCTTCCAGCAGGTTGATTGTTCATGGTGATGTCAAAAAACCAACGAGGACGCTGAAATTTTATTCCCATGGTTCCAATGCAGACTTTAAATTGAAAAAAGAACACCAAAGGCAATTTATTCAATCCTTTGCTCCTAGCATGTGTGAGGTACCGGGTAGATTCTCAGCACCACGTATAAGTAAGTAAAATAAAGGTACATTAACAACTGGCAGGAGTGCTCAGTCTTACGATTTTGAAGCCTCAAAAATCAACATAGCTCCCTAGAGTTCAGGCCACTGTTGCTGCCGCCATATTACAGCTTGTGCGGCCAAATGCATCAGGGAGCGAGGTGTCATCCTTTCTTTGACTGCTCCCCTCCTAGCCATTCTGTCATTCTCAACTGGAACCACTTCCACCTCTCTTGGGTCAGGTCCCTCCACCATGTGCTCTCAAACCTCCACCCATCACAGTGACAATGAAATCATCAGAGTGTGATGATTTCATGCCAGTGTGATTACAAATCCCCTGTGGGCAGGGCAGTAATCCCTCTCTAGCTCATGATGAAAATCCAGAATAGCATTTGGGATAATGAAGTGCCCAATGTGAAGAAGTGACTAAACCAAAAGAGCACCAGGACAGGCAAGAGCCCACAACCAACTTTCAGTATCACCCATGAAGCTCTGTCTCCTCCACCTTCAGGCAGATGGGACAGTTGGCTACTGGTGGACTTCTGCCCCAAGTTTCAAGATTCATGGCTCCAGTACCAGTTTGGCCACAGGTTATCATTCAGTGGAGGAGAAAATTTCCCAGCTCTGATGAGGAGGCCCTCTAGTCTACGTGCCTCCACTAGCTTTACATGGTGCGTACTAACTAAAGATCACCCATAAAGCTAGAAGTAACTCCAAGGACCCTTGAACTTGGTACAGGATGCTATCGTTAGTAGGGGAAAAAAATGCACTTCTTCCTCAGCGGACATGGCTCAGAGGACAGCACTGGAGCAGAATTTCAGCCCTTACCAGGACTTCAGTGAGGCTTCTTTACAGTGAACCAACTAGAGAAGTGTTCGCAGCACTTCTGCTGGCTCAGCCTCCTCAGGAGCCAGCCTTGCCAAGATGTAGGGCTGAGCCCAGCCTTCCTCTGAGAAAGAGGAGGCCAGGATAGAGGGAACACAATGAGGGTGGGAAGAAGTGAGAGGGCAAGGGCTAAGTAAAGGTCTTTATTTTATTCTAAGTGATTGCTGAATTGAATGGAAGCCACAAAATCAGATTAAACAAGGTTTTTTCCTTCTTATTTTCATTATATACTGATAATGAACACATAATTGATTTCAAGGGAATGTACTCAGGTCATCCTCTATTTATAAATAGGAATGTGGGGACCAGATTCTTTTCTAGAGCATGCAGGACCTGAGCTTAATTGTATTGTGGACCCTCCTTCCCCAACCTTCCCCTCTAGGTAAAATCAGGCTACAATAGTCATCACAGATGCCTTCACAGAGGTAGAAACTTATTGTTACATCTATCTCCCTTCTCTTCTTTTGGAATGATTCCTATCTCTGTTCCAAAAATGTGATTTGAAATGGAAGCTATCATATTCCTATAGACCCTGTCCTTGACCACAGTCCTGAGCTGGAAACTTGACTTTAGGTAGACCAGTCAGAAGATTTCCCCAGGATTTAAAAATGTGAACCAGAGAAGCCTTACTAACTCCTTTCTGGTGCATTACCATATTCAACATTTTTCTTTTGGAAGTGGCACTTATTATGACACTGGGCTTGTGCATAAAAACAGCAATAGTAAGAGAAAGAAAGAACACGGTCTCTGCTTTCATGAAGCTTAAAATCTAGTGAGGACAGATTGAGTCCAAAGATAATGCAAATGAATATAAAATGACAACAAGAACAGGTGCAGCACAGGAGAGACTGGGGATGCTTTTAGAAGCCACAGTGGGGGAATTAGCCTAGAGAAGTAGGTCAAGGATGGCTTCCCCAAGGAAGCAATGACTGAGCTGAGACCTAGGCTTTGGGAATGGCACATGAGCAGACCAAGTGGCAGGAGAGTGCAGGGTAAGCACTGGAAGAGAGAGAGAGAAATGTGACTGGACAAAGGCAGGGGCTCAAGTGGGCTGGCACCAGACATGGATGGAGGTGTAGGGAGAGATCATAATGTCTGTTAGACATTGTGTTTGTTCTCTAGTTCCATGTATGAGTGGCTTCAATGAAATAGAAGTTCATAATTTCTCACCTAAAAGTTGTCTGGAAATGGCAAAATGGTACCTTCATCCTTCTACCATTCTCAGCCATTTTAGTGATAGTTTCCATCTTCGAGTTATCCTCATAGTTTCAAGATGATCATTGTAGTACTAGTTATCACATCCACATTCCAGGCAGATGTGAGGAGGCACAACAACAAAGCTGAGTCCACCATTTTGTAAAGGACTTTCTCCAGAAGCTCAGCTTAATTACTGCTGCTTACCTCTCATTGTCCATCCCTGGTTGCAAGGGAAGCTGGGAAAGGTAATCTTTTCAGTTGTGCTCTTTGCCACTTTTAACCACATGGGGATTCCAGTACCAAAATATTGGGAAAGTTTCAAATACCTTTGAAATACCTCAAAATAGATACCAGGTGGGCATTTGGAGACACAGGCCTAGAAGTTGAAGAAATGTCTATGTTGGAGTATAAATTTGGGAACCCTCAGAGTAGAGGCAATGACTGAAGCTGTAGGCATGAGTGAGAACTCCGAAGGAGGGAGGAGAAGGGCCTAGGATGGAGCAACAGGAACTTTGACAGTTGATATCCAGGCAGGGAGCTGAGACTATCAAGGAGACAGAGAAGAAGGTGGTACCCAAGATGCAGGGCTTGGGTACCACCACTGAGGGGAGAGACCCTTTCTGCAGGGAGAGAAAGAAGAGAGTTAGCCAGAGAGATTGTGGGATGGGGAGCCCTGCAGGGGCGGGGAATTCCCTGGTTCCCTCATCCCTAGTGCCCTGTTCTTCCTGTGACTGGGTTGTGGAACCTTCTCTCTGTTTTATGAGCCTTCCAATAAATCCTCTTTTTTCTCTTAGTCATTTCAAGTCTGTCTCTTTTAGTTTTGCTAATATAGTCAACCCTCTGCTACCCACATGGATCCATGGATCCAACCATCATCCGTGGAAATATCGGGGAAAATATTTGTTCTGTATCTAACACATAGACTTTTTCTTATCATTCCTTAAACAATATAACAACTATTTACATAGTATTTACACTGTATTAGGATTATGGGAGGGTGTGCCTACTATCTGCCATTTTATGTAAGGGACTTCAGCATCTGCAGATTTTGGTATCTGAGGGGGGTCCTGAAACCAAACCCCAATGGACTAAACCCCATAGGCAAATTGCCTAGAGCCAAACCCCATAGGCAAATTCAGTCTAGAAGAATGTGGAAAGTAACTCCCTCCATCGTGCCTTGTGAGAAGAGGAAGCAACCTACTGATTGTAGATAAACCTCAGCTCTTTTTGGTACATTTGATAGGCCCACTTTTGAGTACATTCTAAATGAAAACTCTCAAGGTCGGACATTGTGTCTTCCCATTGTGTGGTTCTTAATAGGTTCCACTTGTCTGAATGAATAAATGTTTATGGCATGAGAATCACCGTGCCTGCTCCTTGACCCAGCTCTGATTGTCAGGGTTGGGTTTCTTTGGTGTTAACCTCGCCACCTTTTCACCCTCACTCAATCACTCTCTCAATGATCCCCAAACCAAAAGCACCACTTCAAGTATTTTCTAGCCTCTGTGATAAGGAGACAAAATGGCAACAGAGAAACAAACAAGGGTAAAATCTCATTGCTATCTGTTTTGTTTCTGACCACAATATCTGCCTATGTCCCAATGAGAAAAGTGTTAGTCATTATATAAATGACATTCCTGAATTTTCAAGGTGATGAATCAACTAATTATCTACACAAAAAAATCAACATGGAGAAGCTGTTAAGCTTTCTGTCCACTTGCCCGAAAGGAATCAAATCTGGCTAAGTGGAAGATGAAGTTTTAAATAGTAGGGAAAGGCTGATAAAAGTATTGTCTATTTGTTGGTGGAGGAATGGGGAGTGGTTGGAGCAGAGAGAGCTAACTGATAAACCATATCCAATTTCCATACAACTCTGAGTTTCCTAGGTACCACTGCAAACAAAGACATAAAACACACACACCCTTGGATTTTGGTAATCAAGGGGCTCCTGGAACCAATCCCCAGCAGATACTGAGGAATAACTGTATTTTCAATCATCCCTAGATTACTTGCAATACCTAATACAATGTAAATGCTATCTACATAATTGTTGTACTATACTGTTAAGGAAACAATGACAAGAAAATACATGTGTACATGCTTAATACAGATGCAATTTTTCCAAATATTTTTGATCTGCAGTGGGTTGAATCCATAGGTATGGAACCTACAGATAGGGAGGACTTACTGTATCCACTTGTATTTGTGTGTGTGTGATCTCTAAACAATCAACTCCAACCAATGTTGTACAACATGGAAATTAAGTCATCCATCTCACCACAGGAAGTCTTGGAGACAAGCATTTTAACTCTAGCCAGTCTCAGCAGTTAATATATTATTCTGTTCAGCTGGAATGAAATAGAAAAAAATAAACATTGGATTTGAGAAGGGTACTATCCAGTACTTCTCAAACTGAAATATTTTTATTCTAGGAAGAATTAGTTGTAAACGGATGTTCCACGTGGCTCATCAGCTCCAGGTGTGATCGAGCTGGTGGGTAATCATCCGTGAGAGATTTTATAGTCTTGAGAAGTGGTATCACTGTGTCCCATGCTTGGGTGAACTGTCTGCACACCTGACCACTTTAAAGTCTTCACTTGCAAAGTTTATGGCATTAAAGCCTTTTTATCCCCCCTGCCTCTTAAGGGATGTGGAGCTGCTATTTGTTCTAAGTCAGTCTCTGAATGAAACAAAACTCAGCTGCTCTGAATAAGTCTCTGACTTCTTGAGTCAACTAGAGTCATTTTCATTGACGTCATTAGTAATTGGAAGGGGGGAAACCTTCTAATGGATAACTTTTGAGAGCCTAAGCCATTTCTGATAGAAAATTAAGAGCTTGATGATTCATAACAAGCTTTCTAGGCAAAAAAAAAAAAAAAACACACACACACACAAAAAAAAACCCTCCAAGTATATGACTAGGACTAGGTGGTCCCTTACTTGTCCCCTTGGGAGGGGCATGGGCTGGGCCCCTAACCCAGAATGTCTCCCTCCATCTCACACTGCCAGTTAGGGCAATCAAAACCATTCTCCTGCTCCCCTATTTGAATGGACTTACGGAGGGCAGGAGGCAGGGGAGGAGAGGCTTCTTTTGGTTGGCATTCCCGCTTAGACGTCCCTTTAAACATTAAATCAAAGCCTCGATCTGTTTTTTTCTCCTAGGCCCTCCCAACTTGATGGTTGGGATGGAGATTTGAAAATTATCTCAAAGGCAGGATGGGGGGCAATATTGCGTGAGGTAAGGATACAGACGCTGGGTAGAGATGGAATCGGTTACATGCTAGCTGTGTGGCCTTGGGCATGAACTTCTCAGTGCCCCAGTTCCCACCTCCGAAAAATGGGGCTAATAAAGGCAACCACTGGGGTGCTGAAGAGGTAGCTCGGTGGTGGAGCACTTTCCTAGCATGCCCAGGGCACTGGGTTCAATCTCCAGTACTGTAAAACAACATTATCAACAACAATAATGGCACCCACTTTGTGCACTTAAAATATTCTTTATGATGGAAATCTTTCTCCTGTCTTCTCCTCTCCTATTCTCTGATACAGTGAGAATGAAGTTGTAAGTGCTTTAAAACTCTCTCCTGCCTCTATATCTAAAATGTGGTTCTCTCCTGGATGACCCCTCCCCTAGCGTGACCCTTCCTCCTTCACCTACATGCCAAGTTTTACTTTAGGAGGTATTTTTTTCTGGAAACTGTCCCTGAATGACGGCCCCAAGTCTAGGGTAAAGGTCTGCATAAATATTTCTACCACACCCAACATTTCTTTTATCTGGCTCTTATGTTGAGTTTTAGGTGCCAGATTAGACCACACAACCTGAGCACAGGCACTGTGTCTGTTTTGTCCAAGGACCAAACACACAGTTTTGCTAAATATTGTTGAGTTAAGTAATGAACCAGTGGATACCTAGAAGGATTAAAGGTAGACATAAGCTCATTGGTTCCAACTTGTGGAAATTTACAGCCATTTCAGCACAGAGAGTATGAGAACAGAATTACTCGCAGAAGGGATTTTTTTTTTTTTTTTTTTTGGCCTTAAAACATAGATTTAGGGTTTATGTGTTATTTACTTGTCTTTTGTCAATAGCTCAAAGACTACTTATTTCATTTAGCTTCATCTCCACCGATATAATAGTACTGTACCAGGAAGTTTCTTTTTAGTATTTCTTTTTTATTTTTTATTTTAATTTTAGCAGAGGACAAACAGGAAGGAAAAACAGGAATTGAATCCCCTAGCATGTAGTCATGTGTTTCTGTTTCTCAGAGCTTTGGTTACAGTGAAGAGGTAAATGACATTTAGATATGAAGCTAGTGACTTCGGATCTCAGTCCCTGGTGAGACAGGGTATTTCCATTTGGTAATCACTGCTCCAAATATGTTAATAGTGTGTCGTCACTGTGCTGAACAGAGATCCAGCCTGAAGGAATTTCCCTAGGAACCCTGGTTCAGCCATCTTCCGGGCCTTCTGAGAGGTGTTTGTCTGTTTTTTTGCCTTACTCTGAATGTGAGGTCATCACCATTACTCATACTCTTTGGGACACTCTCCCAGGCACAGTGGAGGGTAGACATGGTATCTATCCAGAGGGAGCAGAAGGAACCCAAGGGCGTGCAGACAAATCCCACCCAAAGTCACAGGGAGGACAGCTAGACGGCATTCATGAAGTGGATGATTGGACAGACCAAGAGTGAAGGAGAGAACAGAAGAGGTGGCCAAACGTAGACACAGTTTCTTTTGGCAAGTTAGCAGTGAAGGAAAGAAGCAGATGAGGCAGAGGAGTGTCAGCGAAGCAGGGTGGAGGGAATACATTCATAGGAAGGAGCCAGTAGGAAAGAGAGGCTGAGATCTATGGTGGTGGTGAGGAGCGGGGATTGTTCATGCAGTGAGTGCAGCAGGAAGCAGGAGAAAAAGAAGGTCAAGAGGGAGGAGTCAACTTTAAGTGGAAAGAAACTTTTCTTCCTTCAGGACAAAAGAGATTTTCGGGGACAGGAGAGAAGTGTAGGGAGCTCCTTCTGGAGATGGACAATCCCGAGACAAAATGCCTATGCTGTGTCTTGGAGAAAGTTAGAGCTGCCTTGTTAAGCCCAGGTTTCATCATCTGCAAATCACCGTTATTGGTACTCCCCTTGCAGGTGAAGCATATTTATGGTACCAACCTAGTGCTTATGGCTGCTGCATAAATGATAGCAGTGATGATGATGATGATGATGATAATGATGAATCATCTAGCATGTGTGAGGCACTGGGTTGGATCCTCAGCACAACATAAATAAAATAAAGGCATGCTGTCCATCCACAACTACCAAAAACAATTTATTTTTTAAAGGCTTGGGGGAAGTGAGCCACTATGGGACTATAACTAAGATAATCAGGAGGTGCCTAGCAGGAAAACTACTAGGTAGAGAAGGACCAGGAATTTGTGGCAGCGCATGGTAGGTCTAAGACCGTAGTAGGACTCAGCACTCTAGAGATGGGATCCTGGCAGTCTGGAAGTGGGACGCTCATTTCCACTGATATTGTACAGTTGGGGGAAATGGCTGATTGTTTAGGTTTTAGAGAAGCTGGTTTGTGGGTAGATGGGCTCCACCAAGCAGCACTCCAGTGCTTTTGATTCTAAGACTCTCTTTCTCACCCATCAGTGCCAGACAAGTTTTCATTTTTGTTTTAGTTAGAGCCATGGCCCTTCTAACCTTTCAGCATGTAGGGTAGGGTGGGGGAGAAGGTGTCACTAATCAAGGAAGAGCAAGGGTTTGTGAGGAAGACCCAACTGCGAATGCCTCTGAGCAGTCACTTCATGCTGTTTGCTGATATTTCATTTCACAGCCTGAGTTGTCAGTTGATGTACAGCAAAAGGAGTGAGCTGGAACAGGCTTTCTCAACCTCAGCACTTGGACATTTGGGGCCATATAATTCTTTCCTGTAAGGTCCTGTCCTGTGGAGTGGGGAGGGTTTAGTCACACCCCTGACCTCTATCTACTAGATGCCAGTAGCAGCTCTACTACCTTCATCTAGTTGTGACTATCAAAAATGTGTGCCAGGAGCTATGGCACACACCTGTAATCCCGGAAGCTTGGGAGACTGAGGCAGGAGGATCGCAAGTTTAAGGCTAGCATCAGCAATTTAGCAAGGTCCTTAGCAACTTACTGAAACCCTATCTCTAAGTGAAAAAATAAAAAGGGCTGGGGATGTGGGTCAGTGGTTAAGTGCCCCTGGGTTCAATCCCTGGTACCAAAAAGAAAAAAGTCTCTTGATATTACCAAATGTCCCCTGAGAGTAAAATCACTACCTAGACAATGGTAAGTCTTGACAGAAATCATACTACTATCCACATTTCATCATTATGTTGAACTAGGTTGTGATGATATTTCCTCCCAGCAGCTCACCAAAGACCTTCCTCAAATCCCGCAGTTGTTGCGTCAGCACATCAGACAAAGCAGAGCCAAAGGACTGCAAAAAAGGAAATCTGAAAAGCAGGAGCTTTTGAGGTGGAGAGCACGTCATCAGGAGCAGTTCCAGTTTTATGGAAACTTAGGCAACTTGGAAAGCCCTTTTATGAACACTAATGCAGAATTATAAACAAAATTGCCAGTGTCCCTCTTAAGGACTTGAAAGCTGGGCTAAGGGGTTGAGTGTAACCCTGGAGCTTCAGTAGTTTTCCCTTAACCCCATTTTCTATGCCTCACGTCAACCTGATTCTTTGCTCAGTTTTCTTCCCTTGCCTGAACTGCCCCTCTCCAAGAATACCATGTTGGATAACCCCACAATCAACACCCAACCCAATGTAAGTTTCTCTTGTAAACAACTGCCTAGGACACTGTCCCTCATTCTTTTTCCCATAAGTCTTTTGGAGTAAACCATACTGCTTTCTGACAATGTAAAAGAAACCATCTCATCTTAATTTCCCAGGCTATATGGAAAATGAAATTGTTCTACTTATTAAAATAGCCTTTCTTCAAATTCTTGTGACTTACTAAAAATGACCATTAACATTTTCAGTTGGTTCCATTTTGGTTTTGGTCAGAGTTTCTTCTGAACTCAGTTTCACTGAGAACTTTGGTGACATTTATCCTTCACTTCCTTTTTTTCTGATGCCTTCTGCACTGAGGCTAAGGGATATGCCACCCTTGTTGATACAATAGCTTCTATTTTGGGATAGGATCAGTTGAGACCCGATGTTCCCGTTAATGGCCATGTTTTCTCTTCCAGAGCTCTCTGATGTTAACTCTCATTAATGTTATGTGGAGGGTCCTGTTGTGGGCAGACAGAAACAAGGCCCAGGGGGCCAGCCAACAGCCAATAAGGTCCTTTCCTCAACCCCAAAAGCCTGACAGGAGGAATGACACACATCTACATATAAACCATGATGATGATAATTATCATAATAATAATTCAAGTGTGTACCATGTTTCTACACTGTTCTACACACTAAGTACAGGGCCAAGTGTAACATGGAATGACAAATCACAAGCAATATCATCTGAAGTCCTATGAACCGTGACTACTGGGGGAGCCACCAGGAAAGCTTAAGGGAGCAAAGGGCATTCGAATGGAGCCCTTAGTATTGCTGTGTTTTATACATGCAGAGATCCTCCGAGTCATACCACGTGTACTTACTTCTCAGTAGCCCTGATGGGGTTCAGGACATTGTATCCCGACACATGGTATCTTGGGCATATAGAATAATTTAAGTTGAAAGAATTTGGGGGAAACAGCAGAAGCAGGCCATAAGACCCTCATCTGGGGAGTACCCTCCCTATATCCAGAGGAAGGGAGCATCCTTGTCTCTGGAGAATCTGAACAAGCTCCCCCAGTTTATAACTACTAGATTATACTCCCTTTATCCCTTTATCATTACATTTCTCTATGACCATCCATTCTTCATCAAGCCTAACATAAAATTCAACTGTTTCATCAGGTGTTCATGTCCTTATAAAGGCTTCTGTGTCCGGTAACACTTATATTAAATAAATCTCATTCATCTGTCTTTTGTTATAGAGGCGTCCAATAGCAAGCGGTGAGAAGCTAGCTCTCCTCTCCCACAATCCCTTATATTCTCTCACAATAATTGAGACTACTTATAATTTAAAAATGCAGCCCCAATAGATTGTTAAAACAAGAATGAGAATAGCATGCTAAACAAAATAAGCCAATCTCAAAAAAGCAAAGGCTGAATATTTTCTCTGAGACGTGGATACTAATTTACAATAGTGGGGGGAAGAACTAGGGAAGAATAGAGTTACTTTGGATTAAATAGAGGGGAATAAAGGGAGGGGAGGGAGTATGAGGGTAGGAAAAATAGTAGAATGAATCAGACATTATTACCCTATGTACATATATGACTACACGCCCGGTGTGATTTTACATCATGTACAACCAGAAGAATGAGAAATTATACTCCATTTATATATGATGTGTGAAAGTGCAGTCTACTGTCATATATAACTAATTAAAACAAATTTAAGAAAACACATAGAAGGAGAAGGGAGAGCTACAGGACAGAACCTAAACCAGGAATATTTTTTAGAATTGAGCTAAAATCTAAGTGTCCTGGAAACTTAGGTGTAATGAGTTCCAGATCTTCACCTTTCCTAAGAACAACAACAACAAAAAAAATCAGACATATGTACTTGCTTTAAACTCTAAGATAATTCTCAGGGTGTATCTTTATCCAAGGGGATAGTAAACAGCAGTACAATTACTTTCTTTGCTCTACCACTAAGCTATATTCCCAGCCCTTTTTATTTTTTATTTTGAGACAGGGTCTTACTAAGCTGCACAGGCTGGCCTCAAACCTGTGATCCTCCTGTCTCAGCCTCCCAAATAGCTGTGATTACCAGTGTGGTTAAAATTATTTTCTATAGGGGCTGGGGTTGTGGCTCAGTGGTAGAGTGCTTGCCTAGCATGTGTGGCGCACTGGGTTTGATCCTCAGCACCACATAAAAATAAATTAACAAAGTAAAGGCATTGTGTCCATCTACAACGAAAAAAAATTTTAAATTATTTTCCATAGATGCAGAAAGGTCTTTCATGTGTCTGTGTCTTACACTGAAATTATCATCTGCTATGGCATTGCTGAGATACCACAATCTAAGATTGCACTTTCAGGTGCTCTAATTGATCGTAACCAAGAGCTTAGAGCAATGCTTTTCAAACTCTGATGTGCATTTAAGTGACCTGAGGACTCTAATTCAGCTGGTGTGGGGTGGGACCGGAGCTTTTGCATTGTTCACAGGCTTGAGAGACTAAGATAGGGAGCAGAGGTTCTCAAACCAGAGCATGCATCTGACTCACAAGGAGGTCTTGTGGAAACATGGATGGCTGCGCCTCTGGAGTTCTTCATGCAGTCATACTTCATATAGTTGGGGCTCAAGAGTTCACGTCGAACAAGATCCCAGATGACACTCTTGCTGGCAACCATCCTACCCTGCCCACCAAACATATTTTAAGAACCACTGCCTTAGAACATCCCTCAAGAATATGAGTAAGTGGTCCCCTGTGGACTTTGCGTAAAAGTTGCAGGGTGAGGGGCAGAAAATTCATGATGAAACAACCAAGAGGAGTCTTCTGAGGAGGTAATTTGTGAACTTAAATGAAGAGAGATCCATATGCATTAGATGATGAAGATAAGCATAGCTAACATTTAAAAAACATTTTTTTGTTTTTGTAGTTGTAGATGGACAGCATGCCTTTATTTTGTTTATTTCTACGCGGTGTTAAGGGTTGAACCCAGTGCCTCACACATGCTAGGCAAGAGCTCTACCACTAAGCCACAACCCCAGCCACATAGCTGACATTTTTTATACTTTCTCTGTGTCCTGAGCTGCTGATTTAACACACATTATCTGCCGTGGCATCTGGCCTGGGCAGAGTTGGTGTCTGAACTGTAGCTGAGGAGCTAGCCCTGCATGCGTGCCATGAGGGAGTGTCACATTTTTGGTGCGCTGCTGTGGTCTGCAGACGTACCTGCATGCAAGGCCAAACTGTCTTGCAGGAAACACCTTTAGATCTGGACAAGCCGTCGCCAGAGGCCAGAGTTCTGGTTCACAGAGCCTGTAGGAAACATCTGAAAGAATGAGGCCAGGTGTTAACTTCATCTGTCTCAACCGCAAAAAGTACCTGAATATAGAACAGAATTTATCAGCCCTGGCGCACATCAGAAGCACCTGGATGCCTGAGACCTATCCACAGAGGGTGTGATTAACATGGTTTGGGGAGATATATGGGCACAGGCATTTTTAAAAGCTCACCAGATTGGGTTGAGAAATCCTATTACATTTGAGTTGGAGCAAGATGAATCTGGGGGGAAAATTTTTTTTTTTAACAATACAAAACACCTATTCCCAGATTGGATCTCTCAAGATTATTGGCCAAATTAGTTTCCTGATATTCTTCAGAGTAGCAGTTTTCAAATGTCAGTATGAATCAGAATCATGTGGGAGGCTTGTTAAAGCAGATCTATGGGCCCACCCCTAGAGTGTGTAAGCCAGCATCAGGGGTGGCCTGAGAATTTGCATTTCTAACGAATTCCCACTCATGCAGACATCTCTGGCCCCTCATGTTAGCTGCTTTGCCATTAAGACCTTAACTGCAATGTAGAGAAGGAAGCCTACGTTTCATATTTTCTACTTTTTCTTTCCTTTTTCCCGCAAGTGGAGGAAAAAATAAAAAGCAGACAAACAATACTGAAAACATTCATAATGCAATGATAACCACAGTAAACAACTTTCTTCCCAATACAGTAGATACATATGTATACACATTTTCTTTCAGAAATTATAATAGTCATAATGAAGAACATTTTTGGCACCTGGAAAGATATTTATACATTGTGCTTCAAGTCCCTTATTATAAAATCTATACAATAAAAAAATTTTTTTGGTACCAGGAATTGAACTCAGGAATGCTTTACCACTTTATTTATTATACCAAGAATTGAATGCTTTACCACTTTATGTATTACACCAACAATTGAACCCAGAGGCATTCAACCACTGAGCCACATCTCTGGTCCTTTTTATTTTTCACTTTGAGACAAGGTCTCGCTAAGGTGCCTAGGCTCACCTCCAAATTGTGAATGATCCTCCTGTCTCAGCCTCCTGAGTTGTTGGGATTATAGGCACATGCCACTATGCCTTACTTACACAATAAATTTTGCTTCGAGCTTAGAACGTACTGAGGTGTTCTTTTGATATAACATCTTAAATATTATGTAATTTAAAATAGCTTTTAGAAAACTATAGCTATTTAAATCAACTTCAAGAGGCTATAGCCCTGTTAAAATGCTCTTGAGGTTAAATTCTAGAGGCATTACTTGGGTCAGCCTCTGAAGAGATGTTGAAAGTGTCATATCTCTATCAAGCTACGTAGTGTGGCCCAGAAGTGTTTTCTGTTTATGAAATCAAAACAATGATCAAGAGATACAAAAGGTTCTTGGTGTTTATACCCCTTTTCTCAAATGGGTTAAGCTGAGAACAGCAAAGATGAAGAGTGGCATGTACTCAGAATTTGCTCATCTCTCACATGATGAACCAGAGTTAAAAAACCAGCCATGCTACCTAGCAGATGATGGCATACCGTGGTTGTGCAGTGTGTGGATAAACAATCTTATGTTCAAAGAAGGACAGTAAAGAATGAAAATAACAACAACTGCCAGGCATGGTGGTGCACAACAGTAATCCCAGCAACTCTGGAGCCTGAGGCAGGAAGATCGTAAGTTCCAGGCCAGTCTCAGCAATTTCGCGAGGTCCTAAGCAACTTAGTGAGACTCTGTCTCAAAATCAAAAAAATAAAAAGGGCTGGGGATGTGGCTCAGTGGTTAAGCACCTCTGGCTTCAATCCCCAGGACCACAAACAACAATAACTAGGCCACTACAGTAAAACACACAAAGAAAATGTTCACACTGGGCAAGGCAAATAAAAATTGCTAATAGCTGCTGCAACCGTTTTGATTAGTGAGCTTGACATTAAACTTAGGAATTGATCAGACAGTCCTTGCAGGCTGGGGGCTCCAGTGAAAAGTCTTTGGTGCTCCCAGGGAAGAAATCTGTCCTCACACTCAGAAGTGTGAACACCCGGGTCATTCCTGTCACTGGGCATTGGCCACAGGGTGCTTGAGCCTTCTTCTCTCCAAAAAACAGCCCTGCTCCTCCAGCACCCTGAGGCACATCCAGCAGTGTCCATCCACCCAGCTCTAGAGCCTCTGTCCTGGAGGGAAAGGCCATAGCAGGAGGGCAGGGTTCTCAGCCTGGCTGTCCTCCTAACAATGTCCAGGCCAGGAGCCCTGCCCCAGGGATTGGTCTGGACTAGAATCTAGGCAGCAGTTTTGTTTTTAATTGAAATGAAATATATAACCTTAAAAAGTGCGTAAATCATGTGCATAGCCCAATGAATTCTCACAAAATATATATTTTAAAAATATTTTTATAACCATCATTGAGGTAAGCACATTCACACACTGCTCTGCAACTGCTCTATCCCAGGCGGATTGACTCGAGTTTTGGGCAACCTGAAGAAAATACATAGGGCCATAGGGAGCTCTGACATGCTTTTATTCAATGGGTGAGCAATTCACACGGCAGAAAGTCTGGGTCAGTGTATATACTAAGTTGAAACAAAGTCAGCAGTGTGCCAAGAATATCACAGGTTCCATGAGAGTGTGCATACACTGTTGTTTCTGAACTACAAAAAACATCTTAGTCATTGCTTCCCAGATATCTGGGTGAGGGAGCCTGACCGACTCCATTTTCCTTATATTTCACCCCTCCAGGGTTCCTTACTGTACAATCTATGTGACAGATGGCTTCTGCAAAGGTCCCTTGGTGAGGAGGGCATAGCTCTGTACCCATAATCTACAACAACAATATAAAACACAACAGCAAATCAATAATACACAAGCTGCCCCCACCACCAAGATAAGCAAGGCCCATCTCCATGGGGCAGTCAGAGTAGCCCACCATTCTTATAGGAGTCTCCTGTTAAACACTCTATTTGCTGAGTTTCAACGGCTATGATTTGCAGCACCTGGCTTACATTATGGTTTCATTGAAGGTCACCCATATTCCACATTTGCAACCAAGTCCAATCAGAGATTGTTGCTGGATCAATTTGCCATGCAGGCCATTGGCAACACTCAGCCACAGTTCAGTGCATACCCAGCATGCAGATGGATCGGCAACAGTGGCATATGTGTGCACCCAGGTGACCAGCACATTGGCCCCCACACACCTAGGGGCAAAAAGACAAGGCAGTTACAGGTATAACAAAGGCAAGTCCCTTCCCTCCAGGAGAATGCACCCCAGCTTTGAGTCCCAGGGAAAGCACAATTACTGCCTGTGGCAGCTTCCCTGGGCAGCACCCACACTCACACAGCTTGGGCCTGTATCACAGCAGGCTCTGTGTGAACCACACCGGGGAACTCATAATTGGCCAAAAGGAAATTACAAAAGTGTCCTTTAAGATCTGTGTCCCATCTGCAGGACCTGGCCAGGAAACATGTACCCAAGGGGGCCATTCGCAGGTCACCCATGGTGTCACAAGGAGATCACATTCCAAAACTTTCCTCGATGAGACTAATAGAATCACCCAGTGGTGGTAGTGGTAGTGGGGGCGGGGTGTATTGTCCAGAGCCATGTTCAAGCTATAGTTGGCCCCTGATTGAATCCAATGAGAGTGGGCAAGAAAACATTCCCTTGCTGCCTGAACCCAGGCTTAAGTACAATGTCCTTTGTTGTATAGGGACTGCTGTGCAGTGCAGCAAAACCTCCACAGGAGCTGGTCCCCCTCATTGGGGACACTCATTCAGAGCTCACACAACTACCCACAGATGCTATGCCTACCCCAGAAGTTGGGTTGACTGCAGTCCTAAGTCCTTGCTTAAGCAGGCCATTATATCTCTCTATCATGCCTACAGCCTGTGGGTGATATGGGACATGCAGCTTCCATTGAATCTATAACTGAGTTGCTCATCACCACACATCCTGACCTATGAAATACGTGCCTTGATCATTCTGTATTGTGATGGGCCAATCATACAAGGCCATCAACACTGTCAGGGCACAAATAGTAGTATATTGATTTGTTTGGCCATTGGGCCAGGCAAATAACAGGCCTGTGACTATATCAATCATTGTCATTGTCAACACGGCCCCCTCTGACCTCTGTAAAGAGCTGAAGTAGTCTACCTGCCTTCATGTCAAGGGAAGGCATCCACGCATTACCTGGCTGGCTGTGGCTCTAAGGCAGTGAGGGTGAAGACATTCCTGAGTGCAAATCACACATGTGATTTGTTTTACCTGTAGTTTGCAAATTTTCAATACTGTCCATTACATGAATATATTGCAATGTATTTATTTATTTATTATTTTATTTCGTGGTGCTGAGGATTGAGTCCAGAGAAGCATGCCAAGCACACCCTCCACCACTAAGCAACATTCCCAGCCCCTATTTCTCTATTCTGTTAATGGACTTTTAAGTTATTTCCAGTTGAGTAAGTACAAATGACACCAACATACTTTTTTTAAAGCTTCTTCTTTTTCTTAAAAGTTATTTATTCTACTTTGGTATATATGTCAGCAGAATGCATTTTGATTCATTGTACACAAATGGAGCACAACATTTCATTTCTCTGGTTGTACAAAATATAGAGTTACACCATGTGTGTAGTCATACATGTACCTAGTGCATTGATGTCCATCTCATTCCGTCATCTTTCCTGCCCCCATGTCCCTTCCTCTCCCTTCCCACCCCTTTGACCAAAGTTTCTCCATTCTTCCCATGCCCATTCCCCCATTATGGATCAGCATCCAATTATCAGAGAGAACATTCAGCCTTAGGTTTTTGGGATTGGCTTACTTCACTTAGCATGATGTTCTCCAACTAGAATGCAGTATCTCTATCTTTTTTGTATTTGCTAACACTTGCTTTGTGGCATAACATATGGTTTATTTTAGAGAAGAATCTGTGTGCTGCTGAGAAAAAAGTGTATTCACTTGTTGACAGATGAAATATTCTGTATATGTCTGTTAATTCTAAATTTTTGATTGTATTATTGAGTTCTATGGCTTCTTTGTTTAGTTTTTGTTTGAAAGATCTGCCTAGTGGTGAGAGGGGTGTGTTAAAGTCACCCAGTATTATTGTGTTGTGGTCTATTTGATTCTTGAAATTGAGAAGGGTTTGTTTGATATATGTGGATGCTCCATTGTTTGGGGTATAGATCTTTATGATTGTTATGTCTTGTTGATGTATGGTTCCCTTAAGCAGTATGAAATGACCTTCTTTATCCCTTCTGACTACCTTTGGTTTGAAGTCCACTTTATCTGT
This sequence comes from Geosciurus inauris, assembly GCA_004024805.1. Classification (NCBI taxonomy): domain Eukaryota; kingdom Metazoa; phylum Chordata; class Mammalia; order Rodentia; family Sciuridae; genus Geosciurus; species Geosciurus inauris. The sequence goes on from PVHX01000019.1 coordinate 394,697, forward strand.
TATGAGGATGTAAACCCCTGCTTGTTTACGCAATCCATGTGAGTGGTATGTTTTTTCTTATCCTTTCACCTTCAATCTGTGGATGTCTTTTTCTATGAAATCAGACTCTTGAAGGCAGCACATTATTGGGTCTTTTTTAAATCCAATCTGCCAGTCTATGTCTTTTAATTGATGAGTTCAGGTCATTAACATTCAGGGTTATTATTAAAATATGTTTCATATTCCTGGTCATTTTGGTCTATTTTTGGTTTTTAACTTGACTTAGTTTCTCCTTTGATTGGCTTTTCCTTTAGTGTAGTTCCTCCCTTTGCCAATTTTCATTGTTGCTTTTCATTTCCTCCTCATGAAATATTTTTCTGAGAATGTTCTATAGTTCAGGCTTTCTCATTGTAAATTCTTTTAAATTTTGTTTATCATGGAAGGTTTTTATTTCATGGTCAAATCTGAAGCTTAATTTTGATGGATATAAGATTCTTGGTTGGCATCCACTTTCTTTCAGAGTTTGGTATATGTTGCTTCAGGATTTCCTGTCTTTGAGGGTCTGGGTTGAGAAATCTGCTGACATCCTAATTGGTTTCCCCTTGTATGTAATCTGAAACTTCTCTTTTGCATCTTATAAAATTCTATCCTTATTGTATATGCTAGGCGTTTTTATTATAATGTGCCTTTGTGTGGATCTGCTGTAGTTTTGTATATTTGGTGTCCTGTAAGCCTCATGTATTTGATTTTCCAGTTCATTCTTCATGTTTGGGAAATTTTCTGATATTATTCAATGAAGAGATTGTACATTCCTTTGGTTTGTATCTCTGTGACTTCCTCTATCCCGATAATTCTTAGATTTAGTCTTTTCATGTTATCCCATAATTCTTGGATGTTCTGTTCATCGTTTCTTACCATCTTCATTGTGTGGTCAACTTTATTTTCAAGATTATATATTTTGTCTTTATTGCCTGAGGTTTTGTTTTCCAAGTGATCTAGTCTGTTGGTGATGCTTTCTATTGAATTTTTTATTCGGTTTATTGTTTCCTTCATTTGAAAAATTTCTGTTTGTTTGTTTTCAGAGTCTCTATCTCTTTATTGAAGTAATCTTCTGCTACCTGTATTTACTCTCTTATCTCTTTGTTGGAGTGATCGATTATATTATTGATCTCTTATATTCTGTGCTTCACAGATCAGTTTAATTATGTATGTTCTGAACTCCTTCTCTGATATTTCATCTACTGTGCTGTCAATTGATTCTATTATCATAGTATCTTGGTTTGTTTGGGGCATTTTCTTCTCTTATTTTTTTCATGTTGTTCATGTGTCTTGCTCTCTAGCAGTGCCTATCTGAAGTATTACGGTTTCTACCCTATAATCTTGTAGCGTCCCTGCAGGTTACCAATACCTCACCTCTGGTGTAACCAGGCTTGCAGGGACCTTGGTGATAGTCTTCCCACTCCTGGCTATTGTCTCTAGATGGAAGCAGGCCAGGACAGCCATGCGTTGGTAGATGGGGGGCCACAGCACGCATGTGCCGTGGATCTCCTCCTCCCACTCCTCTGCGCATCAGGCCAGAGTGACATAAACATTCTTGTGATGTCTTTTGGTGCACATGAGCATACATTCCTCTTGAAATCTAGGAGTGAAATTACTGAATTTCAGGATAGATATTTGTTCAACTTTAATAGATGCTGCCAACTGCTTTCTGAAGTAATGTTGATGAACTCTAGTTGTTCCACATCCTGGCAAGAGAGTGGTATTTGAAAAAAATCTCCCTAAGACATTCTAATTTTGAGAACCACCAGTGCCATGGTATACCATATGCTTTGGAAATGGTGCACACTCTCACATGTGGCTGGAATTCTGGATAGATGGGGTATACAATGTGATGTTTTCACAGCCACTCAAGAAGCAAACAAGGCAGATATTTTTATTCACTATTTGCTAACAATGACACTAAGACCCCAAGTTAATTGACTTTTCAGGAGTAACAGAGCCATATAGTATCAGTCAGAATTAAAACTCATGATTCTTGATTCCCATTCTTTGCTTATTCAAACATACAACCATAATCATTAAATGTCCAATATATAAAGATTTGGGGAAGACCAGATGTTAAGGCACCTTCTCTGTTGTTGGAGATTTTATGTCCCATGGCTTAAGAAAAAAGAGAAAGAAAAATGATTCAGTCTTTTCCTTCCACCAATGTCTCTGGTTATAGTTATGAGAAGTGGATAGACCCCTCTTTTAGGCAAGGATGTAAGACAGTAAATGTGCCCCTTCATGACGCCTAGATACTCCACAACCAAAAACATGGTGGACAATCCCAGAAGCAGTATGGTCCAAGCTGGCCTCAGATTCCCACCTTTTCCTTTTCCTTAAAAGCCTACTGGATGAACTTGGACAAACTGCTCAGTTTCTCCAAGTCTCAATTTCCTCACCAGTAAAATGGAAATGATAATCTATATCTTATGTTCTAAGAAATGAATATTATCTGAGAAATCAGCCCTAATATTCAGCAGATATTCAATACACCTTTAAATTCTTTTTCTTAAATATTTTTTTAGTTGTTGATGCATCTTTATTTTATTTATTTTTTATATGTGGTGCTGAGAATCAAACCCGGTGCCTCACACATGCTAGGCAAGCGCTCTACCGCTGAGCCACAACCCCAGCCCCACCTTTAAATTCTTAATATTACCAGAGGAAGCCCATCAGCCCTGCATCTCTTTTTTATTTTAAATTTTTTGTAAATATTTTTTTTAGTTGTAGATGGACACAATGTCTTTGTTTTATTGCTTTGTATATGGTGCTGAGGATCAAACCCAGGGCCTCACACATGTGAGGCAAGCGCTCTACCACTGAGCTACAATTCCAGCCCCTGCATCTCTCTTTTCCCCCTCCCTACTGGACCTTTTCTATAAATAGACAAAGACATTTATTTCTCCTATCTTTAAGAAAACTCTTCAATCCTTCTTCCTCTTCCAATTGGACCACAATTTTTCTCTTCCACTTTATAATCAATGGACTTCAAAGAATTGTTTCAAGTTCTTCCATTTGTCCTCTTTGTTCATTCTCTAACCTTTCCATTGAGACTGTCACCCTCACCACTCCACTAGCACCCCTCTTTACAAGGTCACCAGTGGCTTTGACTTTCCTAAATACAATAGTTAATTTTAAGCCCTCCTCTTGCTTGCTCTATCAGCAGCACTGGATATGGTACTCCTTCCTCTCCTTGATTTGTCTCCCTAGCCTGGCTTTCAGGACACCATGGTATCCTTATTCTCTTCCTATCTCACTGCCTGGCCCTTTGGGCTTTTTTGCTTGTTTTCCTCTTCTCCCCAACCACAAATACTAGACTGTCCCAGGACTCATACCTTGGACCTCTCTTTTCCGTCTACTATTATTTCCTTGAAAATATCATCCTCTCTTGCCTTTACATGCTATCTGCTCATCGAAGACTCCCTAAGATTTATTTCCAGCCCCAACCTAAGATTTATCTTCAGCCCTGACCTCTGAGTTCCACACTCATACATCTGAAGGCTTGTGGCCTTTCCACTGGGATGTCTACTGGGGATTTAGAATATAAATTGCCATCATTGGATTCCTGATCTTCCCCCAAACCTGGACCCCTGAACACTTCCTTTTCAATTCATGGCAATACTCTTTTTCTAGTTGCTTAGGTGAAAAACCTTGATGCTCTTCTATTTGACTTCTTTCTTTCTTTTTTTTTAAATATTTTTTAGACATTGATGAGCTTTTATTTTATTCACTTATTTATATGTGGTGTTGAGAATCAAACCCAGTACCTCACACATGCTAGGCAAGCGCTCTGCCACTGAGCCACAACCCCAGCCCTTGACTTCTTTCTTTTTCTCATAATCGGTAACCAATCCATTAGCACATCTCTTATTCTGTTTCTGAATATGTCCAGAATCTCACCACTTCTCACCATCTCTATTACTACTACCCTGATTTTAGATATTTTCTTCTCTTCCCTGGATTATTGCAATATTCTCCCAACTGGTCTTACCTTTGTCCTTTACAGTTTATTCTCAACACAGCAGCCAGAGTGATCCTGTTAAAATGCAAATCAGATCCTGTCATTCGTTTGCTTAAATTCTACAGTGGTTTCCCATCTTGCCCAAAATGAATCAAAGTCCTAATAAAAGACCTCCCTGACCCCACATCCACCCACCTACATTATTCTGACCTCACCTTCTACAACTCTTCCCATAGTCATCCTGCTCTTGATTTAGTCACATTCGCCTGTGAATTGATCTCTGTTTGCCAGGCATGCTCCTGCCTCTGGTCTTTGCATTTGTAGTCTTCTGTGCGGAGAATGCTTCTGCCTAGTATCTGAGCCTCTTCTCCCCATTCAAGTCTTTATTCAAATGCCATCTTCTCTGATGACAGAGTGGCCTTCCCTGACCACTCTTTTCTGCACTTTTACTTTCTCTTTAGCACTTCTCACCATCTAAATTCACACACACACACACACACACATTGTGTACACACAACACTTGTTGTTGTCATTTATCTTGTGTATTGCTGCTTTCCCAGTGGAATGAACAGGGCATGAGAGTAGGGCTTTTTCATTTCAGTTTATTCCATTTCCCCAGCACCTAAAGCAGTAGTACTTTCTTATAATACAAGTTCAGGAAATGTTGGTTTATTGAATGAATTAGTCTCTCCTCACAAATTAAAAACAAAATAAACATCCTCAGAGAAGAAGAAATCCTGGGGAAAATCCCCAGGAGCTCTTTGGACCGAGAGAAACACAATTCATCTGAAGGGGGAAATAGTTTTGGTTTTCCCCTTCATTTCTGAAAGTTCCATTTAACAAAGACCAGCCATGCCTGGGTCCAGTAATCCCTTCCTAATCCTTAATGCATCTTCATGAGAACACAGAAGAGAATGGTAAAATAGGAACCTGGGAGAAAGGGCAAGGAAAGTGGAAAGAGAAGAAAAGACAAATGAAGGTCAAGGGCTCCATAGAACACATTATCCACGGAACTGGACTTGCCCTGGGTCTTTCCTGCCTCAGTTAGGTTCTGAAGCAGTTTTTCCACCTGTATCTATTCTCTTGTCCCTCTCAGATTTGTCATTTCTCCTATTGAAAAAAAATTCTTCTGCCTGATTGTATCACTAATGAAGCTTCTAGTAGCATTTCCACCAAAAATTTCCATCATCCAATAGCGTTTCTTAAGAAAGAATATGCTATTTCAAGCCAGTGTAAATACCATGTTTCCCATCGAAAGTGGGAGAGGGTGGAGGACGTACTGAGTGCCACAGTGTCTAATAGGGAAGTGACAGTTTGCTTTCTTCATTTATATACAGCAGTGACAATGGAATGGCCAATTAGATCTCTGGTCAGGACCAGTTGGCAAGACAGATAAGGCAGTCACTCACGGGTGATTTGAAGGCCACCAAAGATTTTGTGGCATCACTCTCTTGCCCAATATTTGCTGTCTAAGGAATCTGAGAATTCTAAATTTGAACTCAGCCTTCCAGTTTGTTGTCATGGGAAGAAAATGGTATGTATTTTATAAGTTTGTAGGCTTGATTATAACTTTAAATATTTAGCACATATTTTGTAGGCCCCCATTTGAACCTTCATCTTGGCAAGTGGAAGGAACTATTATTAGATTTTCTGCCTTGCACAAGGATATCTGGGGCTTTGGTAGGTAATTTCCAGGGGGTCCAGCACTTTAACACATAGAAGAGCAGTCTTGATTGGAGTACAGCTAAAAGGTCAAGCCCTGCCCACATCCAGCCTTCCTTCTCCTCCCACCTTGGTTCCCCCTGATCCACACACACCACAGGGGCCTCCTGCACATGTATGTGGGTACCCAGTCAGCACTTCCAAAATGCAGAGCTGCCTCTTGACCACCCTGGGCTTCAGGTGCTCATACTGGTGACAGTCTGCCCTTAAGAGGACTGACATAGTAAACACACCTGCAAGGAGTGCTGGGACTTTTTGAGTCTCAGGTTCCTAGAATGTGATCTTAAAGGATTGTACAAGCTCAAGATGATGAAAAGGGAACATTCCTTGGCCCTAAGGACCCCTCACTACATGAAGAAAAGCATAGCAAAAACAGAGACTTCGGAAGTGCAAGGCTCAGGCAAAGTTACCTCTAGACTGGACCTAGGGGTAGTGTTTGCCAATTCTAGGGCATGAAGCAGAGGGCAGAGAGGTATCAGGAGGGGAGAAGGAAGAAATATGTGGACAGCATGGGATGCTGACTGGGGAGGGGGCCCACAGCAGAGAGTCCCTAAGGACCACTACAAGAGTGAGGGAAAGAAAAGTTAGGAAAACAGGAATGGGAATGGAGGTGAGCGGAAAGTGAAAATGTACTGAGAACAACCCTACTTGATAGCTAGATAGCTAATCTCTCTCTCTCTCTCTCTCCCCTCCCACCCCCTCTCTCTATATATACATATGTATATATGTATATATGTATATATGTATATATGTATGTATAGACATATCTATCTAGATATTTGCCACTGCCTCTAGTGCTGGGGATTGAACCCAGGGCCTTGCATATGCTAGGCAGATACTCTACCACTCAGCTATATTCCCAAAATTTAAAATTTTATTTTTAGACAGAATCTCACTAAATTGCCCAGGCTGGCCTCAGAACTTGCAATCCTTCTGCCTCAGCCTCCTGAGTAGTTGGATTATAGGCATGCACCACTGTGCCCAGCTTCCTTGCATGTTTCATTTGCACAGGTATGATGCATATATTTTCAATTGAACATTTAATCCCTACTTCCCAGTTTACGATATATTTTATTATCATTATTATATCTTTGAACGGTAAAAGGCCACTCTTGTTTTATTTATGTATTTACTTTCTTCCATTTCCATTCCCCAGGTATCCCCCCAACCCCCATCTCCATGGACAATAATTATAACATATTATTACATATATACCCAGGAGTCATTCTGATTGCCCTCCCTTCATTTCTAGATACAGTACCCTGCCTGAACCAAGAAACCACTCCTGTGCATAGACCTATTATTTTTCTTTAAAGTGGTCATGTGTTTACCATATCCGGTATAGAATATAGCTGGTTCTGTCCTAGGCCTCACTGGAAGACTAGAACCATTTTTAAACTTCTACAAGGCCCTATTAACCTTAGAATGGACTTTTACAAAGATCAATCCATCACTTCCTTTGGATCTCATACAAAGAAAGAGCCAAAATCTCATTAGAATTATTTTATTCAATATATAAGTTCCTGCCACATTTTGTTATGTTGTCTTGAAGCCTATCCTACTCTAGCATCATATTTTATCTGCTAAAAATAGAGTTTGGGCCTGGCATGGTGGTGCACACCTGTAATCCTAGCAGCTCAGGAGGCTGAGACAGGAGGATGGAGAGTTCAAAGCCAGCCTCAGCAAAGGCAAGGTGCTAAGCAACTCAGTGAGACAGTCTCTACATAAAACACAAAATAGGGGCTGGGACTGTGGCTCAGTGGTAGAGCGCTTGCCTCGCATGTGTGAGGCACTGGCTTTGATCCTCAGCACCATATAAAATAAGTAAATAAGGGCATTGTGTTCATCTACAACTGAAAAAAAAAAAACACAAAATAGGGCTGGGGATATGGTTCAGTGGTTGAGTGCCCCTGAGTCTAATCCCTAGTACTACCACCACCACCACCACCACCACCACCACCATCATCATCATCATCAGATCATCATAGAGTTTGGCATAAATGTTATGTAGTTGATAGCATAACATGTCTATACTAAAATTTTCTCAGACAACAGTCTAAGTTTCTGGCCACCACATGCCTTCTCCTTCATACTGCAGTTATCTCTTATAATAATTTCCTGATAAAAAATCATTATATTTGTATTTTCAGTTCCCTTTAAACACCAGAAAATGGAGAGATTTTCACTAACTCTATGTTGTTGAGTAATTGACTCCTATTAATAATATCCAAAGTGTAGTCATTTGGATTCTGACTGTTTGGTAGGACTGTGCATGTATGTGTTTAAAAAATAATTTACATAGCTAAATTATCCTAAGTTCAAGTTAAAAAAAACTTTTAGCATCAATCCTGGTTTTTCCTTCAATAACACATTTAAATCCTAATGTAAACTAAATATGCTTTGTAAGTAATATAAGCCTTTATTTTTGGAATCTAATTAATATTGCAAGAAAACAAATAACATTAAGAAAACAAATACTAAGGGATCTATGAGATACTTAGAAAAATTGCCCAATAATTTCTTCCAGGCCCATTGATTTATTTATTTTTTAATATTTCTAGTTGTAGATGGACACAATGCCTTTATTTTATTTATTTATTTTTATGTGGTGCTGAGGATTGAACCCAGTATCTCACATGTGCTAAGCAAGTGCTCTACCACTGAGCCACAACTCCAGGCCCCTCCAGGTCCATTTATTTTGGTTTTCCAGAAATGTGAGCTTACAATAAATGGTTTAGGAACTTGGAAGAGGGTGGTATCAGCAGGGGGAAGCGTATCATTAAAAATTTTCTAGTGGTGATATTTCTATGATCTCATAGTTGGAGGTTATTTTAAAATATAGGATATTGTAAGAATTCAATCCATGATTATAAAAATTACCTGAAGACCAGCTCTTAGAGAAGATGGGCTCTGAGAATAGTGAGGGGAAGGAGACCACTAATTGGTCCAGGGAAACACTTGTACATCCTGAGAGTAAGAGCTGCTATTGCCGTTTAAGTCACCTCTCACCACTAATCTAAAGAGCAAGTTCATAGGGAGCTAATGGATTGTCACTAAGGGAAGGCTAGGACCACTAGATTCTGGTCATTTCACCAGATTAGGACTTAAATACTTATTCATTTGGTACTAAAATAAATAGGGCCTGCCAAAAATACAGGAATACAGGGAAATTTTTAAAGTGAAAAAGCACATTGCCTTTGCCCTTAATAGTCTTGGGAGTTTTCTCTGAATCTGGAGCCAGGAGCCCTCAGTTTTGCAGATGATTGTGATCTACTCTCTTTTATCTCCTATTTTGTGTACCGAATCTTTCCCATTGGGGGCTGTTGTGAGTTCACACTGCATCTGTGTGCAGATGAGGGCAAGGTATTCCAGACAGGTATTCACCCAAAGCACCTGGCCTGCAGCATGGGTCCTGGGATACTTGCCCCTGTTCCACCTTTCCAAATACGGTGTGCTTTCCTTCCCCATCAGTTCCAAACAAGCATTAATCTCCCTCATTCTTTAAAAACTATATTCCGGGACACCACATGGACTTCCATTGACTACCCTAAAGCTCAGTTCCCCTTCCCACTCTTCAATGAGATCAGCAGTGGTTCCAAGTGGCTACACCCTAGGAATGGTTTTTGTTCCTCATATTACTGGCCCATGAAAGAAGCCCTGACCCTGCTGATCACTCTCCCCTTCAAATGGTCTTCCCCTGGCCTCTGTGACACCAGGCACTCCTGGATTCTTCCACTCTCTCACCTCTCTTCTCAGTTTCTTTGGCTGGGGCTTCCTCCTTGAAACCAAGTTTAATGTGAGTTTTGCTCAAATCTCAGTCCTGACTTTTCTCTCTCCTATTCTAGACTTCTCTGCACAGCCAGAGAAAACATATTCTCCCATTTTTGCATCTATTCCATGAGGGAATAGTCCTAGAGCACCTCCCCTGGTCATCTCTCCTCTCCTGGCTTACCACTCTTCTCCAAAGATCAAGTAAATGAGCCTGAATGGGGACGTAGGGGGAGGCTGCACAGCTCTAGGGAGACAAATTGGCCCAAACATGAGGACCAGACCAGACCCTGCCTCTGTTGAGGGGGGCTTCAAGTGGGTTTGGGAGATTCAATTCAGAGGAGGAGGTTTTTAAAAGTCCACGAGTGGCTGCAGACTCCCAGCTCCTTTCCAATTCCATTCCTTTATTAGCAATGAAGTTGATATATTGATCTATATACTTCCCATTTTGTTTGAACTTAGTGAAGGGTAGATGGTTTGTACCTGTACCACCACCCTCAAAACCCACCCATGGCCCACAAAACAGGCACAAGAACAGGATTTAGGGACCTAAGATATCTGCCAAGAGAAATGTGCTACAGGTAAAGCTGGGGAAGGAAGTGTCTGCATTTTAATAAGCACAGAGTGGGCTTCCAGGTGTCAACTTCTTTAGCATTTCTTTTCTTTTTTAAATTTTGTTCTAGTTAGTTACACATGGCAGTAAAATGCATTTTGACCCATTGTACACAAATGGAGCACTTCTCCCTCCTCTAGCTGAACATGGTGTAGAGTCACACCAGTAGTGTAATCATATATTTATACAGGGTAATAATGTCCATCTCATTCCATCATCCTTCCCGTCCCTACACTCTTGCCCCTCCCCTCACTCTGCACAATCCAAAGTTCCTTCGTTCTTCCCTACCCTATCCCCATTATGGATTAGCATCCACTTATCAGAAAAACATTTGGCCTTTGTTTTTTGGGGATTGGTTTATTTCACTTAGCATGATGTTCTCCAGCTCCATCCATTTACTTGCGACTGTCATAATTTTATTCTTACTTAAGACTGAGTAATATTCTATTGTGTATATGTACCACATTTTCTTTATCCATTCATCTTTATCCATTCATCTGTATCCAGTTTGGTTCCATAGTTTGGCTATTGTGAATTGGGCTGCTATAAACATTGATATGACTGTATCACTGCAGTATGCTAATTTTAAGTCCTTTGGGTATATACCAAGGAATGGAATAACCGGGTCAAATGGTGGTTCCATTCCAAGTTTTCTGAGGAATCTTCATACTGTTTTTCATTAGCATAGAGCATTTTGATAAGACTGGCATCACAGGAGCATGGCAAACCCAGGCCTTTGCAACCTGAGTGTACTCAGGCCATACAGACTTCTGCAACTGATAAATCTAAGCAGGTGTGCCTAACGTGGTGACACACTTAAAACAGGCAGAGTTTCCATGAACAAGTTCTTTAGGTATTCATGATTGGGATCATTTTTGCTGTTCCCACCATGTTTCTCAGGCAGGAAAAGGTCAAAGGAAGCTACACTTCATGTGGGTTAGAACCATGGTTTTCAAATCCTAACGTATAAAAATCACCTAGTGAGCCTATTAAAATACCCTGGACTCCTACCCCTAAGTCAGTAGGTCTGGGGTGAAGCCTGTGAATTTGAATTTCTAACAAGTCACCAGGGGATGCTGATGCCATTGGTTTGAGGATCATTTGCGAAAACTGGGTAAGAGTATGCTAGCATGCGAGGTTCTAGCCTTAGGTGCATTAAGTCAACTGCCTCAAATTCTCTTCTTTATGTTATGATGAACTGAATCCAGTTTTAGGGCCAAGGGGAGACCCATGGTAACTTACTGGACCCTGACTCCATATAACTTACTTACTGAGTCCTAGAATCATGCTCAATCTTTACCACATCAATCCAAGTCCTCTCTAGATTTGTTACTCAAACCAGGCCATGGTTTTGATCAGAGACTCTGATTTGGAGGATCAATCACAGAGGGTGATAGATTTTTATTAGTGAACAGAAAGAGGAATAAGGACTCTTTTTTTAGGGGGGGTGCTAGGGATTGAATCCAGGGCCTTGTGCATGCTAGGCAAGCACTGTGCCAACTGAGCTAGATCCTCAGCCTGAGACCTTTATTTTTATAGGTGGCAGGTCACCTTTTGGGGCACAATTAAAATATTAGTAAAATTAAAGGCTAAGAAGGGATAGGAAAAGGCCTGTGGCAAGAATGTATTGTCTTTAGGAATCAAGAGGAGCTGGATTGGCTTAGAAACTTTGAACTAGGAGACAGTTCAAATAAGAATAAGAGCAGATAAAGACAGAAAGATAAATGAAGGAGCTAGGTTGATAATGGAGGGAGGGAGGGAGGACAGCCAAGGAAGCTTGGGGTTCAGCCAGGGACACACATTGATTGTTTGCAGCTGGTGTCTGTTCTGGTTGGCTAGGAGTGGGCCTTAGCACCACTGCTGTGTGGAGAGAAGGGTTTCCTTGTGAAGAAGGTTTTGCTGCTGTTGTTTTGTTGTGCTTCTTGCAGTGGTTGGGATCAAACCCAAGGCCTCATACATGTCAGGCAAGTGCTCTACCAGTGAAATATACCTCTAGGTCCAGGAGAAATGTTTTGATCCTGGAGGTCAAGCTAGTCCCATATGAAAGAAGAAGGGAGATGTGCTTGGACCTGAGGACTCTCAAAGAAGGTTGTTGTAGTTATCACTAGATCAGAAAGGCTTAATGAAGTCCAAAGGGCTCTAATAGAGGGAGGAGGAATTTCAGAGAATAGACTAGAATAATCTACACATCCTCTCCACATGCAACCAGGGAGTACATTTCCAGGAAGCTCTTGAGAAGTGCCATCTTAAAAGGTTAGATGAGGAGTCAACAATAGGTTTAATTGGGAAATTACTCTTTAAAGACCATGATAGTTATATCAGGTAGTCACACAATTTCAGTCTAGTTTGAGGCAGGATGTCTGGAAAGATGAGCATAGAATGCTTTTAGTATTACCAATGAGTTTCTAGGTGACTCCATTATTATAAGTAGGCATACAGGCATGTCATATGCCTTGAGGAAACATACCTGGAGAACTTTTGGAGGGGAGTTTTCAGGGAAGGCAAAGGTTTGAAATGAGCTACAGACAGGACAGTGATAGAGTCCAGGCCTGGTTCAATATTAGCCCAATAGGACATCACCCAGAAAAGATAAAGGAGCACAAAATTCATTTCAACAGCCATGTTTTTGTCAGGCTTAAAATTTTATTTCATGGTGTTCACTATGTTGGACCCCAGAAGATAGAATCTGGGGTGTCTATCCAAAAAAGCAATCGTCTTGGCTAGAAAGCTAAGAAAAATAAAAAGGAAAACACTAACCTTTACAATAAACAGTGTGGACTCACATGACGAAAAAGGAAATGATAAGTTCAAGGAGCAAGGTAAAACGTTAGAAAGTTGAGTTTTCCAAAAAGAGAAGTGGAACAACAGGGGCAAATAGATGATCAGAAGCAGGTTCCACTTCCCTAAAAAACAAAGGACATAAGGGAAGCTTTAATGTCAAGGCAGAGAAAGGCATTGCCCTGTGAATGGGCACATGACAGAGGTGTTGGTCCTCATCAGGCCCCAGGGAACCACCATCAAGATAAATAGGTACTGGGGTCTTCTATATGCCAGGTAGTGTTTCAGGCACAAGGAACACAGCCATGAACAAACCAGAGGCCTCTTCCCTTGTGGAATGTTATTCAACAGCAGCTCCCATTAAGGAAAGTACTATGAGTGATTCTCTAGATTAAAGAACTGAGACAACTGCTTCAGGAGACAGATATCACCAACCTAAGAAATTCTAGGCAAAGCATGTTTGCAGAGACCCAAAAGAGGCAATAAATGTTCAGAGATTTTTGCCAAGTCACAACTTTGGCAGCTTGAAATCCTCCACCTTGAGAGTATTTATATCAAGGAAATTGGCAAATGCTACAAATCATGACTGCAGAGAGCCAATTTACCAGCATGCCAAATGCAATGGTTGCTTACAAGAGAATGTGGGGCTGTGCCCTTGACTTGATAGAACATAGAGTGCTATGGTTTGAATATGTCCCCCCAGTTTTCATGTTTTGGAAATTTAACCCCCAAAGTTATATGTTACTGGGACTTAAAAGGTGGGACATTTAGGTGGTAACTGGCTCATGAGGATTCTGCCCTCGTGAATGGATTAGCCTGTTCATGGATTAGTGGATTGATGAGTTATTACTGGAATGGTTTTGTTATAAAGATGAGCTCCCTTTGGCAAGCTTATTCTGTCTCACCATGTAATTCTCTGTGCCACTTTGGGACTTTGCAGAGTGTTCCTCACCAGCGAGAAGGCAAAAAGCAAAAAAGCTTTTTTTTTTTTTTTTTTTACCAAAAGCAGCCCCTCAACTTTGGGATATGCCAGCCAAAGAATCATAAGAAATAAATTTCTCTTTATAAATTGTACAATATGTGATATTCAGTTACAGTAACAGAAAATAGACTAAGAAATGGAAATTAAGGAATTTTAAATATACAGAATAGAGAAGCAGGGAGTTTTCAGTAAGTTCTGGAACACCATTTAAAATTTCTAAATTTTGCAAGAGAAGAGGAGGATTTCAGTTTCCAGGTGTGATATGGTAAACCTAGGCCATAATTAACCTCTTAATGAAAGACTTCTCCCAACACAGTATAAAATTCATAGGTCAAGAACTGTGGAAAACTGACACAGATGATATCTATAAGATGTTTTTGTTTGTTTGTTTGCCTCTTCTCCTTCCTTCAGATACTGCTGGGCTTCTGCTAGGGTCATTAGCTGTTGCCAGCACTGTTTGTACATTCTGAGATTTTGAGGACTTTGATTGGTGAAGTGGCCATTCATGTGATTTTTGTCTATCCACCAACCAAACCTCTTCCCACTCCTTAGGAGTCTTGGTATAAGGCAGACATTGCCTCCTTTTATGGAAGCAGAAAATGTCACTCATTTTCCCTTGCAGCCATGTGATCATGAGGCAGCCACATGACCAAGGCTCAGCCAGTGTGATGCACCCACCCTAGACTTTGAGTCAGGAGTCAGTGATGGGCAGATGAGGCCCAACAAGAACCTTACATGATGGTGGGTCCACAGCTTAGGTGCCAACAGCAATATCTTCTCCAGATTTGTTTATAGGTCACACCACTCAAAGCCAGGAATTCCAGTCTTCCATATAATTCCCCAGCTACCCAGTGGACTATGCATAAATTTCTTCTTTGCTTAGCTGAGGCAGTATTGGCTTCTGCGGCTCACAATCTAGAATCAGGACTGACATGACTGGTTTAACTGCTGTGGGGAACAGCAGATTTGCTTAAGCTTTTTAAGTTTCTTGGGTATGAGGCTGGTGCTCGGATAATTATCTATGTCCTATTAACCCTTTGGGCTCTAAAAGTGGAAACACAGGAGACTTTGGCTGCAACCACTGAAGGAACCTCACTCTTCCCAGGCACTGAGTGAGGCCCCTAAATTGTGACCAATCAGGATAGGAGTTTGTGCAGGAGATAATTGTGGACTATAATGTCTGTGGTCTTTTTTTTTTTTAATCTTTATTTATTTATTTTTATGTGGTGCTGAGGATCAAACCCAGTGCCTCATGCATGCGAGGCAAGTGCTCTACCACTGAGCTACAATCCCAGCCCTTAATGTCTGTGGTCTTTACCTTATAAAAGTAAGGGAATTTGATTTGGGAATAATTCCTCATTGGATGTGTAATACTGTATTTCACAACATCTAACACAGTACCAAGAAGGGAAATAAAGGCCGACTGAACTTCAACTAAGTGATATTTTTTGCCACCTAAAATGTTTATTTTATACTTAGTTAACAAGATTTTTTTAGACTTACTAGCTATAGATTTTCAATCACATATTGATCTTCTACATCTATAAAAAGGAAAATATAAGCAAAACAACATAAAATATTCCTTGAAGCTCTTTATATTAAAAATATAAATATTCTGAATCATCTTTGCTTTCAAAATTGGCAAATTTTTTTATTGAATATCATTTTTCCTCACAAAGAGAGAACTCACACAAGTCTATAACATACTCTGAATACAGATTTTTCTACATGAAACCTCAAGTTTGGATAGTATTATTCAAAAGTGTTTGTTAAGCTTTTTATTTCAAAATAGTTTTAGAGGCCAGTAAGTTGCAAAAATAGTAAAGCATTCTCTGTCAGTATTTCTTTCTCAGTCAGCTCTGAACTTAGAAGGTAAGGAGATTTATTCACTAGTCCCTTTAAATCACAAATATCTTCCCTTTATGTTCTCAATCCCTTTTTTAAAAAATTGAGATATAATTCACATACTATAAAATTCACCCTTTTAAAGCCACAAATTACATGGTTTTTAGTGTATTAATAAAGTTGTACATCCATCACCACTACCTGTTCCAGAACATTTCTATCATCCCCCAGAGAAACCCAGTATCCATTAGCTGCCACTCCCCTTTCCACTCCTCCTATTCCCCCAGCCCTTGCAGCCACTAATCTACTTTCTGTGTCTATGACAGACTCACTTTTTAACTCAGAATGGCCTGTGTAAGTCTCAAATAGTGTCACCCTCTGGATCACCCAGAGCAATGGTGACAAAGCATTTTATAAACAGAGTGCTGTGCTCTGCCTGCAGAGCTTTCTTCCATGTGGCTGATACCCATCATGGCAGTTTTGATGCACTTGCGTGGACAATGACAACTCTGTCAGAGCTGCGGCCTAGCCAAAGAGACTGGAATATGAATCCCAATTTCAGAAAGGTTAAGATGTGAAGAGGAAGAAACATCTACATCTTAGAAACAGTGGAACACCCTAATGAAAGGTTAGTTGTGACATTTCAGTTTTATGGGCATTGTATCATTGTCAAACATCATATCATCACATGTTTCTATTATCATCTGATCCCATTGCATATCTTCTGGTGAGCCAGTTGGATAATACAGCTGAGGAAATGTGAGATTATGAAATAGGATAGTACTGAGTTTCCATTCCAGCATGCAGCGAGTACTGATAATTTAATTAAAGATGTGTTCAGTTCCTATTTCAGAGTCATCTTGGAGCAAAGGCTAAACTACCCAGCAGTAGCTAAAGGATGAACTCAAAGGAACAGTGGATGGTATGGGAAGCAGGGTGGAGGTGAGCTTCATAAAGACAGAGGCAGGGCAGCATCCTTACCTCAGAGATACTCATGTCAAGACAGCACAATGACACCTCTTGCCCTCTCTCTCCAACCCCTGTCCATCTTGGTTATTTTCTGATGGCCCATTTTCCATCCTTTTCTGTCCTGCTCTGTACCCTAGGATGGCTGCTGCAGACCCATTGCCTGGTTGGTATAGTCCTCTGGCTTCTAGTGGGTTTGGTCAATGGGAGGGAAGTCAGAAGTGGGAAAAGTGAGTAGGTAGGGAATTTATCTCCTCTTCCTTACACCCCTCCTTCACCAGGGCTAGTGAGGGCCACAGTTTGGGCACTAGCTTTTTTCCTTTGCCTCCTTGCTGTTGGGCAATGCCTTCACCTTGTCTACAGTTCTGGTAACAGCTCCCTCCCCTTGTTCCTGCTAGAACCTCCCAGTATCTAGTTCCTGGATGCATTTACATCCCTTGTTGGTAGCTTTAATCTTGTCCACACCTCTGCAAATCATCCCTTTGCTAAACTCTCTTCAATTACAACCGTAAGTACACCCTGTTTCTGGCTGGAATCCATCAGCCTTCTGACTGAGGTGACTCACCAACAGCTTGGGTGCCTTTCCCTCCCTCTCTGGACCAGTGTCCCCTGCAGCAAGCACCCAGTTCTCTCTCCTACACAGTGCACTCTGTTCTGAAATAGGCATGGAGGTCTGCAATTTGGGGGCTAATAGGTAAAATTCAGGAGAAATATTAAGAAGTGCAACTTTGTCTACAGATAAAAGCCACATTCCACACATGGAGTTTACCTAATAAAAAAGTTGAGATTTTGATCCCTAAAGTCAGTATTTATTTTTCAGTTGCCTCTGAACTCAAAAGGTAAGGAGATTTATTTACTAATCCCTTTGAATCACAATAACCACCCCTTAGATTTCTATTTCCAGTTTCAGGCAGCCATCTTGCCATTTCACTAGTTGCTCAGATTGAACATACCCATACCAAACTCACAATATTCCTCTTTCTACCTCCAAACCTGGGGTATTCCAATGTTTCATATTTCATTCCATGGTCCATGCTCCACCCAGGTGCTCATGGCAGAAACCTGAAAGCCCTTCTTTTTTTAAAAAAAAATTTTTTAGTTATAGATGGAAACAATATCTTTATTTTATTTGTTTATTTTTATGTGGTGCTGAGGATCGAACCCAGTGCCTCACATGTGTGAGGCAAGCACTCTGCCACTGAGCCACAACCTTAGCCCCTGAAAGCCATTCTTAACAGGGTCTTCTTCACTCTTATATTCATGAATTTTCTGATAATGTAGATCCTGTTTAAGAAGAGGTGATTGTTAATATACTCACTTCTTTCCATTATCGTGGGTAAAACTTGTACAAGCCACCATCAACACTTGCCTGGATAATTGTTACAACTTCAAGACATACGGCTTCACCTCACTTTTGCCCTGTTCTCTAAACCATTTGTTATTCAGCATCCAAGACTTTTTATATGTTTTGAAATCAAATCAGATCATGATTTTCACCTGCATAGAAGTTATTAGGGTTCCTAATATTCTTAGGACACATTCCCAATGCTCACCATGGTGTAAAAAATCCTACAAGATCTGACCCCAGCCTATCCTTCTACCTTATCAAGAACTAAACTATAGGGGGCTGGGATATAGCTCAGTTGGTAAAGTACTTGCCTAAGCATGCACAAGGCCTTGGGTTCAATCCCCAGAACCACCATAAAAAAAAAAAAAAAAAAAAAAAAAGAACTAAACTGTTGGCACACATGGCATTCCAAATATATTGGCCTTCTCTCTGTTCCTTGAAAATGCTTTGCTCTGCTCCATCTCAGACCAGTGAACATTTGGTTCCCTCTGCCAAAGTGATCCTTCAGGCCCCACAACTCCAGCTCAGCCTTTTCACTCTGTCCTTTTTTGCCCGGGGCCCAGCCCAGGTCACGGACTCTTACAGTTCTGCACTTGTCCACATAACTCTTGTCACAGTCATCTGAATAAGCATTTGCTCCTTTTCTGAACAGGAACTATGTCTACCTCATTCACTTCCTAGGTCTGACAGCCTTACACACACCTTGTCATGGAGGGAAGTTCATACCCACCTGTCAAATGAACGAAAGAATGATCTTGGGCCTATCATTTTACCAGTATGAGCCTCAGTTTCTTCATCTGTTAAATGAGAAGAAGTGAAGTGCAGCTTCTTCCAATGTGAACATTTTATGCTGCTGTAATGTAAAGCACTGCTTTGCTTAAGCCATCCAGCTTGAGGTGCTTTGTCACAGGAGCCCCATGGAAACGATTACACCAACCTTCAGGAATTTATTCCTCTAGAGAAGAGGTTGGCAAACTATGATCCATAGGCCAAATACAGCCTGCTATTTGTTTTTGTATGACACATGAGCTAAGGATTTTTTTTTTAATTTTTTTTTTTTAGACATTGATGGGCCTTTATTTTATTCATTTATTTATATGTGGTGCCGAGAGTCGAACCCAGTGCCTCACACATGCTAGGCAAGTGCTCTGCCACTGAGCCACAACCCCAGCCCGCTAAGGATTTTTTTTAAGAAGGACATTTACAATCAATTTGATGATAGGGAATACTTACTTTGAATTTCAATTAAGCAAAACATTACCTCCTAAAAAAAGAATTCCATTTTTCTCATGGGAAGACCTTTATTGTAAAAAATGGTACTCGATTATTGTGGTATTTTTAATTTCATTAATTAACAATGTGCAAAAATTTATTCATTCTTGTTATATGAATACTTACACCTATATAATGAATGCAATTCTGCCTCTTGGCCAACAAAGCCTAAAATTTTGTCTATTTGGCCTATTACAGGAAAAGTTTGCTGAATTCTGCTTTAGAGGAATCTCAACATCACATTCTCATTTTACCAGGGAATTTCTAAGTATTAGTAAAAACATTTTAATTATGATAAAGATGCATAATTTTTATCTGCTTTCATCTTACATACACTTTTCCCCCATGTTGCTTTTTTTATAACAGCTTTATTGAGCAAATTGAATGATACAGTGTTCATGTTCCACATGATTTACCCATTTAGAGTGTAATGCAATGGTTTTTGTTTTGTTCTCTTTTGTTTTTAAGGTACTGAGGATCCAACCCACAGACATTCTTAAACTCTACCGCCAGTACTTTTTATTTTTTTTTATTTTGAGACAGGGTCTTGCTAAGTTGCCCAGGCTGTCCTAGAACTTGAATTTCCTCAGTCAACCAGCAGCAGGGGTTATAAGCATGCACCACTACACCCAGCATTAAGTTGTTCTTAATACATGTTGAGTATCTCTTATCTGAAATTCTTCAGAAGTGTTTTGAATTTTGGATTTTTTGTATTTGGGAATGTTTAAATATTCATAATGCAAGATATTGGGGATGGGACCATAGTCTAAATATGAAATTCACTTGCACGTTCTGTATATGGCCTGAAGGTGATTTTATAAAATATTTTCACTGTCCCTTTGTTTTGACTGTGACCCATCATATGAGGCCAGGTGTGAATTTTTCACTTGTAGCAACACGCCATTGCTCAAAAGTTTCAGATTTTGAACTGTTTTGGATTTTGGATCTTCATATTAGGGATGCTCAACTTGTTTACTCTGTTTTGCAACCATTAGCACAATCAATTTTAGAGGATTTTCAGCATTTCATGAAGAAATTTTATACTCATGGTACTCATCAGTAATCAATCCTATGTCCCTCCAGTCCTAGGCAACCACTAATCTGCTTTCTGTCTTTATTAATTTTTCCTACTGTGAACATTTCATGTGCATTTTCCATGTTACTTTTTTGCATTTGCTTTTGTTGATTTTGGAATTTTTAAATGTTTTTTTCAGTACTTTAAAACAAGAATTGGAAGAATTAATATGAGAAGTGCCAGCCTTAGGAGTCTTTGACTTCTCTGACATCCATCTTTACCATCCTAAAATTTAGCCCACAGATTTGGCCTGACTGGCTACATTTGCCTTTCAAAAATGTTAAATGACTGAATATCCTAAGGCCAGCAAACTGGCCAGTTCACACAAGTCTTAAACTTTCCAGTGTTTGGCTTTTTGAGTTTCTGAGATATGACATGTCAGGAATCAGCCCAAAACTATCTGGCATAATTTGTCAGTAAAATGAAATAGGAAGAAGCTGTGATAAAAAGAAAATTATTCATACAAATTATCCTTGAGAAATATGACATCATATTTGAATATTTCATTTTAACTAACATATTCTTTCAGAATCAAGATTTTTTAAAAATACATCCTTGGACTCACCAACTAATTATTTGTTTCTATTATTGTCAATAGGTTCTCTGACTGGAAACCAGCAATCCACCTTTCTTTGTCATAGTAATTAGTTATAATAGCTTCTAATGGGTCTTTAATTTCTTACTCTACCTGATAAAGAATCACAACATTTAAACCACCTCATCTGTTTGTTCCAGTTATCTATTGCTGCATAACAAACCACCCCAAAGCATATTAGCTAAAAAGCAACAGTCCTTCTATGATCTCTTGTGATTTCTTTGGGTCAGGAATTCAGGAAGAGCTGTCATGGGTGGTTCTGGCTTTGGGTCTCTTGTGCAGTTGCAGTCAGCCCTTGGCAGGAATGGAAGAGCAAGCACTGGGAAAGCATGGGATTACCAGGCAACTCTTTTTTCATGTGAGAACCTCTCTACATGGTCTTTCTACATGGGTGAGTTGTGCTTCCTCATAGCATGGGGCCACTTGTTGGACCACTGAAAATTCAGCTGCCAAGGTCTTATTTCCAAGTGGTTATAGGCCTGGCTAGGAGTTTTAGGAATAGTTCTGTTCTGTATCTCTTAAGCTGTTTGGGGATACAAATAACAGGAACCTCACCTAGATTAAATCATATGGAAATATTTATTACCTCATGAAACTAGAAATCTCAGATGAAATGGTTCCAACTCAACAGCTAACTTTGCCCATCAAAAACTTAGATTCCTTCTAGATCTTTCTGTTCTAAGTTCATCAGCATGTGGGCTTTATTTTTAACTCATGATCTTAAAATTGCATCTATAGTTTACTTGTTTGTCACATGCAGACACAACAAAGTTCAGTGCATTACTGGTTATCTCTTTTTATGAGTGAAAAGAAACTCTTCATCTGTTCTATTATAACAAAATATCTGAGACGAAGTTTAAATATCTGAACAGAAATTTATTTTCTTATAGTGCTAGAGGCTGGCATCTAGTGAAGGTTGTTAGCACAAAAAGATTGAGCTGGATGAAAACTTCACAGATCATCTCAGCCTTTCATTGAGAAACAACGTTTCATGCAGGAATGGGGTATGCAGGAACGGGGTGACACACCTCTGGGGGACCCACTTTCCTGTTGGAAAATGAGCCACTGGCCAAAGAAGGAGTTTGGGCTTCCATAGGTTATACTGAGAGGTGATTTAGTGAGCGTGTCAGTTTGGGCACTCAGGAATTTGGGTTTTGGGGTTGGGGCTCAGTGGCCAACACCTGAAGAGGACTTATCTTGCAAGAGATCAATGTTTCCCAGAGATGAGGAAAACCATTCTAGGTTTGATGAAACCCTTTCTCCCCATCTATGGCTAGCATCTGAAAAGGATTTATCTTGAAAGAGATGAAAGCTATCATTGTATGACTTTCTTTTTCACTCCCTAGGCCGCACTATCTTAAGGTTTTTCTCTTTCCATATCTAACAAGGGTCATCTTGCTGCATTATCATATGGCAGAAGCTAAAAGGGCAACCTCAAGCCTTTTTGAAATTGTTCTAATCCCATCCACGAGAGGTCTACCCCCATGCTTAACCACCTCTTAAAGACTCCACTTCTTTAATTCCCAATATTATCACATTGGGAATTAGGTTTCCACTACATAAACTTGGGGAAAACATTCAAATCAAAAACTTATTCCAGAAGCTCTGCAGCAAATTTCACTTTGTGTTACATTGGTCAGAGGTATATCATTTGTCTATTCCTAAACCAACCTCCAGCTCAAGAATGGGGCTAGCATGATTGTCTTACGGAAACACAGGGCATGTGTAACAGGACAAATTACTCAAACAAAATCAAGCTTCTGTTAAAAATAAAGAAAAGAAAGAAAAGGAGAAAGAATAATAAGATGTCTTGTAATATTTGGATTTACTCCAATGTAAAGGGAGAAATTTCTCACTTCTGGAATTCCTTCATCACTGGATGTCACCATAGTAAATACAATGGCTCAAAGAAGAAATCCAGAAGTTGTCTTTACCTTGTCTCCTAAGTACCTATTCCTTAAAACAACCCTCTTAATTCAAGTAATTTAATATTTTCTCCCCTCTTTTATTACAAATATTTTCCCTACTAGTTGGCCTGTCTCTAGTCATACCCTTCTCCCAATCCGTGTTCCACGTTATTGAGAGGGTGAAACTTTCTGTCATGGATTATCAGAGTGTTCTCCCTCGAGTCAGATCCTGGGAAAATGGACTTAAGTGTCACTATTACTGCCCTCCTTCCTCCAGCATGAGGAAGCATTAATTATATGGACAATAGTGATTTGTGGTTACAGACATGTAAAGAGTTCTGGTGCAAGAAGCACTCAAGAGATAGATGAGACTTAGAGAGACTCTGTCTCAAAATAACAAAAAAACCCCCAAACCCCAGTGTTTAAGTGACCCTGGCTTCAATCCCTGGCTCAAAAAAAAAAATGTATTCAAAATAGACTTTATAATATGAAAGTATAATTTTATCATTTATACTATCACTTTAAACATAGTACTAACTTAAAAATAAAAGTGCATATGTTTACTGTGGAAATGAAAATGTTTCATCTGGAATACCCAAAATTAAGTTTAATATATTCTGAAGCTCAGAGTTTTTGATACTTTGCTTTGAATATTATTCTTAGATGAAAGTTATGCTTGTCTTCAATTTCAGTTAGATATCTAGATACAGACCTTTCCTTTTTTAAAATTTTTTAAATTGTTGATGGATCTTTGTTTTGTTTATTTATCTATTTGCGATGCTGAGAATCAGTGTGTCACACATGCTAGGCAAGTGCTCTACCACTAAGCTATAAATCCAGCCCCAGGCCTTTCCTTTTTATGCAATAACAGAAAATCCAAACTTCTGCTTATTGTTTCCTATTTTTCCAACTTTCCTACTTCATGGTCACACAAAATTTTTAATCTGATTAGGACACACAAGCCTTGTAACGATTCCCAGTTTCTTCAGATATCCATTCGCCAGGCGACTTTCTTCCTTATATATAGAGCTTAGTATGAAATCCATGTGGCAATACGGCAAAAAGCACAAAACACCAAATAGAGAAAAAAAAATGGGCTACCAAAGTTTATGAATACATGTAATCATGATGGTAGCTAAATAAAATAAGCAATAAGTTACATGAGGATATACTCTAAATCATTAGTGTTTGATATTTTTGGCATGAGAGTAAGGGTGAGGTCACTTTAGTTGACTCACTTGACTCATTTTCTCTGCTTTAATATTTTACAAAGATCAAGTAAGAGCAGAAGAAATAAATCAAAGCCTGCATATGAAAAAGTTCCGGGGGGGTGCTGGGGTTACGGCGCAGTGGTAGCGTGCTCGCCTAGCACGTGTGAGGCACTGTGTTCGATCCTCAGCACCACATAAAAATAAAATAAAGCTATTCTGTCCACCTACAACTAAAAAAATAAATATTTTTTTTAAAAAAAGTTCTGGGAGCTGAGGTTGTGGCTCAGTGGCAGAGTACTTGCCTCGCACATGTGAGGCACTGGGTTCGATCCTTAGCACCACATAAAAATAAATAAACAAAATAAAGACATAAATAAACAAAATAAAGACACTGTGTCCATGTATAACTAAAGAAAATTTTTAAAAAAGTTCTGGAAGGGAACACATATACCCATACTCATGCAGGCATGTAGATGATATCTGCATTAGAGAGGTAAAAATATATGTGGCTTTTCTCCAGCCTTCTTCATGTTTTTCATATGTAATTTTAGGGTTTAATTTAAAAATAAATGAAGTCAGCAAAAAAATTTAATTATTCTACATATTATTAAAGAACTTGATAACCAGTTGGCCTAGTCACTTTCATGATATTTAATCCATGATTTCAGTCTTCACCTTCATATAAGTGCTATTTCACCCTCTGCAGGAATAGTCGTTGCTTTGGGCAGGAGTTGAGCCTTATGTCTCTTATTTTCTATTTTATTTTATTTTTTGCACTGATAGGGATCTAACTCAGGGCCTCTCACATGCGAGGCAAGTGCTATAACATTGAGCTACATCCCAGCCCATGCTTCTTTTAAAAACTTGGTTTTTCCTTCGTGGTATCTAATGCCCAGTGCTGACATATTATCACTCAGATCAATAATGCTGTGATTCAATGTGTAATAATTCATATTTCATTTGACACTTAATTAGGGCACTGTACTAATTACTCTAAGTAACAAAGGGTGGAGAAGATATATCCAATGCACTTCCTTTAAAAAGTAAAAGTTTTGAAGCCAAGCCTGGTGGCACACACCGGTAATCCCAGCTACTCAGGAGGCAGAAGAACCTCAAGTTCAAAGCCAGCCTGGGCAACTGAGTGAGATTCTATATCAAAATAAAGACAAACTTTTAAAAAGTGGCTGAGGCTGTAGCTCATTGGTAGAGTGTCCCTGGTTCAATCCCTAGTTCTGGATATGTGGGGAGGTAAAAGCTTTGAATTTTACTGTTCCTACAGAGGTGTTAAGTTGAGAACTTTTGGGAAAAGACCATGAGAGTCTTAAAAGATGTAGTGCTTTTCAATGACACTCAGCCTCATATGTTCTCTTTTTTATAAGTAAGATTATGACTACTATCTTCTGACAAAATATTAATATCCAGAATATATAAAGAGCTCAAAAAACTTTACACCAAAAAAATCAAAGAAACAATTAATAAATGGGCAAATGATCTAAAGAGACACTTCTCAAAAGAAAAAACACCAATGGCCAACAAATACATGAAAAAATGTTCAACATCATTAGCAATTAGGGAAATGTAAATCAAAACTACACTGAGATTTCACCTCACACCAAATAATAAATTCTGGAGAGGAGGTGAAGAAATAGGAAATTTTTTACACTGTTGGTGAAACTATAAATTAGTACAACCATTATGGAAATCAATGTGGAAGCTCCTCTAAAGACTAGGCATGGAACTATCATATACCCAGCTATACCACTTCTTAGTATTTACCCTGAAGAATTAAAGTCATCTTACTACAGTGATATATGCATATCCATGTTTATAACAGCACAATTCACAATAGCCAAACTGTGGAACCAGACTAGATGTCCATCAACAAATGAGTAAAGAAAATGTGGTATATATACATGTGGAATTTTATTCAGCTACAAATAAAGATGAAATTATGGCATTTGTAGGAAACTGGATGGAACTAGAGACCATTGTGTTAAATGAAATATGTCAAACTCAGAAGGTTAAGGTCTTACATATTCTCTAATAGGTGAAGATGGAGAGGAAAAAGAAAAACAAATGTGGGGGTAGATCTCCTAAAAATAAAAGGGCGATAAGTAGAAGAAAGGGACGAAGGAGTAGGAGGTAAGGAGGGAGGGGGGAAAATGCTGGGGAGTGGTATTGGCCAAATTATATTCTTACATCGTGTGCATATACAAATATGCAACAATAAATCCCATCAATATGTACTATAATGCACCAATAAAATGTGGAAAGAAAAGATTACTACTGCTAATTAATTAACAAATACTTTTACGTTGCTTTATGTTGTAGGTCATATTTTGAAATGCAATTGTGAAATAGTGGAAATAGATTCAAGAGTCCAGAGGTCTGGTTTCAAGTTCCACTCAGCAACTATCTGTATAGACATGTGCAAAGCACCTAAAATCTTCGGTGCTTGTGTCCTCAAGTGTGATGTGAGAGTGGGACTCAGTTATTTACAGAGTTCTTTTCAAGATAAACCTTCAGCTATCTTCTTTTGACACATATTAGAGACATCATATGACTTTAAGGTGAAAACGATTTTATTACCAGTTCTGAAAATGCTAATTCTAAATCTGAACAACTAATTATTGGATCTTGTGCTTGTGAAACATCAGATACTACCACTGTTACAGAAATCAAGTCATACTTACAAGAAATGCTGTATATGCAAAACTAGGACATAATTCTATAGGGCCTACAGATTATAAACATAGAGACCAAAAAGAGAGAAGCTGTTTAAAAATGAATATTCTATGATCGCGTTTTAAAGCTCTCATGTACTAAGATTTCATTTCTCTGGGAGTTCACTAACTTTACATTTCAGTTCCTCATAAAGTGGTGAGTGGGGCAGGTTTCTTTAGAGTTCTTATTTTAGGGACTGTCCCTTCCCCTTAGTTTGCTTTAAAAATGGTGGCACACATACTCATGTTGGATGGTACGGTGAAAAGACAAAATTGTTGACAGGATCTGCCTCTGGGGCCACATTGCAAATTATTTATGAATTTTTGAAGTTAGTCTATATAGTTCTGTTTTCTTGACAGAAATTCCTTCTGTATCAGCAGCATTTCAGATTAGAAACCTGGAACTTGTTCTTGATTCTGAGTTCTCCTTAATTCCTTAAATCCAGTTGGTCACCAACGCCTGTAATATCTCTGTGATGTTTCTTGAATGTTTTCCTTTCACTTTATTTTTACTTCATTTCCACATTCCATATCCTGGTCTATTTGAGACTCACATTTCTTTCACTGCAAAGACCTCTTAGTAGAGATTTTGTCTGGTACTGGTCTCATTTTCCTCAAACAGCCTCTATTACAGCTCTCCCTACTCGAAGAACTTGCCAGGTTTTTCTCCATTGCCTATGAGATAAACCAAGATACTCCACCTGGCATTCTGACCCTTCCACAGCCAAATTATTTTCCTCTATGTCTTATGAATATAGACACATTAGTTAAGTAATATTAGCTGCTATAACAAATGCAATGACTCAAAAAAGATAGTAATTCATTTCCTCATTGTCTGCGTTCCAGGCTAATCCATGCAGTCACTCGGTTTCTTCCATCTTGTTTCTCAGCCATAAACTCTAGGATATTGTTCTCAACAGTAGAGTTAAATATGGATCATAGGACATCTTTTTAGCCTACAACAAGGCAAAAAAGAAGTAGGCTCACCATCTCACAGGCTCTGTTTTGTATGTGGGTGGGGGTGCAACATGTCTCTACTTGAGGATAACTGGGAGACAGAGTGCAGTTGAGCAACCATCCGCCAGGCTACAATTAATACAGGAAAAGAAGAGAAGGGAGCTGTCTGCCACATGCTCTCCACTCTAATTGGCCTGGTCTCTCCAGCACTCATTTTTAAAAATTTGTTCTAATTAGTTATACATGACAGTAGAATGCATTTTGACACATTATACATAAATGGAGTAAAATGTCTCATTTACCTGTTTGTACATGATGTAGGGTTACACAGGTTATGTAATCATACATGCACATAGGGTAATACTGTCCAATTCATTCTACTATCATTCTTACCCCCATGCCCACCCCCTTTACTACCCTCTGTTTAGTCCAAAATACCACTATTCTCCCCGCTCTTATTTTGAATTAGCATCTGCATATCAGAGAAAACACTCAGCCTCTGGTTGTTTGGGACTGGCTTATTTCACTTAGCATAATATTCTCCAGTTACATCCATTTACTGGCAAATGCCGTAATTTCATTCTTCTATAAGGCCTAGTAATATTCCATTGTGTATATATATCACAGTTTCTTTATCCATTCATCTGTTGAAGGGTACCTAGGTTGGTTCCATAGTTTAGCTATTGTGAATTGAGCTGCTATAAACATTGATGTGCCTGCGTGTGACGCTCATTTTTTCTCTTTCCTCTCCTTTTCTCCATGTGAATGGCATCCATCCTGCTTAAGTATTACCTCCTTCGGCTAGCATTGCAGACATTTTCAAAGAATACTTCTGTGTGCTCAAGAGAGTGGAAATGCTTCTAGGAATGTAGAAAGATCTGAATTCCCATTCTTTTTTTTTATTTTTTGACTTTATTTATTTATTTTTATGTGGTGCTGATTGAACCCAGTGCCTCACACATGCTAGGCAAGCGTTCTACACTGAGCCATGACCCCAGCCCTGCCTGAATTCCCATTCTTTATAAGATGTCCACCTCCCTTCCCTTATTTTTGTCTTTTACAACTCTTAAATTCATGGAACTGAATTTCAGAGATCTCAAACAATATTTATCTATCAAATAAATAAACAGGAAAGCAGGAATAGGAGTGGTCAATGGCACAAATCCACTAGTAATAGTTGAGTCTGGCTGCTGCAGTTATGTGTCCTGAGTAGTGGAGGGAACACCACAGCCAGTTGGGCAATGCTTACAGTACTCCAATTGTTACCAGGGTGTAATCCTGATAAAGCTTTTTGTTTGTTTGTTTGGTATAAGAAATTGTGGCCTAAACTGATGTAAAATATTTGCATAAATGGTATAACAAAGTTAACCCAGATGAAGAGTGCATGAACGGGAAATAATCTGGCAATGTTTATCTATAATGCTTTGAGGCAGAGACACAATGAATCTGATGAAATATAAGAATAACTACCTATACATGCTGAAGTATTTAGGAGACAGTGTCCCAGTGTCTCCAACTTATTTTTAAATATATTTTTTAAAATCAAAGAGGTGAATTTGGTGGACAGAGAGTTGGAAAAATGACTAAGTAGGTGATAGGGTAAATATGGCAAAATATTAATGGTAGAATCTAGTTGGTAGATACACAGATGTTCCCAGCAAAATTCTTTCAGTTTGGTTGTATGTATAAAAATGTTTATAATAAAACAGAAAAAAAAACCACTGCTAATATATTTGAGTGCTTTTCATGTGTTGGGCACTTTACATTTGTGATCTCATATTCAGTTTTCACAAGCCTGTGAAGTAGGTATTACATTATTACCCCAAGTTTACAACTAAAGAGGGCAGGTGACTTTCTTACAGTAATGTCTCACAGTTAATAATCTCAGCTGAGCTGATATTCAAAGCCAGGTCTCTGTATTTGTAAAGCCCTTAGTTATGGGCCACAAGGATAATTCAACAGATTTTTTCCCCACAACCTCCATTAAAGGAGTTTTCAATATTATTGAACTGTGTTCTAAGGAAATGTGTGGCTTTGGCTTGAAAGCTGAGGCAGGTCCTCTCTAGAAGAGAATTGAGCAGGCTACTGCCATGGATGCCACAGAGTTCTTTATCAGATATAGGCATTTTTACCTAATTAAGTACAATTTATCTTTACTTTGATTATGGGTTGTTTGTTTTTTGGTTTTTTGCTTATAATGTTCAAGAACTCTTTGCCTATCCCAAGGTATGTTTTCTTCTAGAAGTTTTATTATTTTACTTTCACATGTATGTATGTGATCCTTTTAAAATAACTTGCGAGGTATGGTGTGAGGTTGTGGTCAGATTTCATTATTTTCCATAGATATCAAATTTGTCCCAGAAATACTTATTTAAAAGACATCTTCTCCCCCGCCCCCTTACTACAGTGGAGACTTTGTTGTAAACAAGTGACTGCATGTGTATGGGTCTGTTTCTTGCAATCTCTAACTCAGCCCATTGTTCTATTTGTATAACTTTGTGCCAATACCACACAATCTCAATTTCTGTAGTTTTATAACATATTTGGATGTCTAGTGGTGTAGATTCTTGGCTTTATTCTTTAATATTTCCAGGGTTATTTTAGGGCATTTGCATTTTTATATACATTTAATAATCACTTCCTTAGTTTTCATAAATAATACATTGTGATTTCAATTGGAATTCATTACATCAACAGATTAGTTTGGGGAAAACTAATGATGTAATAATATTAAATCTTTTCCTACACAAACATGGCATGTCTCTGGGAAGGAGCATTTTAGGAAAGGCAGAGAGACAAGAAAAGACCTGCTTTTATAGATATGAGGAGCTATGAAGCAGTATCAGCAAGGGATAAAGTGCAAAGTGTGGAGTGCAAAAGAAGGAGGCTGCAGAAAGGCAGTGGACAGATTTGGGGAGTAATTTGTAGTCCACGTGCAATTGAACTGGGAGCAGCTGATGATTTTAAGGCATAAGAGTGGTATGGTCTGATAAACCTTCATAAAGATGATTCAAGCAGCAATAGGTCTTAATGGTTTTTAAAAGGGACAAAAGTATAGATAGGCACAATAGTTAGGAGACCATTAGTAGTTTGGATGAATTCTGATGAAGAGTTGACCAAGGCCAGTGGCAGTCAAAATGAACAAGAGGTCTGGGGGTGTAGCTCAGTGGTAGAATGGGTACTTAGCATGATTCTTATTTGATTGGCAAAATCAACAGGATATTGTGATTAGATGTTGTGGGGACAGTGAGAAACAGAGTCAAAGGTGGCTCCCAAGTTTCTAGCCAGTGTCTGGATATACAGTGGTACAGAGAAGTTGAGAGGAATAGTAAACGTGGGAGAGAAGATGCTGGGTAGTTTAAGACCGGGATGCTTAGGGTATTCCATTAGGGATGGCTAGCAGACAACTAGATACGTAAGTCTGAAGTCCTGTGAGAAATCCAAGCTAAATATGCTCCTAGGATCATTAATAAAATAATTTGAATGGATGGGCTCATCCAGGAGATGTTATGTGGCTTAACAGGTATTATGAATCTTTCCTGCATATTCTCATACTTAAATTTTATTAGTTTATCTTCTTTTTAAGGATAGTACTGCCCATTGATATCCCTTGGCTAAAACCATATTAGAAATACTGTTTACTGGTCAACATTATGTTTAGACCACAAATTTCATACAGGCAATCAGTACAGCTGGATAAACCTTCTAAAGTTCCACTCCCAGACCTTGTCTTCAGTTTCTCCGCTTCCTCAAACCTTCTATTCCCTCTTTATCATCTACTCAGCTGAACTTTACTTCACTAAAAGCAAGACAAAATGACAACTGATCACCTCATTTTTATACCATCAAATCCACCAGGCTTGCTCCATTCGCTCTGCCTTCCTTCTTGTTATTACAGATCTCCCCATTCCAGTCTATGGCCAACCCCACTGCCTGTGCTCTGGAGTTCCACCTTTCTCTCTTCATTTGTGTGCTTACTCCCTTCTCTCCATCACCATCAATTTCTCCTTCACTATGGAGTTAGACCCATCTTTACCAAATATGCCTTACTATCACCCCTCTGGAAATAAAAATTCTATGCAAGAAACTGCTGGTGTTCACTGATATCCATTTTTGTCTTTTTCCTGGTCACACTGCTAAATTACATTTCTCGAATTATATTTCTCAGCACCCCTTTAGAGGTCTTATGGAAAAGAGTCTGTGTTCAGAGGAATGTGTTCCACCTTTAGGCCTGGTTCATACAAATCTCTCATTGTGATCTACTCTCTTTCCATTTGCAAGGCAGCTTGAAAGATGCTGGGGTCCCTGGGTCACTCCTGGAGGAAAACCATCCAACTCACACTGGATTGTGACTTTAAGTTAACCTATTGCGACTGAGGTTTAGTGATAGCGCTTAGCATAATACAAATCCACATCCTCCTCCAGCTTTTGCCCCATTTATCTGTTTCCTTTAACACTCTTCAAAAGTTGTTGATACTCATCATTTCCACCCATTTTTTTCTCAATCTGCTCCAATTCAGCTTTCATCACCACCCTTTCACTGATGTGGTTCTTATCAAGATCACTAATGATCTCCGTTTTGCCAAATTCAAGGTCATTTTTTTATACTCACCTTTTTCAATTTCGTCCAAAATTCTTCTCTCACCAAAATCTCATTATATCTGACCTCCTTGGATCATCTCCTCACTAAAACACTAGTCCAGACTTTTACTTCTCAGACTATTTTAACAGCTTCCTAGCTGCTCTGCCTTTACTCCTGCCTCTAGTTAGCATATACTAACAGTTTAACACATCAGCCAGAGTAAACATCTCATACTCATACATCAATTACCCACTTAAAAATTTCCAAAGGAGCCAGGCACAGCAGCGCAAGCCTGTAATCCCAGCACTTAGGGAGGCTGAGACAGGAGAATCCCGAGTTCAAAGCCAGCCTCAGCAACAGCGAGGCGCTAAGCAATTCAGTGAGACCCTGTCTCTACATAAAAACACAAAATAGGGCTGGGGATGTGGCTCAGTGGTTGAGTATTCCTGAGTTCAATCTCTGGTACCAAAAAAAAAAAAAAAAAAGAAAGAAAAATTCCAACAGGGTTCCATTGTGCCCTGTAAGGCCCTTCATGACCTGGCCCCTACTTCCCTTTTCCATCTCAGACTACTATAGCCCTACTGCCTTCTTCCAGTCCCTCAGAAGGATGTGGTGCTTGCTATTTCCCTCCATTGGAATGTTCTTTGCTTGTATCTTCCTGTGGAGGCCTTTCTTAGTGGTTGGATCTCAGCTCAAATGTTACCTCTACAGTGCATTTCTCTACCTGACATTCTACCCTCATCTCTTTATTTTGTTTATAGCGATAAAGTAACAAAATATTTTAATAATAGTATTTAAAATCTTATTTGGTAACATACTTGATGTCTTTCATGTAGCACACAGCTGCAGGAAGGCAGATTTTTATCATGTTAATCTAGTGTATACATCACAACCTAGAAGGGCATCTGGCAAAGTAGATATCTGTTGAAGAAACACATTAAAGACTATAAGCCCTCAAGGAAAAATAACATGTGCCATTCTTTTCTATATAAACTGCAATGGCCAGACGTATCAGCTATACAGTAATAAACATTTTTTCCCAGCATAAACCCTAAAAAAGTCTCTAGGAGTTCTAAGCCTTGGCTCTCGGCTCCAAGATGTAACTTCCTATTTTATTTCTTTTGGATACAGAAAACCAACAGGTAGGAAATGATTGCACACACGCGGCCTTATTAAGTATTGAGGTTTTTTTGGTCTTTGCAATGTCTTTAAAGGATCAGCTATGATATGCACCACAGTATGATTTAATGCTTACTCAATTATAAAACTGTTACTTTTTTGTACACTGTATATTTTTTGTGGAAAGGATATTTTGGGATCGGCAAGATTTTATTTTTAATGATTTCTTCCAGAGACTCCTCCGGTTTGGGCCACTCATAAAGCAGGTTAATATTCCCTATTCCTTCCCTCTCCAAATAGTTATTTTAGGCACCATGGGGGCAGAGAAAAAGCGTGGAGCTTTGGAATCAAATAATCTTAGGTTTAAACCGTTTTCCCTTTTACCAGCATTTTGATGTACTTCTCCAAATCCCAATTAACTCATTTATAAACCAAGGATAATAACGCATCGTAGACGAAGTAAACAGGTCTTTATCAGCAAATGAAGGAAATATAGTAAGGAAATAAAGTTGTACTGGATCCTTTAATGTACTAAATGCTCGTTTCAGTGCCCCCTTCCTCATGGGTATCTGTCAAATCTCATGATCTAGTGTCCACTCACACTGCATAACGATAAACTCGCAGTGCAGACCTTTTGAGTTTAAAAGGTTTTAGTAGATAAAATACGTAAAGTTAACCAAGCCCTCACCACGCAGATATAAAGAGGGAAAATCAGACTGCGGGGGTCCCCTATGCAAATACACGAATTACAAATGAACAACAGCCGACGGCTGCTTCCGCACTTCCCCTCCAGGGCACGCTGGGACGCCCGCGCTCCAACGCGCCCGGGCGCGGGGGTGGAGATTTGCATGTGCGAAATCGGGAAGAGGGGGAACCACCTATCGAAAACCCCGGGCCATTCTCCACACCCCCCGTCCTCCCCCACCCGAGCCCAGAGGCCGCCCGGCCCGCCTCCAGGCGCTCCCGGGCGACCGACCCTCTCGACGTCACCTCACCCTCCCACCTGCTCCTGAACTTTAAGCCACGCTGAGAAGGACAACCCGGAGGAGGGGGATTTCTCGGGAGCCGGCAGCCTTCTCGTGCTCAGAGCCGTCGCTTTCGGGCTCCCGGAGCTCCCTACGGTTCCCTCACTCGAGCAGGTCCTGCACTCCAGCTCCTTCAATTAGACCCACTCCCGCAGCAACTCCACGCGTGAGGGCGGGGAGCGCGCGGGGGCGGAGCCGGGGCGGGGCGTGGGCTACTCGGTGCGGGTGCGCGCGCGCCAGCCGCGAGAACGCTCCGCCCCCCGCCCCTGGGAAAGGCGGTGGCGACGGCTACGTCAGCCGCGGGAAATTCCCCTCCCTCCGGGCTGCCAGCCTCTAAGCCGGGCGGGTGCTAGGCTCTGGTCCAGCTCCGCCCCCTGCCCCTGTCTCCCGCAGGCTGGACGGGCGACACCGGTGACCCTGAGCGCGAGAATTCAGGGGGTGAGAAGGTGTGAGCCGCAAGCCTAGGGGAGGGCAGGAAAGAGGAGGAGCCCGGGGGTGATCAGGGGGACTGGAGTCCCGCCGGCAAAGGTCCCGCGGCCTCCTGACTGGCGGCTGTTTCGCTGAAGGCCTCGGGTCCCGACGTTTGGAGCTGCCGTCACGGCGGCGCGGAGAGCGGAGCCATGGCCTCCGGTGAGTGCGCCCGGCGCTGGCCGGACAGGGAAGGAGCTCTTCTGCGGGGTCGTGCTGCCCTGGGATTCGGGATCTCAGTTTTGATGGCACATTCTGGCTTTGAAATCGCCTCATCTGGCAAATTGTCAGAAAAACTTACCTGCTTTAGTGTTTGCGTGCGAAATCAAAGCCGCGCTCTGTAATCTGATGCTATTATAATAGCCGGAACTTTAGAAATTCCCAACAACTTTATTTGGGGATTAGGGAAGTAATTAAATAAGAGAGGACGAAGAGTTCTCGTATTTAAAGGCTGAATTGTATTGAAATGGTGGTTTTATATTTTTGGACGAGAATGAGGAACCTTCAGACGCCGGGCGAACTCTGACTCTTTTTAGTTTAATTTCATCAAGTTCCAAGTTCTTGTGCTGACAGTTATACAAAATGTGGCGCCGACGTAAGTTTCGTAGTGTTATTTTAACAGGTATTAGGTGAAAACGAAGCGGATAACTTTTACTGTGAACTCCAGCGCAGACTTTTCTAGTTTACCGAGACGTCTAATTCCAAGCCCCCCTCTTGTTAGTAATAAGGGGGAAAGGATTTTTAAACTATTTATGCTTTAAAATAATGGCTAGGAACGAGAACAACTGTATCGCGTAATGTAAATATTTCTTTTCGTTAATAAATGGTTGGATTTCTTGCTTTGCGGGGAAACTAGTAAGAAACAGCTTGCAGGGAAAGGGAGGAAGAGTTGTATGTATAGCCATGGTGTTGGGCTGCCTGTAACTCAAAGCGGGTGAGTCGAGTACACTAGGTTGGATCATTACCAGGATTTTGGCAAGGCGGGACGGCGGCGGGGGCGGGGGGCATTTCCCCAGCGAAAGGAGCGTCGCGAGCAAAAGCAGGAAGGCCTAAAATGACGCATTAAGACTGTAGTAGGAGGCTGAATGAAGGGTCTTGTTTGTTCTTGATCCGCACGCTCCCAACTGCCTCCTTTAGTGACCCTCGGTAGAAAGCTGATGTCTAGTAGAGAAGAGGAAGTAGAAAGCATAAAGAACCTCTTTAAAGGGTTGAGCTGAACAATACCATAGCTTCTGCTGTAGGCAGAAAAGGAAATTGGGGTGTTTCACATGACATTTGATTTCAGTTTGTCTGTGGTTTTCGTGTGAGAAGACAAGTGTAGTTTAAAATATTTCAACTTTCCCTTTACTGACTTAAATGACCCCAGACTTTTAGATAGCCTTGTAAATTTATGAATTCATTAGATGTTTAGATTAAAAGTACAAAGATGACTTCAAATGTTTAATTTACTGGTTATCAGGAAGAAATGTATGAAAGAAGTATGGTGAGCATTGTAAGTAAAAAAGGCCCAAAGTGGGCTATTTGACCAGACTAATATTTCCTATATGTAAAACTTTTCTGAAAGAGAAAAAACAATCATTTCTACATGGACTAAGACCCACCTGATTTTAAAATGTGGTGCAACTTAAGCTTGTTTAATGGCACTATATTTTTGTTGTTATGAGGACTGAGTCTCTAAATTGAAAGAGGAAATGTAAAGAAACTGAAAGTTTAAAGGTTTGGAGGTTGTAGGGTGGTTATCTTTTTTGGTCTTTTCTTGAAAGTTGCATTAAATGGAACTATTTAACATTTAAATAAATTGTAATTCAGTTATTTGAGACTACTAGACCAAAAAAATGTTTAAAGGAGTCAGGGCATACTTAATCAGTTGCAAAGACGTTAACGAGAGAAAAAGATTCATTAAATTATAAACTACTATCCTGTTTTGGATTAGTAATTTAGCTGAAAGAGTGACAGGGAATAGATTTGCTTAATGAGTTAATTATAGTTTAATTTAGATTGTGTTTGTAGTAAGGTAGTATTAAAACCTCAAAAAAGTATTTTTATTGATTACCAAGCATTTAAGACCATATCTTCATTCCTCACCAGATGTTCTATGTAAATAAGTATGTATATTTGAAGAGATGATGCCTATAATATAAAAGTAACATAAGATCATAATTATCAGCAAAATCATGGAAATGCCATGAGTAGCTGGGACTTTATATAATGATTCTAGATTTCATTCATGTAAATTGGCAGGTTAATTATTTAGGGTTTCACAACTTGGTTATTGTTTTTCATTGCCCCCTCCCCTTTAAATAATATACCTGAGTCTAATTTCTTGACACAACTAATTAGAATAGGCAAAGTGGAAAAAACGTGTTCCCAAACCCGCCAAAGCTATGCATAGTTAAGTAGACAGTATCCTTGTATATTTATGAGTCTATTCTATTTAATATAAGTACAATTAGGTATTTTATGTCTGAATTGAAAACTTCTTTTTCAGTAAAAAGAGCAAAATGTTCTTGTGTGGCATGTGGCTGTGTGTTTACTAATAATTAGTACTCACTTTGTTTAAATATGACTTAAAATTTAGATAATTTCTTTTTATTCACATTGTTCTGTGGTATGACTGCTATGTCACAAAATAGGAAGTACACAAAAAATTGTTTTTGTGAACCACATTACTTACCACCTCTTTGTAGTGTGAATTTCAAGAGAACTATTTTTCTCTTGAGTAAAGAGAAAAAATGGATGTAAGTATGAGGCAATTACTCTTTAATAATAGAACTGGAAGTTAGGAATGGATAGCTAGTGCAAATGACTTATTTTTAAGGAAAAGATTGCACACAAACCTGAATGTTCTTTTAGAACTGTAACATATGAAAAAGATAACAGTGATATAAAAATTAAAGTGATATGTAATAAACAAAGAGAATAAGTGAATAAAGTGACATAGGGAGTCAGATCATGAATCATAATTAGGAACATCTGGGGATGTGTCCTATCGTTCTTTAATATAACTTGCACTTAGTAATTCCTTTTGTTCCAGCTCTTTCCCATTTGTGTTCTTTGCACATGATTGCGTTTGTAGGCACGTGACCCAAATATTATATAGGATAGACTTACACTAAAAAAATTATTTGTTTATTTGAAGTTCATATTTAACTCGCCCTCCTGTATTTGTAAGTCTGGCAATCTTAACAAATGATTTGGACCTGTCATGTGTTTTTTTAATTTAAATACCTGTATAATCTGAGACAGATTAAACATTTCTCTACTTTTTCACCCAGTAGGTAAAAAGTTTTTCAAGATGTGATTTTTTTCTCCCACCTCTACAGCAGTGGAATCTCTTTGCAAAATCTATAATGTCTTTTATTTACTTTGTGGTGCATACATCAGCTGAATACTCATTTGAAAATTCCGTTACCTGGATTCTTAAGGCCAAATTCAAAGTTAGCCTGTTGTATTGAAGTAAACTTTGGTAGACTTGGTTGGAGAAAAAAAGAATAGATCCTATTTTCTTTTTCTTCACCATGAGTAGAGGTGATATTTGGAAAAGTATGCATTCTTAGCCCCATTTGCTTCTTTGGGTCCAAGGCAAAATGTCATCCAGGACCTCTGAGATAAAGGCACTGTAGTCAGCTTCCTTAACTGTGATATTTTGACACATTGGCATTTCAATTATTTGTGTATTGTATTGCAGGAAGTATGTTACTGATATAGTTAAAATATTTATTTTGTAAATGGTTTATATTAAAAACAAATTAGAGCAGTCGAAGGCTATCCCCGTGTCTCTTTCTCTTGCTTGCATTTGAGTAACTTGGTTTGAACAGGAGGGAGAGAAAAGGGAGTTACAACTAGCCAGAATTGCTCTGCCTTCTTTATTCACCAAGCAGACCTGAATTTGGGATTGCTGCTTCAGATATGTACATCATTGTTTCCACTTCTTCATGTTTTGGGGCAATGGTTCTTGAATTAGGAATGTGTTAGACTGGCTTGAAAGGCTCTTTTGGAAACAGCTTTACCCTTAAAGAGTTCTTCCCCTTCAGAGCTCAGGTGGGGTCAGGGCATGTCCTGTGTTTTGGAAAAGCTACTTAGGAGGTTCTGTTGTACATTTCCAGTACAAATTTTGTTCTGAGGATTTCATTGAATCTAAATACTTGCTTATACCAAGATGAATTATTTTATTAAACGAGGCTATATTTATTTTAGATTGCAGGTTATATACTGTATCTGTTATTGTAATTTTATCCCTAGATGCTTTTTGTTTGTTATTTCTTAAATTTGGCATCCTGGAATCCAAGCTGTAACTGTAGCTAATGTCATTCATAATTTCTTTTTCAGATTACTTCATATAATTTTAAACTTTATCGTTTTATCATCTGTAAAATGATAAAATTTTTTATCTGTAAAATGCAATAAGTTCTTTCCTTATGAAGATTAAAGTTAAGAGGATCAAATTAAATGAGAAATATATATATATAAAGTTCTTTTAAATTATGGTAAATGACTATAATGTAATTAATATTTTCACTGTATACTTAATACTGGTTCCTAATGCTAGCAATAACATTTTAAATATATATATATGTATACATATATATATTAGTTGTTGATGGAATTGTATTTATTTATATGTGGTGCTGAGAATCGAACCCAGTGCCTCACACATGCTAGGCAAATGCTCTACCACTAAGCTACAACCCCAGCCCTAGGAATAAGATAGATGATGGAAAGTCACTACCCTAGGTACATGTATGAAGACACAAATGGTGTGAATCTATCTTGTTTACAACCAGAGAAATGGAAAACTGTGCACCATATGTGTACTATGACTTGAAATGCATTCTTTTGTTTAAAAAAAAACAACTAAATTTTAAAAAAGATTTTAATAAATGTGGTACTGGTTATTTAGCCCAGTGGTGGAGCTCTTGCCTTGCATGCGCAAGGCCCTGGATTCAATTCCCAACACCATGAAAAAAAAAATTTTAGTGAATGTGTATATTGCTGACAATTTCTTTGATTTCAAGGTAATTTTTTTTTAATACAAAACCCATACTTTGATAGGTGTGATTTTTTAAATAGCACTCTTTTTCCTTAGTGCAAATAAATCATAAACATACATTGCAAAAATTTGAGCTATATTTTCAAATGTTCTGGTCTGCATTAGCATTTTACAATACTGTTCAAAATATAGGCGACAATCCTAGTTTTGCACAGTATTGGTTAAAGAAAAATATAGTAATCAAATTGTTTAGAACCAATTTTGAAGACATTTCAGTGCTTTCCAAAACTGTAGTGACTTTCAGTGATCTTAGTTAAGAGTACTCATTTTCCCTACAATTCCCTGATTTATATTTTACCACCTTCTATTCCATTGATGACAACATTTCAGCACTTTTTATCTGCGGGAAGAGTGGCACTTGCAAAACAGTACTAAGGAAGGAAATAACTGTCGCATTGTACTGACACATAATATAAATTATAGGAAGTTTTAAAAATCGTAACTACAGATAAAGAAATCAGAATATGCATGGGTATGAGGAAGGTGTAGCAATTCTAGTACCTATAAAGCACTACGTTTTCCATTAGCAGAATCTAATAAAG
The DNA here is from genome assembly GCA_004024805.1 of Geosciurus inauris. Lineage (NCBI taxonomy): Eukaryota > Metazoa > Chordata > Mammalia > Rodentia > Sciuridae > Geosciurus > Geosciurus inauris. The sequence continues at coordinate 435,230 of PVHX01000019.1, forward strand.
ATGATCTATTAATCATTAGCAAGTCCTTTGATGTTTGAGTAATTGTACAAAGAGAAGATCTTCAGATTTTAAATCATTCACCCAATAGATATTTACTTAATATTTGTATATAAGACACTTATGAATAATGTAATTTCTGCCTTCAAGATATCTAAAAAAAGTAAAGCAGGTAGCTTTATTTCAAGAACAAATAAAATGAATCCTCCCGGAATTAAAGTTACTTGGAATAATTGTTATAAAGAAAAATACTATGAGTATTTACAGAAAGAGGAAATTATTTTCAACTGGGGAACTATAGAACATTACAATAAATTTGGTTACTTGGTTGTTAGTGAAACTTTTTACCAATTAAGAACTTCCGTAAAAGAAAAAGTAAATTTCAAGAACTTTTCAGTACCCAGTATTATATGGTAACTAATATTTAGGTCGTTTTCAGCATTTAAAAAAACTTTAAAAAGTAGTATTCTATTTAATCTTTTTAACAACTGCTTTTCTGTTCTTTTGTCTATAGACTTACTTCATAAACACACTGTATAGTTTAAAAAAGTGTCAACAAAATGCTGCTCATTTTGCTCGCAATGAGCCTAGCATTTTTATTTATACTCTTTCTCCAAAAACTTAACAGCTTACCATCAATGATGTCATTCTATACCAGTTTCCCACCAAGACACCTTAAAGTAGTAGGCAGGGATTTATTTGACCTTTAGTTCAACCACATAAATTATTTAAGATGTCACTGAAAAATACTGTTGATTTTAACAACTATTGAGAGGGAACTATACTTCTCTTAGATATTCCTACAAAGATAGGAAATGTTTGAAATTGTAATGTGATTTGGAAAGATAAAGGGACATGTAAATTGTGAAATACTCATTTGTATGCATGCCTTGTGGTTTTTCAGTAAAATTGAAATAAGAGTTATGAACTTGATTTAGTTTTTCCTGGCTTTTTGTGTTTTGAATAAACAAATAGGTAGTAGATTCAAATACAAGGAGTCTGATTCAAGCTGAATAAAATTTAAGATAGCAGTAATAATTTATTCAGTAACCCAAAGTATAAATGTGGAGTCATCAATATTTCTTTAATTTTTTTGATGCCTAATGTCTAGGCACCAAATACTGGCAGTTTTATCTTTTAAATAAACCTTGATTCCTACTATCATCGCCATATTTTAGACACATGCTCATCATTGCCCATATGACAGTAGTCCCCACTTATCCAGTTTTGATTTCGATAGTTCAGTTACTTGTGGTCAACCACAGTCCAACAATAATAAATGGAAATTTACAGAAATAAGTAATAAATTTTGAATAACTTTTGTTATAGTGTTCTAGTTGTTTTATTATTGTTGTTAATTTCTTATTGTGTGTAATTTATAAATTTAACTTTAGCATAGGTATGTATGTATAGGACAAAACATGATATATATAAAGTTTAGCACTGTCTAAAGTTTCAGGCACCCACTGGAGGTCTTGAAACATATCCCCCATGGATACGAGGGAACTATTGTATTATAATAGGCTCTAAATCGATCACCTTGCTTTTTATTTTCAATCTGTCTACTTCCACCAGAGTACTTATTCTAGAGTGCTATTCTGATCATGTGATTTCCCTGCATAAAAATAATGATTCCTCATAACACATAAAATCTGTTATCACTTTGTGGGCTCTGAGTTTTGGTTCTCTAAGAGTGGGAACGTACTCTGCTTCCACTGGTGATATTTAAATGAACTCTTCTGTGGACAAATTCGTCTTCTCCCTAGAACGCCTCCCTTTTTTCTTTTCTCCTCATCTCACCATTGTTATATGTATGACAGTCAGAATTTAACACGTGATATCTGATCCTCACAACAACACGATGAGGTAGTGCTATTATGATTATCATTCCTATTTTACAGAGGAGACTGAGATTTTAATAACATTTCTAGGGCTTACTGTTAAGAAGTGGCTGGGTGGGATTCAAAAGGCCTCTTCCCACACTGCACTAAAAAGACCCACTGTTTTACCCTTTCTGAAGATTGCTTGCATTCTAGCAGGATAGCCTCAATGAAATGGATTTATAATTGTGGGAATTTAGAAATCTCTGAACAGATTGAGGGAGATTCTTTTTTCTTTTTTTGCATGGAAGATGTCTTCACACCCCTGAAATGAAAACACATTGTTAATTATCCCTTTTAAGCACAATCGCGTATCTTTGTTGAACTTTTGTTTCCATGATTTGGATAATAATAAAGGGTAATGATACATATGTTTTAAACAGCCTTATTGATGTATAATTAATGTATAGCAAATTACACATTCTTTTTTTAATATTTTTTTAGTTGTTGATGGATTTTTATTTTATTCATTTATTATTTATATGTGGTGCCGAGGCTCAAACCCAGTGCCTCACGCATGCTAGGCAAGCACTCTACCACTGAGCTACAGCCCAAGCCCCAAATTACACATTCTTAAAATACGCAGTTTATTAAGTTTTGACCTTTGTGTACAACCTAAATCACCACCACAATCAAAATAATTAACATATCCATCATCTCCCAAACTTTCCCATCTACCCCATACCTCTTTTCTAGGAAACTAGTGATCTGCTTTCTTTCATTACAGTTTACATAGTCTAGATTTATCTCTAAATAGAATTGTACTATATGTGGTCTTTTGGTCTGGCCTTGTTCACTCAGCATAATTATTTTAAGAGTCATTCATATAATTATGTGTATCAGTAGTTTATCCTGCAGGTACATACTTTGAATAATATTGCTGTAGAAAACAAATAGTTGTTTTATTCCCCCTCCATTGTGCCTTATATTTTAGAAAAAGTTTAGATGGGACTGATTGAAAATTCTTTTGAGCCTGAAGTCTCTTCTGGGGCTTGTTTTGGTATACTATATACAAGTTCTTTAACATTCCAAACTTACATATATTTCTGTAAGAATTTAAATAATTTTCATTTTTAGGGAATGGTCTTTTCATCCACTTCCAAGAATCCAATGTTAAACCAGTAAAATACATTTTACTCTCTTGGGAAGTATAATGTACTGCTAAGTACTATCTTCTTCATCGTTCTGGGGCATCATAGGGAAAATCCTTCTTCTTGGCCTCATGTGGAAAGTGAATATTTCTGAAGTGGTTATTTTAGAACTTGATACTGGCATTGACTGTGGATATTAAGCAATAAAGCATTAATTAATCAGTCAATTTATATACTTGTGTTAATACTACACATGAGCTCAATTTGAATGGGAACAAAAGATGTGTCTCCCAATCAATCTTGGATAATTACATTACAACCTTGTTATTTAATGTTGGGAGGAAGTCTTTTAGTCTACTGTTTAAAAACAAACCCAAAATTGTTAGAAATCTATTATAATCCTATTGTAATCTCACTGAACCCTTCCCTTTTTAAATTTTTAGGTGGTTATAACCCATATATAAAGATAATTGAGCAACCCAGGCAGAGGGGAATGCGTTTTAGATACAAATGTGAAGGGCGATCAGCTGGCAGCATTCCAGGGGAGAACAGCACTGAGAACAACCGAACATTCCCATCTATCCAGGTAATAGATCTTTCTGTGTCTTTCTCGCTTTTGGTTGATTCATATTTTAGCTATTGCAGTTACATTAAAGGCTCATTTTCTTTAATCACCTCCATAGTCTTTTCTTTTTCCTTTATTCCCTTTTTTCTTTTTAATTGATCTGTATTAGATAGATGGATAGGGACATTTCTTAAATATAATAGTCTTCCCTGATGTAGATTGTTACAATTGTATATTAATCTAAGTAGAGAGAGTCACAGTGCTTAACGTACATGCGCAGCTTTTGGATTACGATCCCTTTCATGGAACACAAAGCATTTAATGAGGAAAAAGTATTCTGTACATGTAAAGGTGAGAAAAATTACCATGTACATGAAACATGGATTTGAGAACTGAATCAGAATTCTTCCTGCAGTGTCTTAGTCTAGGGATTATTGAAAAGGAGAATATTTTTTATTTCCTTTTTTCTTACCTTTATAGCCTGCATCTGATACTCTGCATCATTGGTGTCATTTAAAATAGTAAAACTTTTTAAGTATGACTTTTTTCATATTAGCATAAATTTCAAAAGTAGTTTTTGATTGAAAATGACTTTGATAAATAAACCATATTTATATTTATAAGATATGTTCATAGTTTATTTTTATAAATTATATTTCACTTGCCTTTTAATTTTTTCATCCTTTAAATGCCAATTTAAAAGCTTAATAACAAGCTGGGCACAGTAGCACATGCTATATAGTATCAGCTACTTGGGATACTGAGACAGGAGGATTACTTGAATCCTGAAGTTCAAGACTAGTCTGAGCAAAATAGCAAGATCTATCTAATATTTTTTTAAAAAGCCTAATAGCAAAGTGAATTTTGAAAAGAGGTATTTAATCTTTCATCAACAGATCTTAATTCACTTTTTTCCCCCCCTGGAGATACCAAGGATTGAACTCAGAATCACTCAACCACTGAGCCACATCCCCAGCCCTATTTTGTATTTTATTTAGAGACAGAGTCTCACTGAGTTGCTTAGTGCCTCGCTTTTGCTGAGGCTGGCTTTGCGCTTGAGATCCTCCTGCCTTAGCCTCCTGTGCCTCTGGGATTACAGGTGTGCACCATCGTGCCCAGCTTAATTTACTATTTTATAACTACATTACTTACAGAGTTTATTCTGTTGAATTTAAGAGAATTGTTAAATTGTGGAGTAAGATAATGGCAAAATTTTTTAGTGAAATCCAAATTCCTATTTTTATTTATTTTAACTAATACATAAAAACATAAAAATTATAAATATGAATGGCATACCATGTAATGTTTGATACATGTATGCATTGTATACATTTTAAATTATGTTAAACATATTTATCTTCTCAAACATTTATCATGTCTTTATGGTGAAATATTCAAACTCCTTTCTTCTAGCTTTTATTTATTTATTTTTTTAAATGTTTGATTTTTTTTAGTTGTAGGTGGGCAGAATATCTTTATTTTTTATTTTTATGTGGTGCTGAGGATCAAACCAGTGCCTCACGCGTGCTAGGCAGGCACACTACCATTGTGCCATAACCCCAGCCCTCTTCTAGCTTTTAAAATACACAATACATTAGTGTTATATGTAGTCACTATGCTGTGTAATATTACACCAGAGCTTCTTGCTCCCATCTAATTGTACCAAGTTTCCTAACTTTAAGTCACATTTTTGGTACATTATAGATTTGATTTATCTACATCCTTTCATTTAAATGTTAAAGGTAAAACATAAGTAAATTTAAAAATTCTAATTTCCAATGTTTTGAGTCATATTTTTCTCCATAATTCTACTTATTCATTTTGTCTCTAAAATATTTCTATGATCTGTCCTTACCATTCCAATAGGTCCTAAACACTTTCCAGCTTGAGTTCTATCTACTCTAAGTCTGTCCTATAGTCTTGAGTGGTTACCTCTCTTTCACCCAGAAAGACAACAGATACTTTATGGTTACTGTTCAAATTATGTTTAAATTCATATTTATAGATTTTAGTGTCCTCTATCTGGTAAGCCACTCAGCTTACTTAACTACCTTGCTCCCTTATAGTATGCTGGTTTTTATATTCCCTGCTTATTCTTGCAAATTTGCTAGCTTCAAAAGTAAACATTAGGGGCTGGGATTGCGGCTCAGTGGTAGAGCGCTTGCCTCGCATGCGTGAGGCACTGGGTTCGATCCTCAGCACCACATAAAAATAAATAAATAAAGATATTATGTCCATCTACAACTAGAAAAAAAAACTTTAAAAAAAATAAAATAAACATTAGTTCCTCTTCATCTCATAGTGTCCTCCTGCCTCTCCCATGCTTACCTCTTCTTTGTAACGTGAGTGTTCTAGATGTATTGTCTGTGTGGAATTTGATCTTGTTAACTCAGTTTAATTTACTGCTTACTATACAGGGAATACTTGAGATATGCTTATATTATTTAATATAACTGACTAACAGTTATTTTGTGAAATGAAATGTTGCATATTAAGTAAAAATTATATTTATATGCTATCATTTTCAGTGTGGTTTAAATATATATTTTCAAGGGATTTTTATGGTATAATAGTACATCTAAGATAAGACATTTAGTGGCCTAACATTTTAGTGTTTCCTCATGCTCTGTGATAAAAATTATGGTATAATTTTACTTTTTTTTCATATTTAATTTGTTTATTTGTTCTGTTTAGGCTTACATGATAACAGAGTGCAGTTTGATTCATTGTACATAGATAGAGGATAACATATCAATTCTCTAGTTGTAAGTTGTATAGAATCACAATATATATGCAGTCATACATAAAGTTAGGGCTATGATGACCATCATATTCCACCACCTTTACTGTCCCCATGTAATTTTACTTGTTTTAAAAGGAAATAGTCAGATATATGATCAGATGAAATTAGGGCAGAAAATAATATGTCCAGCATCTGAGAGGTAAATTCTTTCCTATTGATATTCTCTGGAAAGTTTCATCTACTGCAGTTTCTGGTCAGTTGAACTTTATTTATCCAGTGCTAACTACATTATATAAATTGAACTGTCATTTAGTAAATTAGTTCTTAATGAGATATATTTATGAATCATATTTAATCCCTCCTTTTTTCAGATTATGAACTATTATGGAAAAGGAAAAGTAAGAATAACATTAGTAACAAAAAATGACCCATATAAACCTCATCCTCATGATTTAGTTGGAAAAGACTGCAGAGATGGCTACTATGAAGCAGAATTTGGTCAAGAACGCAGGCCTTTATTGTAAGTACATAGTCACAGACATCTTTAGGAATAGGACAAGCATAGGATGTTCTACTTCTTATCCATGACCATCTGTTACTTTTTAGCAGAATAAATTAGTTTCTTATACTATTTACTATGTGTACATTTAAATTTTCTTGCCATTTGCATTAGAACTACACTTTCATTCTTCATTAGAACACATAGCACATGATGGTTAGCAGGAATATTTCTTCATATCACTAAAGGTAAAAATATACTTTATGCTGCGATTTTCTTTCTCAGTTCGAACAAGTCCTGAAATTATTTTATTTTTTCATGTAGTTAACTTTAAAAAAATTGCCCCAGGGCTGGAGTTGTGGCTCAGTGGTAGAGCACTTGCCTAGCATGCGTGAGGCACTGGGTTCGATCCTCAGCACCACATATAAATAATAAATGAATAAAATAAAGATCCATTAACAACTAAAAAAAATATTAAAAAAAAATTGCCCCATATGAGAAAATCAATTGGAAAACTAGAATTTATTAAGAAAGTTAAAAAATTAACATACAACAAAAGTTCTAAGATAAAGTTCTGTAATAAGCTCATATGTTGGTAAGGCTACCAGAAGATGAGACTGTTCAGCAAGTTAATGTAAGTTAATAAAATCTTTCTAATAGGCAATTTAACATCTACATATCAAAAGCCTACAAAATTCAAATGAAACTTGAGCAAGCAATTCTACTACTAGGAATTTATCCTCAGGAAACTATTAAGCATCTTCAAACATTTAGCTGTAAAGATGTGTATTGTAGCTTTGTAATGGCAAAAATTTATAAATAAGAAAGGATACTAATTTAAATAAAGTGGTACATCCATGCAGTATACTCCTGAATAGCCATAAAACTAACATTACAAATATGTCTGTTGATATATTCATATTAGGCTAGATAAATAAAATTTTTAAAACAAGATATGAAGAATATTTTTAAAAGTTTATACATATACACAGTAGTATATGTATTAAGGCATTAATAGTGGTTGTCTTCAGATGTAGGATTGTGGGAATTTTTTTGTTTTTAACTTATTCATTTTTATAATGCTCATTTTTGTATTGCTCTTTAGGAAAAATGAAACTAATTATAACAAAGGAATATTAGTAGTTTCCTTACATATTAGTAGTAACTATTCAGAAAATACATTTTAAAATATCCCTTTTATAACAACACAAAACACAAAATGTTTAGTAATATACACATATTACTAAAATCCTCATATCACAAAAGCCTTCCTTTAGTTTCCTTTGCTCACAGGGTTCTTCTGTAGGGGCCACAGCATGGTCTCTTTCCTCTCCTCTTCTGCTAGTTTAGTTCTATTCATATTAAGAATCGTTTCCCAGCACACACCTGTAATCCCAGTGGCTCAGGAGGTTGAGACAGGAGGATCACAGATTCAAAGCCAGCCTCAACAATGGCGAGGCGCTAAGCAACTCAGTGAGACCCTATCTCTAAATAAAATACAAAATAGGGCTGGGGATGTGGCTCAGTGGTCATGTGCTCCTGAGTTCAATCAAAAAAAGAAAAAAAAATCACTTCCTACAGGGAGCTTGTTTGCCCACAGGCTTAACTCTCCCATCATAGGCTTCCATAAATCATGTATATCTCCTTCATAAAACTTGTCATGATTTCAGTTTAGCGTTTTTATGTGTGATTTTTTAATAGCTATCAGGTTATCCAGATTAGAGGTTAGCAGACTTTTTCTATAAAAAGCTAGATAGTAAAGATTCTAGGCTTTGCAGGCCCTATAGTCTCTATTGCAATTACTCAACTCTGCTGTTGCAGCATGAAAGCAGCTGCAAATGATACATAAATGAATATGACTATATTCTGCTACAAACTTAATTTACAAAAACAGGCAGTATGCTAGATTTCGCCCAGGAGTTATAGTTTGCCAACCTCTGTACCTGACCCAACTATAAACTTCGTGAAAGGAGGATTATATATCCCCATCACTTTCCAGTGGATAGTGGGAACTTAAAAACTTGTTGAATGTGAATGAACAGATGAATAATTGATTCAGATAATCTTCATAATCCTTGGTTTCTGCATGTCAGAATTTTCCTTTTTTTACTCTTTTGCAGTGCTGGGGATCAAACTCAGGGCCTAACACATACTTAGAAAGTGCTGTACACTGAGCTACATCCTCAACCTTCAGAATTTCAAAAATTCTCATTACTTCTAATGTTCTTTTTTGTTTTTTTGCGGGGGTGGGGGTATAGCGGGGATTGAACTCAGGGGCATTTAACCACTGAGCTACATCCCCAGCCCTATTTTGTATTTTATTTTAGAGACAGGGTCTCACTAAGTTGCTTAGTGCCTCACCATTGCTGAGGGTGGTGTTGAACTCATGATCCTCCTGCTCAACCTCCTGAGCTGCTGTGATTACAGGCATGTGCCACTGCTCCCGTCTCTAATAGTGTTAGCAATCATTATTCAGACAAAACAAAATCTGAATATACTACTTATATATGTAGTATATAATAAGTATATTAGAATGAAGAATTCTTTAAGATCTTTTGTCAATGAAAAATTAAGAACCAAACTAAGACTAATTCACAATAAAGGACTATTGAGGAAGAGGATTGTAATTATAGGATTTTAAGAAAGAATTAAGAATTCATGACTTATGTTTTAGTATTGGAGGTAGAGGAAGGAAATGTCAGTGATGTTATAGATTCTAACAGTCACAAGTCTGAATGTGCAGAGCATGAACACAGGACAGTGGAAGCATGGAGAGAGAAAAATAAGGCAGCCTCTAGTTGCAAATGCCTTATGAAGTTTGAACAAATGGTAATGTTACTATAATTGAGTTTGGCTTCCTTATTCACACCTACCCAACTTTAATGATGTCATGGTTTTTCCATGCGGGAACAAGTATGACTGAGTGGTGGGGGGGGAGTTCCCCCCACCATCATCTGTACTACACATATGCAAATTAGTAATATTTGTAGCTATCAAGAAGTTTTCCATAAATGACTTTTTGAAACTTTTGTTAAATATTGTTGCTAATATTAAACCTCTTTCTAATAAAAAAAAAAAAACAAATTTCAATACTTTTTTCTCTTACAGTACTTTCTTACAGTACTCTCATATAGTATAGCACAAAACATATTCTGCTACTGGCTGTGGAAGTAAAAAATCAGATCTCTGGCAGGGCTGGGCAGCCAATATAAGTGAGTGGAGCTGATTATGTTTAAGAGGACTAGCAGGCATTGCAGCAAATTGGAGAACCCTGCATCAATGGGGCCACAGACACTCAGCCCCTACCAGTTGTTTCTGTGACAATTTACATTACCAAACCTCTAAATAGTCAAGAGAATTCAGAATCCCAGATGTTCATATGTAGTTACGTGATTTTAAATGTAGGCACTGCTCCTACATTTAAAACATAAACATACCCATGGACTTGAGGCTGTGGGCATCTTTTTATACCTTTTACTTTGTATGATCAAATACACAGATTTTACTGATTTGATTACAAATTTAGGAAGTGAATTTTTGCTTTTGTATTGCTTTCCTGTTAATCTGTGTCTACTTTATTATATTTGGCATAGGCACATTGGTAAGGTATAACTATAACATGTAAAAATGCTATAGTTCCTGTATATTCATTTTTTAGTAGTTCTTTTAGAAATATAGCACCACTTTTTTTTTTATTCTTCCATTTTTATCATAGCAGCTGGGCACAGTGGCGCAAGCCTGTAATCCCAGCACTTAGGGAGGCTGAGACAGGAGAATCGTGAGTTCAAAGCCAGCCTCAGCAACAGTGAGGCACTAGAAACCCTGTCTCTACATTAAACCACAAAATTGGGCTGGGGATGTGGCTCAGTGGTCGAGTGCCCCTGAGTTCAATCTCCAGTAACAACAACAAAAAAAAATCCATTTTTATCATAGCAATTAGATGTACAGTTTATGCTTTAGTATCTCCAGATGACAAAATGATGTTTCCTCAGTGTGGGATATGTGCTTGGTTTCTGTAGTTTTCCTTTTGTTTAACTAGAATGCAGTTTTGAAAGTTTAATCTTTTCCTCCTAGTTTTCAAAATTTGGGTATTCGATGTGTTAAGAAAAAAGAAGTAAAAGAAGCCATTATTTCAAGAATAAGTTCAGGCATCAATCCTTTCAATGGTAAGTATCATTTCAGTTATCAGTGGAGAATGTCATTGTTTTCTGTAAGAAAACTAGTTGTCTTTAAATGTGGCCTTCCTTATGCCACTCTTCAACAGACAATATACATTCTCTTTTGTGAATGTTAGTAGGTGCTATGGTTATAAGGTATTGGAGTGCATTTAATTCAAGGGAATAGTCAACAGCAAAACTTAATCCCAAGTATAGAAGTAGTAGTACATAAATGATAGAAGCCCACAAAATATTTTCATAGTATATTTGTTTATATGCCTAAATATTTATATTCAGTGGAATTTATTTGGGATAGCATTTATTAAGCATTTATACTTAGGACATTATCTGGTTATGGCTCCTGGTACATTTATTAAGCATTTATACTTATGGCATTATCTAGTTATGGCTCCTGGTACTTTTTAGCACTCTATATTGTTTGAATAGGTAAATGACTGTTGAACTAGATGTTGGCATTCTATAATAATGGTAGTCTTCTTTCTAACATGTTCTGTAGCTACTTAAATAGACACGTCAGGAATTGAATGACTATAAAATTTTTGAAAAATAGATATATTGTTCATATTTAAGACATGCTTATATTGGTTTGTTTTTCATGAATGTGTAAAAATAATTTAAAGAAAATAATGATAATTTAAGGAGTATGCTTATAGACGGTAGTGTTTTTATGAACCATAGGCTTCTTTTTTTGCATATCTTTTTTCTAGGTCTTTAATTTTCATACTGTTTAGTATAAAGCTGAAAGCAAAAGCCCTCTACTTCTCCTTCTGTCTCACTTGCCAGAGGAGGCTACTATTAAGTTTGATGTATACTTTTCTAGAATTCTAGATGTATACTTCTCTAGAATTTCCTTTATACATATGTGGTCATGTACAGATGTATATTTTTATATAAAGGGAGTCATGCTGTGCTTCATATTCTACTGTTTTAGCTTTTTCTTTTTCTTTTTTTTTTTAAATATTTTTTTTAGTTATAGATGGACACAATGTCTTTATTTTATTGCTTTGTATGTGGTGCCGAGGATCGAACCCAGGGCCTCACGCATGCGAGGCAAGCGCTCTACCGCTGAGCTACAATCCCAGCCCTTCTTTTTCTTTTTTTCCCCCTTTCTTTTTGGTACAGGGGATTGAACTCAGGGGCACTCGACCACTGAGCCCCAGCCCCAGCCCTATTTTGTGTTTTATGTAGAGACAGGGTCTCACTGAGTTGCTTAGCGCCTCGCCGTTGCTGAGGCTGGCTTTGAACTCATGATTCTCCTGTCTCAGCCTCCTGCTCGGATTACCAGTGCGCCTGGCTTGCTTTAGCTTTTTCTACTCAGGATTGGATCTTAAACATCTTGTCAATACTTACAGATATATTTTATTTTTTTTAACAGATTATTCTATTGTTTGAATAGTCTGTAATTTGTTTACCTAGTAATTCCAATGAACTTTTAGGTTGTTTTCATTTCACTTTAGAAGCTCCATTGAATATGCACTTTGAGCTCCTATGTGAATATTCCCTTAGCATGAAATTTTCAGAACTGGTAAATTTCTGGGTCAAGAGTATATTCACTTAAAGCTTCAATTCAATGTCAGTTTATAAAACCAGACTTTTAAAGAGGCCATTCAAGTCTAGATGCAATATAAAACAGGGAGATTGTTAATAGCCATCACTTATTAAAAGGACTTTTTGTATGTCAGGGAATAAATATCATGAGTTTTATGTACACTGTTTTATTGAATCATTGAAGCAACACTACTTTTATAGAAAACCAAAGCTTTGGTCATATAACTGTCCCAAGTCATGCAGAAATGTATTTGCTACTTCTGTGGAAGTTTTTTGTTTCTTGGCAATCAGAACCAGGCATTATATTAATAACATTCAGATAGCACTTAAGGTAATTCCTGTTATATAGTAAGTGCTTTACATATTTTACTTTATATAATTCTTGTAACAACCTATGAGGTAAGTGTTATTCATATCTCGTTTGTATAAATAAAAAAATGGAGGCATAGAAAAACTAATTCGCTCAAGGTCACATAACTGATGAGTGATAAAGGCAGAATTTGAATACAAGTAGCCTGGCTCCTAGGTTTATGGTCTTAACAACTCTGCCATGCTGTCTAGATCAGTATAGATTTGGGAAAGGAATAATCCTGAAGTTGATCCTTCACAGTATTTATGTTTTCTGTTGTTTAGATTTTGTTGTTGTTTATATGGTGCTAGAGATCTAACCCAGGGCCTTGCACATGACAAGCAAGAGCTCTCTCTCTGAGCTATGGCCCCAGCTAGTTTTTGTTTTAACATCCATTCCTTCCTCCATCCCTTTTGCTACTTTCTTACTTTAGGAACTCATCATCTCATAATTTGAGTTGTAGCAGTTTTTCCCCATTCAAATACTCTAACAGGTCTTTAGAATAATATGATGATATGAATCTTATAATGGCTTCTTATATAGTTTAAAAACTAAATGGCCTCTACATTCAAAGTCATCTACATATAGTTCTGACATCCTTTCTATCTTTTCTTCAACTGCTTCTCATCATAAACCCTTAACAATTCCAGAAAAACTATTTGTTTTGTTTATCCACTTTGACCATCTCAGTTCAGTCTCTCCAGTCTTTCATTGATGCTGTAGGAATGTAAGCTTAACCTTGACTATTGTTGACAGCCTTTAAACTTGTATTCTTGTCTTTATCCTTGACATCCCTCTAAGCATCCAAAAGATCCCCTAAAACACTATGATCATTTCAGAACTCTGCTTATCATCCTTCACTGCAACTTCTGCAGTGGTTTTCAACTTGAATATGCACAGGAATCCCATAGTACTTGTTTAAAATGTAGATTCTATGCCACATTTCTGGGTCTGATATGGGTCCTGGGAATCTGCATTTTAAAAGCACATTTAGTTCAGTGTTTCTTCTTTGTGACCCACAGTAAGAAATAGATTTTATTTCTCCACTCTCAATACATACATATGTAAACACGCCACACCTTTACTACAGTACCCTTAATATAAGCATTATACTCTCCACTCTGTTCTGCTCCCTTCCTCTTTCCCTCCCTCCCTTCATTCCTATCTATGTCTGCCTGTCTTCCTTGTCTGCCTGCCTGCCTTCCTTTCAGAAACTGCCTAATTTACTAAATTAATTTCAGTAAGTCCCAAACTACAATTAGAAAAATCTCTGCTCCTAGGTGATCCTGGTATAGGTGAACCGTGACTACATTTTTTTTTTTTTTGGTACTGGGGATTGAACTCAGGGGCACTTGACCACTGAGCCACATCCCCAGCCCTATTTTGTGTTTTATGTAGAGACAGGGTCTCACTGAGTTGCTTAGCGCCTCGCCATTGCTGAGGCCATGACTACATTTTGATAAACTAATCTGCTTGCTGAATTCAACTTCTCAAGCATGGCATTCAAAGACCTTCATGATCCAATTCTTGTTTTCCATTCCACCTTTCACCCTCTGTCCATTTCCTGCCCTTGTTTTCCCTACCACTGATTGTATACGTGTGCACTTTGGCTTTCTCATTCTGAAATGTCTGTACTATTGGGAGAGCCATATTCTTTCTTGCAACTGAACTTTTATATGTGCAGTTCCCTTGTACGGAATGCCTGATTTGCTTAATGAATTCTTCCTGTTCAGCCTTCATATGTAAGGATCACTTCCTCTTTAAGTTTTTCCTGTCCTTCACTAACAGAGCTAAATATTCCCTCTGTTTTCCCAAAGTTTTTTTTTTTTTTTTTTTTTTTGGTACTGGGGGTTGAACCCAGGGGTGCTTTACCACTGAGCCACATCTCCAGCCCTTTTTTTATATTTTATTGAGACAAGGTCTCACTCAGTTGCTAAGTGCCTCGCTAGGTTGCTGGGGCTAGCTTTGAATTCGTGATCCTCCTGCTTCAGCCTCCTAAGTCACTGGGATAACAAGAGTGCACTATCATGCCCTGCTCCAAAGTTCTTGTATATATTTTTAATATGGTTTGCTATAACTTTGTTTACATGTTACTCCTTCACTAAATGGTGAAACTCTGGAGGGTAGGGATTATCTTCTGTGTATTTCTGCCACCTATTCAGTGTCTGGCACATGTAGTGAGTTAATTAAAATTTGTTGAAAGACTGACTAAATTAAAAAATGAATGAATGAACGTGACTTGTTTGTACTTGTCTGCCCAAAATCTTCCAAGTTTTTTCTCTTACCTGAAATCCCCTGAAAGCCTTCTCAGTACTTTTAGGCCCAGGGTAATTGTTAATTATATCATTTGCTCAGCAGGTTCAGTGTAATCCAAACTATCTCCTTTTCTTTCCCTTTTCTTGCCTTTTTTTTTTTTTTTTCTTTTTTCTTTTTCTTTCTTTCTTTTTTTTGGTAGAATGCCAGCTCTGGCACATGCTAGGCAAGTGCTGTACCACTGAGCTGCATCCTCCCATATCTTTTTTTTTTTGGTACCGGGGATTAAACTCAGGGGCACTCGACCACTGAGCCGCATCCCCAGCCCTATTTTGTGTTTTATGTAGAGACAGGGTTTCACTGAGTTGCTTAGCACCTCCCTGTTGCTGAAGCTGGCTTTGAACTTGTGATTCTCCTGTCTCAGCCTCCCAAAGTGCTGGGAGTGCGCCATGTGGCGCCCGGCTCTCCCGTATCTTGACCCTCTAATTCTTCATAATCTTGTTAGCACTCTGATACCTTTAGAGGAATTTTTTTTCAAATATTGTCCCCCTTGTTTTAGTCTGACAGTAGAGTTCATTCCACTTCTCTGTCATCTGCCATTACCAAAAATCGAATCTCTTTTGTTAGCTTTTACTTAATAGTTTTCTTAAGCAGCTTATAAAACATCTAAATGATTATTCAACAAATTTTTAGTTACTCATTGAGGAAATGTATAACATCTATTGTATGTAAACCAGTGTATGCTTTGTCCAGTGAAAATATAAGGATATGGGGTTGGGGCTATAGCTCAGTGGCAGAGCACTTTCCTTACATGTGTAAGGCACTGGGTTCGATCCTTAGCACCACGTAAAAATAAGTAAATAAATAAAGATATTGTGTGCTTCTACAACTAAGAGAGTATTTTTTAAAAAAAGAAAATATGGGGCTGGGTTGTGGCTCAGTGGCAGAGCGCTTGCCTCGCATGTGTGAGGCACTGGGTTCGATCCTCAGCACCACATAAATAAACAAAATAAAGATATTGTGTCTATCTACAACTGAAAAATTTTGAAAAAAGAAAATATAAGGATATATCAGACACCCATTCTGACTCCATGGAATTTTGTTGAATAGGATAAAAGAGGCATACATAAATGATTATTATATAAGAAAAAACTTTAACTGCATAAAAAAGCTAGAAGTTAAGTGCTCTACTGATGTAGAAAGTGGGATACTCCTTCCATTATAAAAATGAGGTTAGGTTCCTTTATAGAAGGAAGCTCTGAGCTGGGTCTTAAGCCTCATACCAAATCCTATGTTAGGTAAAAACAAGTATTACTCATGATTCCTGTCAGTTGTTTTTAATCATATTGTGCAGAGATGAAAGTAATTTTGATGCAATAATAACTATTTCCACATATTGAGTAAAATTCAAAGCAAAATGGTATAGTGATCTTTCGAGATGTAGGTATAATTTCTTCCCTTTGATAGAACCAGTAAATGAGTAAATGTTTTTAAATTTTGTTTTGTTAACCAGTTTATTTTTTATATAGCATTTAAAAATATTTAAGTAAACTTTTATTGAGATATGAAACCCACGTAAATATATTCTCCTATGTAACCTCAAAATAAGGAATCTCTCCATCATCCCCCCAAATATCCTTCATCCCTTTCTCAGTCAGTTCCTTCCCCAGCCTCTGCCCCAGTCAACCACTAATCTGCTTTCTCTCACCATACATTAATTGTTTCTACAGTTTTATGCAAATGAAAGCATATGATCTATGTTCTTTGTCTAGTTCTTTTTGCTCGGCATGGTTTTTTTTTAATATTTATTTTTTAGTTGTTTTAATATCTTTATTTTTACATGGTGCTGAGGATCGAACCCAGTGCCTCATGCATGCTAGGCGAGCACGCTACCACTGCGCCACAATCCCAGCCCCTCGGCATGGTGTTTTTGAAGTACATCCAAGTTGGGGCATATATCCAAGTTGGTTCCTTTTTATTGCTGACCATTACTCCATTGAATGTTTGGTTATGCCACAGTTTATTTATCCATTCTTATAGATTTGTTTTTAAACTTGTCAGGAGCACCTAGCTACTCATTGTGTGTGTGTGTGTGTGTGTGTGTGTGTGTGTGTATTGATTACTCATCTTTGAAACTGAGAGATACTGAGATCTTGAACTCCAATTTTATAATGCTGTAAAACTTGATTTTTGAAGAGGGAGACCTCTTATTGCCTCCTTAATGATGCCAGAAGAGTATGCTGCTATAATACAGGTGTTGGCATGATAGCATTTTGACTTCTTAGTTGTACAATTGTGTTCTTGTAGACTCAAATGCTAGGCTTGAGAAGGATGATACTGAGACAAATTTAAATGTTGTGATAATTACTGAGACTGTGTGAGTGCCATTAAATTAAAACAGTACAAAATTGTTTTTATTAGTTATTGCCTGTAGTAGTAAGGAATTTGGTTAACTATTTTTTCAGACTTAGTATTTTACCCTTTAATATTTTTTTTAAATATTTATTTTTTAGTTGTAGGTGGACAGAATATCTTTATTTTATTTTTTATGTGGTGCTGAGGATCGAACCCAGTGCCTCATGCATGCTAGGCGAGCACGCTACCACTGCGCCATAACCCCAGCCCTTACCCTTTAATATTTTATAAAATAAGGGTTAAAATCTAAAATTTGTAAAATTTAATATATATATTTAATGCTCTTGAAATATGGCTGTATTGCTTGCAATTTGCTATATTGTTATTCTTGGAAAATTCAGTAATATTTTTTGTTGGAACTGGGTTTATTTTCAAACATCAATCTAACAAACTGTCCTTACATTTTATTCTGTCATGAGTTTTTGTATATTTTTTTCAGAACTGCAGAATTCCCTGCTGTAGGGTTTTTGGTTTGTTTTTAAAGCAAACTTAATTTACACATGAAGTATCTTATGGAAACTAGCTATCTTACATCATTTGGTATCTTCTTGGCACTTCATCCCTAAAATGTAGATCTAAATTTTAGTAGATATTCTTGTGTATGTCATTTTCATGTGGACTATAAGTAAAATTTTCTAGTAGAGTTTAATTTTTAAAAGCATAAGCTCTGGATTGAAGGATCTGAGTTTAGATTCCCATCCTACCACTTCCTAGCTGTGAAACTTTGGACAAGTAATTTTCGCTCTTTAAAATCAGTTCTTCATCTGTAAAACTAGGGAAGTAATTCCTGGGAAGATTTAAAGGATAACTTAGGCTGAACCAAGTACAGATTTGTTGAATGAGTATCTCTTCTCTGTTGTGTATAACTTGCATCCAATTCTTTAAAAAGTCAATTCATTATTAATGTCATTTTGGTGTTCTACTCTAAGTAACAGCTTACTAGAATAGTTACTTCTTGAACAAGGCTATAATTTATCAAATACTGTTAGATAGTGACTAGTTGATAATAATAAAAGACATTCTTGAGATTGGGTACATTCTATTTTTGTTAGTACAGATTTGGTTGCTATTCAAGGTTATTGGATATAATGGATGGGGAGTAAGACCTAACAGGATTTTAGTTCTATTTGACTATTCTGCATTATAAAAAATGTTTATACTTGTTCAGTCCCTGAACAACAGCTGCTTGATATTGAAGACTGTGATCTCAATGTGGTGAGACTGTGTTTTCAAGTTTTCCTCCCTGATGAACTTGGTAATTTGACAACTGCTCTTCCTCCTGTTGTCTCTAACCCAATTTATGACAACCGTAAGTGCTTTATTTCCTTGTATTTGTAGTCTTAGCTTGGTTTTTTAAGACTTGTTTAATTTTTTAAAAATTTTGATATTTGGGAAAACAGTGTATTCATGATAAGAAAAATTCAAACACTATAGATATACATATCACAGAGTAAATCTTCTGCAATTTTATCCTCCAAAGATAATCACTGTCCTCAGATGCATATTTTACCAGTTTATTCTTTATACCAACAAATATATCATCAGCAGTCATTCACACAATATAGTTTAAAAAAAATTCACTGATCTTTTTAAAAACTTATTTTTTTCTTAGCAATTTATCTTGAACCTCTTTTATTATTCTTTTCAATAGCTGCATATTTCATTACATGCTCATACTGTAATTTTATTAAATCATTATCCTTTCATGGGACTTTTTTTTTTCCTTCTCATTGTTTTCCTTTTGCCCTAACAAATTTTATTGCAATAAATATCCTTATATGTGAATATCTTCTGCAGATATTACTCTGGTATAAATTTCCAGAAGTAGAAATGTCAACAAATGCCAGAGCAAAAGATAGAGAAATTTATAATTTGAAAAGACTGTGACTCTGCCCTCCAAAATGTTTTAGCTGCACACATACACAAAATGTTTATTTACCAATGGTGTCTTACTATATCTGTTTTGCATGTAGAAGGTTAGTGAGACCTAGGACTGTAAACGTAGATCATAGTATCCTTATCATAGGGAGCAGTGAATGTCAGGGAGAACTATTTAGTCATATTGACCAGATAAAAGAAAACATGAAAATTGTATTGCCCTAGGGAAGAGGATGTGGTTTAAGATTAATCTAGTGGCGCAGTGGCACACACCTATAGTCTTAGCAATTTAACAAGACTTTCAGCAACTTAGTGAGACCCTGTCTCAAGATGGAAAATAAAAAGGACCAGGGATATAGCTCAGTGGTAAAGCAACCATGTGTTCAATGCCCAGTACCAGGAAAAAAAAAAAAAAGTAATCTGGTAACAGTGTGTAGGACGGATTGGAAGAATCAGAATTTAGAAGCAGGGAGATTTATTTAGAGAAAATGTCATTGCCTGGAAATGAGTCATACAGCTCTAAACCAGATTATTTAAAGCAGTTAAAAAGAAAGGGACAGGTGTGGATGATTAATGTATTTAGTGTCTTCTATCCGTACATTAAAACTTTTATATATTTTGTAAATGATTTCCCTCAAACTCTTCCCCTTATAGCTGAATAAAATGTACTATTAAGGTAGAAACACATTTTTTAAAAAATCCTTTATATTTAGGTGCCCCGAATACTGCAGAATTAAGGATTTGTCGTGTAAACAAGAACTGCGGAAGTGTCAGGGGAGGAGATGAAATATTTCTACTTTGTGACAAAGTTCAGAAAGGTATTTATTAATTTGTCTCATTGAATTCAGAGTATATTTTAAATTAATAGATACAATTTGTTTTTCCATTGTTGTTATTCGTTTGGCTTCTTATTTACTAGATGACATAGAAGTTCGTTTTGTATTGAATGATTGGGAAGCAAAGGGTAACTTCTCACAAGCTGACGTACATCGTCAAGTAGCCATCGTTTTCAAGACTCCTCCATATTGCAAAGCTATAACAGAACCAGTAACAGTAAAAATGCAGCTGCGGAGACCTTCTGATCAGGAAGTTAGTGAATCTATGGATTTTAGGTATCTGCCAGATGAAAAAGGTATGACACTTTGGTGGTATTGGTTTATATATATCTTAAAGTTGATCCTGCTACATGGTAAGATACATTGAGTCATTATGTATATTCATAATTTAAAAAAAATTTTTTTTTTAGTTGTAGATGGACACAGATACCTTTATTTTTATGTGGTGCTGAGGATCGAACCCAGTGCCTCACGCATGCCGGGCAAGCGCTGTACCTCTGAGCCACAATCCCAGCCCCTATATTCATAATTTATGTATATTTTCTGAACGTTTTTATTTTTTTTCTTATGCTCTTTGCATCTCTTTCTTAGGAAGGTTTGATTAATCTGGAATAATTTCAGATCATCTAAACTATTTATCAACATTTCTATTTTAGCCAGGCATGGTGGCCCACTCCTGTAATCCCCAGCAACTGGGAAGGCTGAGGCAAGTTTGAGGCCAGCCTCAGCAATTTAGGAAGGCTTTAATAAAATAACTTGGTGAGACCCTGTCTCAAAATATAAGAAAAATTGCTGAGGATATGGCTCAGTTGTAAAGTGCCCAAGTTCAGTCCCCTGTACAAAAAAGAAAAAAAAAAAAAAAAAAGACTTGGCATGTAGCTCAGTGGTACAGAGCCCATGGGTTCAAGCTGCAGTACCAAAACAAACAAACAAAATTATTTTATTTTGGAGTATGTATTTTTGTCCTTAGTATGCCCTTTTTATAGATGGAAAATTTGCCACTTAGAAAGTGTTTGCTATTTGGGTCCTTATCAGACCTTTCATTAATTGATATTGACTTACAGATATTCTAATATACTTATTAAATCCATATGTATATCTAGATGTAATAAATATAAAATGTGCATCTATTTAAAGCATTTTCTATATACTAATAAAGCACCTGTTTATTAATGGAGAGAAAATATAATTCCTTGATGATCCACCTACTTTCCTGGTTTCTTTTTAATCAGATACTTACGGCAATAAATCAAAGAAACAAAAAACAACTCTACTGTTCCAGAAACTGTGGCAGGATTGTGGTAAGAATATTTTGTATGACTCATATTTAAATAGATTTTGTTATTTGCTTTATTCAGTTTTGTAAGTTTTAATTGATAAATTATTTTTCAAATTATATTTAATAATGGAAAAACTTTATTATAGCAGTCAGTTTTCCTGAAAGACCAAGACCTGGTCCCATAGGATCAATCGAAGAAGGAAGATTCATCAAAAAAGGTATTTTTCCCCCTGTGGAATATTCTTTGTACAATGTATTGGAAATCCATTTTTAAAAATAAATCTTTCTTTGATATTTTACTCGCCTATAAATTTTTTCAAGCTTTCAACATTGAGTGAATTCAGCTCTGCTTCTGTAGATTGTGTTGGAAACTATGTTTGAGAAACTACATTTTGTTCATATAATAGTAATTTTCCTAATTATAGTGTGTCATGGAAGAAATAGTTTAGGTCTGGCTAGTCACTTTTTTTATAAGTAAAGTTTTATTGGAACATAGCCATACTCATTTGATAACTTATAATCTCTGGCTGCCTCCCCTTCTCCACCCTGCCAGTGCTGAGCATCAAACCCAGGACCTCACGTATGCCAGGCAAGTGCTCTGTCACTGAGATAACATCTCCAGCCGTAGTTGCCTTTTCTTTTTTTTTTTTTTTTTTAACTACAGCAACAGAAATTGAATTTTAGCAGAGACTATATAGCTCACAAAGCATAAAATAAAATATGATCTGGACCTTTAGATAAAAAAATTTGACAACTCCTTGTTTTATATAAGTCAGCCAGTGGTTAATGAGAAGTTTTTTTTCTTTTACTTCTTTATATTATCACTTTTCCTGGTTTAGTATATACAGCATTTGTATAAGTAAACATAGAAATTTTTTCTTAATTTTTTTGACTGGGGATTTTGTAGTACTTTAGGGTCATTTTTTTTTTCTGGGTACCAGGGATTGAACTGAAGGGTTCTTGACCACTGAGCCACATCCATAGCCCTATTTTTTTTTTTTTTTTTTGTACTGGGGTTTGAACTCAGGGGCACTCAACCACTGAGCCACATCCCCAGACCTATTTTGTGTTTTATATAGAGACAGGGTCTCACCGAGTTGCTTCATGCCTCGCCGTTGCTGAGGCGGGCTTTGAACTCGCGATTCTCCTGTCTCAGCCTCCCTAAGTGCTGGGATTACAGGCTTGCGCCACCATGCCCGGCTTCCACAGCCCTATTTTGTTTTATTTAGAGACAGGGTCTCACTGAGTTGCTTAGTGCTTCGCTGTTGCTAAGGCTGACTTTGAACTCGATTCTCCTCTCTCAGCCTCCCAAAGTGCTGATATTAGAGGCCTGTGCCACTGTGCCCAGCTTAGGGTCATATGTTAATGTGTCTTAAAAGTTATATAGCTTTCAGCCATCCCCAATGAGTGTTTTCTCCATCCTTCCATTTTCTCCTAAAAGTGGAGAGTATGAAATGATTTGGCTGCTTGATTCCTGTTAATTGAAATTCCAGTATTTATCTGTTACATTTAAAAAATAAATCCATGTATAGGGCCTCAAAAATTGGATTTTCATATTTAATTGGACTGACATTATTTTAAATGCACTTATTAAAGTTATATGTTATAGAATTCACTTTTGGACTTGTGTAATAATTTTAGTGCTTTGAAAAACATTTTATTTGAAATGTTAAATCAGTTCTCTTGAAATTTCTGTGTTTTTGCAATTTTAATTTTACACTGATGATTTTTATAATTTTGCATTTTAATTTTTTGAAATACATTTCTCCCCCACAGAATCAAATTTGTTTTCTCATGGTACAGTTTTGGGAGAAGTGCCCAGATCTTCAGGAGTTTCTAGTCAAGGAGAATCCTACTATTCCTCACCTGTATCCATCTCCAGTGGATTGTCACATCATGCTTCAGCCATACCTACAATGGTACCTCAGCCTCCTTCAAGCTGGTCATCAATGGCCAACCCTACCTCACAGTCAGTCAATACAAATCCATTGAGTACTTTTTCAACAGGGACACTTTCTGCTAATTCTCAAAGTATCTCATCATTCCTGGACATGTCTATTGGTGATTTAAATGCTTCTAATGCTTGCATTTATAACAATACTGATGACATGGGCAGAATGGAAACATCATCCATCTCACCAGCTGACTTATATGGTATTTCTGATGCCAACATGCTGCCTAATTGCCCTGTGAATATGATGACAACCAGCAATGATAGCATGGGGGAGACTGATAATCCAAGACTTGTGAGCATGAATCTTGAAAACCCTTCATGTAATTCAGTGTTAGATCCAAGAGACTTGAGACAGCTCCATCAGATGTCTTCTTCCAGTATGTCAGCAGGCACCAGTTCTAGTACTGTCTTTGTTTCACAATCAGATGCATTTGAGCGATCCGACTTCAGCTGTGCAGATAACAACCTGATAAATGAATCAGGACCATCAAATGGTACTAATCCAAACAATCATAATTTTGTTCAAAGTAGTCAGTATTCAAGCATTGGCACGATGCAAAATGAACAACTGAGCGACTCCTTTGCATATGATTTTTTTTAAGTATATTTTTATGACATTTTTAATGTATTTTGTGTGTGTGTGGTACTGGGGATTGAACCTAGGACCTTGTGCATGTGAGGCAGGCACTCTATCAACTGAGCTATATCCCCAGCGCATTATTAATGTATTCTTAAATGAATTAACTCATATTTGCTCTCAAGCAAATTTAAGGTAAAACCTGTAATGACTGTGTCATTGGAAAAATATATTCTTGATTATTTTTGATGCCCATGGGCCAAAGTGACCCCTGTGGGGTTTTCTGAGACTGCTTGGAGTTTCTTAGATTTATATGTACACCCAAACTTCTTTAAAATGTTAAATTGGAGAAGGCAGTTGAAGTAAGCTTTCAAGGTATGGGAGGTTTTCTACATTTTATATTTACATCCATATCTTCAAAGTGGCTTTCAGTTTTAGTTTTACACTCATATTTTCAAGAGGAAGAAGTTTCCTTGGATCTCTCTTTTTTCCTTAGGTGTCTTCTTTCTCTGTGATCTCATTAAACTGCCTGTTTGACAGCTTTATCTATAAATTAATTAAAGCTCAAACTCAACATATCCAAACCTGGTTCTTGATTTTCCCTCCCAGACTTGCTTCTCCTTCAGTCTTCCCCAACTCAGTAAATGGCAATGCCATGCTAAAAACCTTGGAATCATCCTTGATCTTTTTTCTTTGATCTCCATATCTGATCCATCAGCAAATCCAGTAGGCCTTGTCTTCAAGATGTGCCCAAAGCTAACTTTTGACCTCTACCGTTAGTACCCTATTCCTAGCTGTCCTCATCACTTGTCTGGATTAAAGTCATAACCTCCAAAACCCTCCTTACATTCTTTTTCCCCTGCAGCCTGTTCCCCATAATGTAGCCAGAGTAATTATTTTTAAAACAAGTCAAATTGTATTTGTTTGCTCAAAACCATCTAGTGGTTCCTCATCTCAGAGTAAGGGTAATAGTGCTTAAAATTAGCAGGCCTAGGCACCCTTTCCTACCCCATGTACTACCATTTCCCGCTCTTCATGCAGCTCCAAGCACTCTGACCTTAATGCTCCCGCTCAGAGCACCAGGTACATTCCTGCCTGATACTCTTTGTACTTGATATTACTCTGCCTTAAATGTCCTCTGTCACTGTCTGATTACTGAGTATTTGTTTACTATTTGTTTCCTTTACTAGTATATAAGCTCCAGGAGGAGATAAATTTTTGTTTTCTTTTACTGTTGAATCTCCAGTTTGTAAAACAGTCTGCCTCACATTAAGCACTCAGTAAATATTTATTGAACATTTAGTGTATTACTAATAGAACTCGTTTTTTGAAATAGCTTTATTACTAGATTTTTATAGTTTTTACATTTTGTTTGATGTTACATTGGGTTTTTATTAGAATCATACAAGTCCAGTGTTAATTATGATATTCCAAATTGTTTAAAAGCAAAATAATCCCAGTGGAAAAATGGTGGCAGACTCTGGCCATTAATCTTAATTGTGATGGAATTATCATGATGCTAAGTAATTAATGTATTGAAGATCTAGTTTATTTTGTAGCTAGAACCTAGCCTAAATATCGAACATATCCCCATCCAGAAACTGTGTATCATTTCACTTGTACAAAGTACAACCAAACCTTAAATTTACATAAATTAGTTAATTCAATCAAAATGCGGTATATATGAATGACATAAATATTATTCTCAGTTAATTATTACTGGAAAATAGCCAGAAGAGCAAGATACGATTGAGGTCAGAATAGTCCAGAAAGTAAAATGAAAAGATTAGAAACCCATAAGTACCATTAATATTTCTCAAGTTTTGATTTCAAAAGAAAACATCATATGAAATTCAGAAATCATAAGCACATAATATAGTTTTAATAGAAAGTATAATTTCTTTTCTGTTCAGAATGTGAACCCAGGGTATCTCCAGAGGGTGACTGACTGATAAGTGGTGTTTTTTAAAAAATACAGAATCTTAATAATTTTGTATTAATTAGCACTGATCATTTCAAATAGTTGACTGTTAGCTCAGTGAGTTTTAACTAAATAAGCATTGAGTTGTTTTGAAACTTTTTCCACTATAAACTGAATCAGGGTACTGCCACATCTCTGTTTAGAGTATTTTGATTTTTCATTTTTCAGGTGCTATTTACTGATCATAGAACTTATAATTTTTTTTTTTTTTTGTACTGGGGATTGAACTCAGGGACACTTGACCACCAAGCTACATCCCCAGCCCAATTTTGTGTTTTATGTAGAGACAGGGTCTCACTGAGTTGCTTAGCACCTCGCAGTTGCTGAGGTTGGCTTTGAACTTGCAATCCTCCTGTCTCGGCCTCCCAAAATGCTGGGATTATGGGCATGTGCCACCACGCCTGGCTAGAATTTATAATTTAAAATGCATTTGGCTACAAGTTTCTTCTTTGTCTCTAAATGTGTTTGTACTTTGACCTTAGTTTTGAGGAGAAGGTGCTCTTCCTGTCTAACCTCCATTTGTTGCACTGGATCCCTCCTCCTCTTGTTCCCATCCTGTTTCCAGTATCCTCACATTACCATTTAGTTCTTACTTTCTTTGTATAAACACAGCAGATGTCTTCTCCAGCCTAAAAAGAAAAAGACCCCCCAAAACAAAAACCAACAATAGCAAAAACCTTTCCTACCACCCTGGGGTTCCTTCCCTTCCTAATTTCAAAAGCACTTGCCTCTCCATTTCCTCACTTCAGTCCGTCCTTGTTTATCAATCTGTCTTTAGCTCATACTGTTTTCTGTGATCCTCTGGGAAAGGTGACCAGAGAATAATCCCCTTGTCAAATCTAGTGTCTTTATCAGTCATTACTCTGCTTATCCTTTTTACAACCTACCTGTTGACCACCCCTGCTCATTTCTCTCTGAGGTCTGTTTTTTCCTTCGAGCCCCAATCCTAGTCTTCAGTTGGGGCTGGTTTTTCCCATGCAGTCTTAATGCCCACAGCTTCAGCTTTCTAACTGCCTGAATGCCCTTATAAGCTGGTGTCTCCTCTTGCATTCTCTGCTTTCCTTAATGGCATTACCATTTACCCTGTCACCTAAGATCTCACATTCATATTTAACGAGTTTCTTTGAATATGCTATTGATGCAATAGTCTTCAATTGTTAAAATGCTTTTTATTGTACAGAATGTTTACCTTTGTAATATCTTAGTATACAGTGATTTTTTTCTTGATAATAAAATGGAAACAATTCTAAAATCTTTGCTAAAATTTTATTTGACTTCAAAAATATCAGATTTTCTTAATATTCACAGCATTTTCCTTATAGGGAAAGGTAATCTGGTTGCTTGGAAACTTTAGGCATTTTATGGAATACTATACCTAGATATTCTTGCATGTGTAACTATTCTTTGAAGTTAGAATTTGGTGGAATACTAAGATGGCTGCCTTCCTGGCTTGCAGATGGCTGCCCTCTATTCTCATAAGGTGGGGACCAGGAAAGAGGGAAAATAAGAGAAGGAAGTAGGGGAGGAGATGGGTCACAATTAAAGTCTCTGGTGCATCTTTTTTAAAACTTTTTAAAAAACATTGACATGAAAGTTTTTATCCTTTTACCAACATCTCCCCAAACCCTGCTGCCCCCAAGCCCAGGTAACCACCACTTTATCCTCTCAGTTCTACCTTTTTCAGATCCCATGTGTATGTGAGATCATGTGTTATTTACTTTTCTGTGCCTAATGTATTCCAACTAATGTAAGTGTCCTCCAGGTTCATCCATGTTGTTATGAATGATAGAATTTCCTCCTTTTCTGTGGATGAGTACTGTGCTGTTGTATAGAAGTATCACATTTTCTTCATTCATTCATGGATGTACGCTTAATTCCTTATATTGGCTGTTGTAAATGATGTAATGAACATGGAAGTGCAGATATCTATCTTAGAGTGCTTAGCATGTGTGAGGTTCTGGGTTCAATCACTAGCAGTTTAAAAAAAAAAAAAAAAGGAAGGTAACCACAAGTTCCCACAGTGATACAAATAAATGAGAGAGAATGCCAACCAATAAATGTATCGTACAAGGAATGGTGGAATTTGAAAATCAGTATTTGGCAATCCATGTGGTAATTATTGACTCGGGTGAAATTTTTCGATGGATGCTAAAACTAATGAGTGAAAATTTGATGATTTCTTTATAATTAATTACAAAAGGAAAAGAGTAACTATAAAAGTGGAACAGTTTGATAAACAATACCATAATCAATTGATCAAAGCCCAGCCGTCAGTAACTGGATTTATCAAAATTGTATTACATCTTAGATAAGATATAAGAACATATTTCTTCTGTGATTTTTAAAAATATTTTAGTTGTTGATGGAATTTTATTTTATTCACTTATTTATATGTGGTGCTGAGAATCAAACCCAGGGCCTCACACATGCCAGGCAAGCACTCTACCACTGAGCCACAACCCCACCCCATCTTCTGTGATATTCTTACCAAAAAATACGTGAATCTTAAGAAGCAAATTCAGAATAAAACAGTCTACAAACTAATTGGCCTGAAAGTCTTCAAAACTCTTGAAATAATTAAAGACAAACTTTCAGATTGGTGGAGACATTAAGAGACATAACCACTTAACAGTGTGATCACTTGACTATGAAAAATACTGGTGTGACAAAAACAAAAAATCACAAAATATTGGTGTGACAAATAGTGACACTTGAGTGGGGTCTGTGGATTAGACAATAGCAATAATCATTCTTAGTTGCCTGATTCTGGTATTTGTATTGTAGTTAAGTAGAATGTCTTTCTAGGAATTATATACTAATGTATTTGAGATGATGAGGTATCACTCACTGGCTTAATGGTTCGGGGAAGAAGGCCTTTTGTTCTCTTGCTACTTTCCTGTAAGTTTCTTAATAAAATGGGTAGGCACCATTTAAAAAAATTCAGACATTAATTCTCATGTGTACTTAAAAATCAAAGAATAAAGCAATGAAAGAAAAGATCTGCTAAAGTAAAATTTTTTTTCTCTTATGAAGTGGAAATTCAAGTTATAAATTTACTTCATTTAACTTGCAAATGTAACCAATTACTTACTTGGAAATTTTTCATTTTTACCAATTCTATTTTTTCTTGACTTCTCCAGGTATTAAGAGTTGATGTTTTTCCTAAAATAAACCACATACTATATATGGGATAGAGATACCAATAAGAACAAAGTGCTCTTTAAAAGTTATTAAAAAGACTTCTACTTTAAATAAAAATTTAAAAAGGAAATCATAAAACTAATTTTAAAATATTTTATATAGGCAAAATGGAAACTATAATCTCATTACTTAATGTTCCCAGTTCTGCCTAAATGGACCTATATTAATTTTTTAACAACTTGTCTCAAAATTATATGAACACATGGAGCAAGAACTTACAGCTAATGTTTATTCTGCTTGAAATTTTTGCATTTTAGGAAAAGAAATTTAAGGAATAGAAACCTAATTTAAATTCATTAAGAAAGTTCTTGATTCTTCCATATTGCAGATCCACTGGACTCAAAACTGAGCCAAAAGTAACATGCAAAAGAGTTTCCTTAAATTATTTAAACCATTTTGTAGCAAAATTTCCCCAGAAACTGAGAAACAGCCATACAAATGCTTTTTTATCAAAGTTTATTTTTGTTATCCCTTTCTCATTTTTTGGCATTGAGAATAGTGAAACAATTACTTGCTATTCACATATGAGTAAACACATGGTTTCAAAATGGTAGGCTTACTTTTTCATGTCAAAATCATTTTCCTGATATCTAAAGTAAATTTGGGTATCTATGAACTGTTTAATATAGAGATGAGAAACAGTCATACTATCCAAGTCACATGTGTCCTTAAAAAAAGCTCAAATTGTTGAATTAGGTGATGGAAATTACATTTAAATCTGAAATTTTAATAGCTTCCTTTCTGAGACTATTACTGAGCCATATATTTTCTTTAGGTTCAATGTGTTTTAATATTTTCCCTCTGCATCATGTCAACTGATGATTAACTTAACAAATGATGATTATATAAGACTGTATGAAATATATTTGGGCCATTTTTTGGTAAGTTCCTTAATTTGGTATCTAAATTCCAAAAGTCAGTTCTTATGTTTACATGAGTTTATTTGGCACTCTCAAATGTCTCCTTCATAAAATAGGTAATCGATTAATAGGGTTTAATTAGGAAAGCCCCTAGGGACTAAGATACTTCAGTTCTAGTGCTGGATATGAAAGTAACAATTTTAGATGAGCCATTTATTTAACTTTTATTCTTTGGTTTCCATAATTATAAAATTAGAGACAATATCCTATCTACCTTATTAAAATGTTTGAAATTGGATAATATATTGAAGAACTGTGAAACAGTATCAGTTTACCTTTAGAAATCCCAATTTTTTGAATTCTTAACCCTGGGACTGAAGTTATTAAAGGCACTTGTTTCTCTTTATTTAAAAGGTCTGTGAAAGTCTCTTACCATGGAGTGCCTCAATTCCTAAAGTTTCACTTCCTTTCCACAGGAGACATGTACTAACAAGTTTAGATTGTCAAAATAGTAATTTTAGGTCATTAGGATTTGTCAAAAATCACACCCAAAAGTACTTCCATTGGTAATAGCTTGCTTGAGGACTCCCAGAAAAAATATTAACAATGTCATATTTGCATTTGAGATCTTAGAATATTATAAGATACTGTGCTGCATAAATCTAGTATAACTTTTGTTCAGATAATTTAAAAAATTTAGAACATGATTTTAAAGGTGACATGTCTCTGTGGAAGGAACCTTGCTGAAAGAAATTACAGCTTCTTGGATTAATGAGTTTTTCCTGTTTGTGCACCTCTCCAAATGAAAGAATTAGGAAGAATGGTTTCATTATTCATAGTTTCACTGGGAAGAGTGAGAGAGGGAATGAGAAAAATCATAAGACATCCTTAGAACAAATGAACACAAAATATACACAGAGATCCTGAGATGTTGTAACAAATTTAAAAATCGATAGATCAACATGATCCAAATGGTTTCCAAGACACCGTTATGGTGGGTAAACAGCCATATTACAGGGTATGCTGCATGGATGTCCACATCATGCCAAGAAAACCCTACTCTTTGTTTCCAAATCTGAAAGTTAGTCATCCAGAGCAGGTGGCCAGTCAACATCTACAGACTAAAAGGGAGAAAACAAGTTATTATAACAGATATTACTTTTCTGATAAGAATTTGCCAATAATAGTTTTAATATGATGCCATAGAAGAAATTACATTTGAAGAGAAGAGCAATTGATTACCAATGTCTATTCTGGGTATTCTTGGGCCCAAGGTCTGTTTCTGAATTAACTGAATAGCAGTATTTGGTTACTTGGCTGGTTTATAAATATACCTTTTGATGCATAAGACAAAAAATTTAAATTTAAAAATGTTTGAGTAAAGTAGCAAACAAATTCAAATCCAGGTGGTTACACCAGTTTTCCCTCAAAAGTCTCAGCAACTTTTCTTCTTCTGATCATTTTCATTCTGCCATCTTACATTTAACAGAATCACGTGTAGCTGAACTGTGGAGCCACATTCTAAGAAATGCATCATTAGGTGATTTTGTTGTCATGCAAATATAGAGTTTACTTACACAGACTAAGACAGCTATGATGTCACCAAGTGATATAATCTTATGGGACCACCATCATATATGCTGGCCATCACTGATCAGGTCCTCATACTATACTCAAGTAATCCATAAACCTATAGCCTTGTTTGTAATTTAGCAACTAAATGTGAAGTAAATATAGGAAAGGTCACCTGGAACCAGAAAAAAATTAAGCATCTTTTTGTTTTACTTCACCAGAACTTCTATTTCTTTTAAAATCCAATTCATTTCTATCTCAGCTTGCCTTCACTTTGTTCTTCTAGAACATAACTTTAGCGTTATGGTAAGCAGACTATTTTGTCTCCACATAAACAATCACATTCCAGAGGTACAAAGCACGTCTTAATTACCCTGGAGGACCTATTTTAAGAAAAGGCTTTTAAAAATCCATGGTATCCATGGTTTTTATTGACAAAGTTTAAAATCTGAGATGATTTACTGAAAATAATGTTTTCATTAATTCTTGAGTCACTTCATATTCCAGATTCTAAAAAATTATTAGAAAAGCCCAAATAACTATTGTGTTTTTCCAAATCTCAAAAACACATTTTGATAGTGTTACAGAATATAGCCATATACAGATCATATTTCAGTTTCTCAAACTGAAAATTAAACATCACTGATCACAATTGTGTGTGTGGAGGGTAGAGGAGGCATGCTGTAGTGTTTCAAAAGCTTCATGGGTGATTTCAATAGACACTCAGGGCTAAGAAACCTGGAGCTATGACTCTGATACTCCTCAGCTGTTCTAAGAATTAAGGTTTAAAAAAGGTGAATGCAGTTGAGATTTTCTTTAACAAACGTTGTCTTTCTTAAAATGACAGCCTCACTAAAGAGGCTCCCTGCAACCTTGAATGGTGTCTCTGGCTGTACTGTAGGAGATATATAAAATCTAACCTGAGAGCACTTGAGAGGATTGCTGGTAAGGTAATAATGATCATTTGATTTCCATGCCTGTTTTCACACTGGGCGGTATACTCACTTTTAAAAAAAATAATTTTGCATTCTCAAATGCAAAATTCTAACCACTTCCTAAGATTTTGGAGTGGGGTGGGATGGGGTATGGTGGGAAGTAGGGAGGGACTCTACTCCTAATCAAATTTTCATCAAGGAGCACACAACTTGTGGCTCAATATTTATTGATGCTCAAATGAAAAAGAAAACATTCGTGAAGAATTTCCTGAAAAATCTATTATTGTAATTATTTTAGAATGTAATCTTGTTTCAATTATAAGAGTAGAGAATCATATCACAGGTGTCCTTTATAAAACCACTTTTGAACCACATCATAGGAATTCCTTAGAGAATTGCTTTTGTTTATAACCATGGGCTCATCCCATTTTCTACCCCTGTCCTGAATATAGTTTCCAAGCACTTGGCCTTAAAATCTTTATAAAATGAAACTGGTATAGGAAGTATACCCTTGAGTCTCTAAGGACATATGAAGGTTACTTATAATTTTATTTGCTCGTTTAAGAGTTTAATCTCATGCCATATGTAAAGCACAGTTAGTAAATTAGCTATATATTCACAAGGATCTTATGTAAGACCTTGTATTTATAAAAAATAATTCAGAAGACAGTCCCTCCCTACTATGAGGTTTTGCCACTTTCAAATAACTATGAAGGTGGGAAGTGCTGTTTGGTTTAATGCCAAAGGGCATAACTGGCTCAATTCAATTTGCAAATGTTCCACAATAAAATGGTTTACCTCCACATCCAGCTCAAGAATGTCTGCAGTCACATTCATCAGAGAACCAATGTTTGGCTTGGTTCTCCCAAAGTCTCCATGTACAAACTCTTTGATGTAGCTGGGGTCTGTTTAAGGAAAAAATGAGGATAGACATGCAATATCAACTGGCAAGATTTCACAGGTGAAAAGGAAATAATAAAAGCAGAAATATTACAAAGAAGAGGTTAGTCCCTGCTCTAACTTTAGGTGTGTGTCTTAGAACAATTGGTTCCTATTGGCCTGGCAGCCAACATCAGTACCTGAGACCTATGTTTACAACAAACTTTACATGAAAGTCATGACTTTCTTTATAGCTCATCTCAAAGTGCTAGGGTTTGGGTATGGATTTCAAAAATAGTTATAATTCAGTGCTTTAAAAAATGTATTTTTCTTCACTAAAATTTCTATTTTGTCACCCTGCTGGTCCCATTTTTCAACAATGGCAACTGCCATCTGCCCAGATAGTAGACTCCACAGAATCACACAAATTACCTCAATGATGGTTTTTCTTGTAACATGATCCAGTGGCAATATGATAGAAGAGCCAATGAAAATACCTAATCTTGACTTATCAAGATTAGGTCCTTCATAAGAATTATAAAAGAGCCTAAGTTCTAGTTGTCTGCTAATATGGTTATTAGCAAAAGATTAAGTTTTGTCTTGTTTTTGTTTTAGGAATGATTTTGTATTTTTCCTTCATAAGTTTTTAAATTTGAAAGGCAATGACAAAATTCTGGAATTTGGTCTTAGTAAGATTACATTAACATTCCTCACATAGGACTCTACAGTAGTCTTGAATATATTTTATCTTTGAAAGATGCAAGTTTATGTCAGTGTTCAGTAAAAACCTAGCATTATGCTATAAACCAGTATTTAGGGTAAAATATTTAATTGAATTTGAATAGGAAAAACATTTATTCTTAGAACATAAATAAGTCAACACTATAACATGCTAATATTATATCCTCATTTTCTGAAGTTTATTCACTCTACCCACACTGAGTGTTTTGACTCAAACATAAGACTTGTAATTTTCTAGTAATCTTTTTTGCTAAATTCAACAATTCCCATTCTTTTTCTTTCACTTTGAAAGAATGCTGTTTCTGAAAAGCAATGAGAGAAGATGACCCAAAAGCCCTGAAAATAACCACTTAAAAGGTCCACAGAGGTTTTATTCACAGCCAGAAGAATAAGGCTTAAGACAAACAAACTAGCTCAGTATACTGAGCAATATATGTATACAGAGTATATATAAAATAAATTTAGTACATGGATAACCATATGGTATCTAAAGCTTTACCAGTCTTTCTTGGCAATGCCTTAAATATACGTATGTGGCTGATTCTAAAAAAGTTTTAATGGGATTGAAAAGACATTAGCTTCTCCAAAAGAAGAATTTCTTGAAATTCTCCTTGGCACCCAAAAACTAAAGCCAGAATTAGATGGTAAGATTTTATTTATTTATGTATTTATGTATGTATTTATTTATTTATTTATTTGGTACTGGGGATTGAACTCAGGGGCACACGACTCTCTGAGCCACATACCCAGTCCTATTTTTTGTGTTTTATGTCAGGGTCTCACTGAGTTGCTTGCTTAGCGCTTCGCCATTGCTGAGGCTGGCTTTGAACTCGCGATTCTCCTGTCTCAGCCTCCCTATTATTTATTTATTTTTAAAATCTGTGGTCAGAGGCAAAACTCTGATGAAATGTGTGTGTGCTTACAATGTGAGAAATTCTGGGTTCAATCCCCAGCATCAAAACAAATAAAATGTAAAAACCTGCGATTTCTTTGAAATTCCATCCACAATGGGAAATGTCCTCCAAACAACAAAGATAAAGACTGCCTACTGCAGTCTACATAAATCTTCCCCAAATCCAACTGCAAACTTTAAAAAGATATTTGAGGGGCTGGGATCATGGCGCAGTGGTAGCGTGCTCGCCTAGCACGCATAAGGCACTGGGTTCGAACCTCAATACCACATAAAAATAAAATAAAGATATTCTGTCGCCTACAACTAAAAAATAAACTTAAAAAAAAAAAGATATTTGAAGTAGATAACCTATCTCTGATTTGGCCAAGTAAATCCAGATCACTCCTAGGGCAGAGGAGAGGAGGCTGATTGATAGGAAAAGAGAAGCACAGTAGTTACAGCAGCAATGTAGTGAAAGTGCTATTCGATATGTTTGTTACATGCACCGTTTGTCATTACTCTTATGCCAGTTAGAAGGTGTTTCATCATTTCATGCTATTGGATCACAAGGCTAAGACTATAGGAGATCCCTGACATATGTGAATCAGCAACTCAGTTCTGATACAAAACCACACAAGTCAGATTAAGTTATAAACAAATGACCATCCCTGGTCTATGGAAATTTAAACTCTGAATCTCAACCTTTACTATTTTTAACAGTCAAACTCTTAGGAGTCTTTGAAAATGGTGCTAATTGCCAGCACAGCATTACTGTCAACAAAGTTTATGTGGCTCAAATAAATGATATATAATTTGAAGTGCTTTGTTTTTGTTTTTTCATGAGACACACAGAAAAAGAATATTCTCTGTTGTTCTAGGTCAGTATCCAAATAAAGTTAAGATCAATATGTTAAGTGTTACTGGGCATGGTGGCACATGTCTATTGTCCCAGCACTTGGAAGGGAGGCTGGGGCAGAAGGATTGCTTGAGCCCAGGAGTTCAAGACCTGCCTCAGAAACATAGTGAGATACTATGTACAAAAAAAAAGTAGGGGTTGGGGTTGTAGTTCAGTGGTGGGGCGCTTGCCTAGCATGTGTGAGGCATTGGGTTTGATTCTCAGCACCACATATAAATAAAGTCCACTGACAGCTAAAAAATATTAAAAAAAAAAAAGTAAAGTAGCACTGTTGCACCATTCCCTTTTACCACTATGTTTAATCATATGGGACAAATGCTTGAAATGCTAAAAAGACCCCAAAATGGTCATGAATACATGACTTACAAAATACGTACAACAGCAAATGAATCAATCAAAAGTATTTTCTAAGTATTTACTATGTGCTAAGCATATGTAAGACACTATAATTACCTGAAATAGAAATAATTGACATTGGACTGTTACCTCACAGTTTAAAATATCCTCTTGATAGGATATTAAATTAACAAATTTAATGGGAAAAAAACACCTCAAACAAAAAAATAATGGATTTTTTTTTCCAATGTAATACTTTCCCTAATGCCTCCAAGACCAAGCTGAACCTATTTTCCAGGGCAGCATTAAGTCCCATAGGGTTCTGGTTAAATTATTGCAATACACAGGTGAAAGGATACGTTCCAGCTTGAGTCTTCAGATAAAGACGAAAATGATGTTCATCCACATAGTGTGTCTCCATGCAGTGGATGACACGAGTTCTCAAAGCCAAAGGTCTTCGGTGAAGGACCCGTAGAGGTGTTTTCTGGTCAATCTTTAGGTCCTAGAGGAAGACAACACAATCACAAGGAAGCCTGTCCTAGCACCTCCTTTGTTACCCACAGCTCACCACAGATGTTTCTTTGGAGGGTTCCATCTATCATTGTCAGGGTAAGAGGTAATCAAAACAAGAAAAAATGATGTCACTTTAGGTTCAAACTGGGCAGCATGGCTCATATCTTAGTTCATAATTACTCATTTTCTGGGCCCTACAACCCTCACCATAAAAAAAGGATTTGGGGGCTGGGGATGTGTCTCACTGGCAGAATACTAGCCTAGCATGTGTGAGGCCTTGGATTCGATTCCCAGCATCACTAAAAAGAAAAAAGAAAAAAAAAGTAGTTTGGAAGTAAATGGTCCTCCAGGTGTCTGCTGTTCTGATACTTAACAAACTGATAGGACTCAGGAATTCTATCCTGCCTTTTACTTCAGCAGGGCTCTTCTATAGGGCAATATTCTTACAGTTGTTTTCTTTTCTTTCCTTTTATTTTTTTTTTTGTTTTTTTTTCTTTTTCTTTCTTTCTTTTTATTTTATTTTATCTTATTTTATTCTTATGGTTGTTTTCTAACCCAATAGAAAAAGTGAGGATTTCTGGCTGGGGTATGAAATGGCAGGTTGCAGAAGGTTGGACATCAACATCACCTGTGTGTACAAGCAATGTACATGCTTTAGGGAGAACCATATACCGGTTTTCAGGGTTTTTGTTTTTTGTTTTGTTGGTTTGTTACACAAAAGGCTATAATTGTAAGAGTTGAGTTATTGTTGAATGTGACATTTCAATATACTAATTACAAATAAATATGCAAAATAGAACAAGTCCTCTCAATATCTGTTAGCCCTAGCTTGAGAAAAATAATACTGCATATCTATTAACAATTCAGACTTTTTAGGAACATAGGCTTATTTTCTCATAATTAGTTCAAATTAGAGATTTTCCTTTATGTAAATATATAAATTAAGAAGCAGAAGTTAAAAGCATAAAAGGTCAACTAATTCCAAGTTTTAAAAGTAGATATTGAAGCCAGGCACTGTGGCACATGCCTGTAATCCCAGTGGCTCAGGAGGATGAGGCAGGAGGATTGCGAGTTCAAAGCCAGCCTCAGCAATGGCGAGCTGCTAAGCAACTCAGTGAGACCTTGTCTCTAAATAAAATACAAAATAGAGTTGGCGGGGAGCTAGGTATGTGGCTCAGTGGTAGAGTGCTTGCTTATTAGCACATGTGAGGCACTGGGTTTGATACTCAGCACCGCATAAAAAATAAATAAAAGTATTGTGTCCATCTATAACTAAAAAATTTTTTTAAAAAATAGGGCTGGGGATGTGGCTCAGTGGTTGAGTGCCCCTTAGTTTGATCTCCGGTAACTCCCACCAAAAAAGTAGATATTGGAATAAATCAAAATGTAGATTCAAAAGAACTTTGAATTCTCTGAAATATTTTGTTGGAACAACTGCTCCAAATTTACATGATTAGTGAGTGCCTGAAGCCCTGTTTTAAAAATAAAAAAAAGTTTCTGTCTGGCCTCTCTCCATCAAGTTCTCTACCAAAAAAGAGCAAGCAAGTTCTAACAAAACCACATTTAAAAGGGTGTGAACGCTTCTATCACTGTAGATTTTAAGATTCTATAATTCCTTGGTTTTAGAAGCATTTTGTTCTGATGAGATGAAATATTTCCACAGTTAGACTTTTCTCTGGCCAAAAGACTAAACGAATAAAAGATAAGGCTGAAATATTAACAAGCCTATAAAGATATAGCCTCCACTTGAGTACAGAAACAGCTAGCCTTTAAATCAGCAACTATCTAACGAGTGCTCTTTTCCTTTGCTTCCTTAACCTCTCCAGTCACTCCCAGTACTTTGACCATGAGTCAGTCAATGGAAACAACCAACAGAGCTTCTAGACCTACCACTGCTTCCAACATAACATTCAGATTAACACATGCTCATGTGTCTCTTTGGGTCTGTTTTCAGCTGACAAAAGGAAAGCACTTCACTTTTACTCTAATGTTGCATACCATTATCCCATACTACTGAATTTTCAGAAACACACACTTCTTTTCTTGTAGGTTGCCCTTTAAAAAGGGGACACAGGCAGGGGTTGTAGCTCAGTGGAAAAGCATTTGCCTAGCAAGCCCTGGGTTTGATTCCCAGCACTAAAAATAAATAAATTAAATAAATCAAAATAAGGGGCAAGTAGTAAATCTGATGTGACTTTCCTCGGAATGGGGAAGCACTCAGTGCTTATTACTTTTATGCCAATAGGAGTATGTGAAAATTATAAAAATGTTACTAGAAATCAATTAGTCATATTAGTCTACTTCAGTGGTAGACCATTAAAATAAAATCTTTCACCACTTAATCTATGCCTATAAAATCACTTTCAGCATTTTTTCTGATTTAATTAGACTGCTACCCCCACACTATGAATCCTGAGGGTCTTGTGCATGCCGGTCCCTGAATCTATCTTTTTAAATAAAATTTTTTAGTTGTAAATGGACACAATATCTTTATTTTTATTTTATTTTTATGTGGTACTGAGTATTGAACCCAGTACCTCACACATGCAAGGCAAGCACTCTACCACTGAGCTACCATTTGAGTCTCAACCCAAATGAATTTATTTTTCCCACAGCATTCTGAATGACTTGTATGTGAAGGAATAAAGAAGTTTAGAACTGGGCATGATGGTTCACACCTATAATCCCAGTGACTCAGGAGACTGAGGCAGGAGTAATAACAAAGTATTTTTGTTTTGTTTTGTTTTCGGGTACCAGAGATTGAACAGGGGCACTCAACCACTGAGCCACATCCCCAGCCCTACTGCATACTTCATTTAGAGACAGGGTCTCACTGAGTTGCTTAGCGCCTCACTTTTGCTGAGGCTGGCTTTAAACTCTCAATCCTTCCGCCTCAGCTTCCTGAGCCACTGGGATTACAGGAATGCACCACCACAGCTGGCTATATTACAAGTTTAAAGCCAGTCTAACTAAGCAACTTAGCAAGACTCTGCCTCAAAAAATAAAAATGGCCGGGAATATGGCTCAGTGGTTAAAACAAAAACAAAAACACCACTGGGTTCAATCCCCAGTACCATAAAAAAAGTTTAGAAATCTGTTTGGCAATCTTAAAAATGAATTATCTGTCTATATCAGCTACTAACCTAAAAAGCCTAGGTAGCAAGGCCAAAAGCCAAAGGGACTTAGATACAGAATTACAGAACCTGAGAACTGGAGTGGCCATTGGAAGTGATTCTGGAAGCCCATCTGCTCGTTTTATGGATGAGCTTCTCTAAGCAAATGAATGATGCATGTTTTCAACAAAACCACTCACTATAAACACTATTCTGTACCTTTTTTTCCTCATAATGTCATGGGTGCTTCTATGAGTCACAGTGATCTTTATTTCCAACATTTTTAGGCATGTATATGTACACTAACATAAATTAAATGGAACCATGTTGGTTTTTTTTAATGGCTATATAATATTCCCATTCATTCCATCTTTTCCAGTTTGTTATTGCTAATTTTACCACTCTGAAAAAAATATCAGTAAACCTCCTCACGCACATATCTTCATGCACAGGAGTTTCATTTCTATAAAACAGATTGTCAGTAGAAGATGTGCTGAGTAGAAAACCAGTGCATTTTTAGTTTTTATAGTTGCTTTCCAAAAAAGGCTGAAAACTACATTTTTATTGACATATATGCAACTATCTCCTCCCCAATCCACTTTTCATGTTATTAGTTTAATGGGAATAAAGTGATGTCCTATTATGACTTCATCCTGGAAACAGAACATCTTTCCAAAGATTCTTAGCATTTGGAGTTGCTCTTTTCTTTAGCTGCTCTTTCTTTCTATATTTTTCATGATTAAGTTTAAATTCTGCTTGTGGTATCTTTTACCATATAATTTGTTTCCTGTGTAGTCATATATGTACACACATTTGTGTGTGCCCAAATCACAATGTACCATATTATCTTATACTTTTTTTCCCCTTAACACTTATCAGGAACATTTTCCTATGCTAAAAATATCTACTACATAATTTTTAATAGCTGGACAGTAATAGTCCATTATACTAATAAGCCATAGTATTAAACCAGTCTCCTTTAGCAAATTATGTATATTGTTACAAACTACTGCCCATTTAAACAATGTCCTGATTTTTTTTGCGGGGGTGGGGGAGTGGGTGGTTACTGGGGATTGAACCCGTGGGTGCTTTACCACTAGACTACATCACCAGTCAATTTTATTTTTTATTTTGAGACAGGGTTTCACTATTTCCCAAGCTGGTCTGGAACTTAAATCCTCCTACTTCAGCTTCCTCAGTTGCTGGGATTACAGGAGTGTGCTGCAGCATCTGGCACTATATACTTCTTCAAAGCCCATTTGTGCTCATTCCTTGCATCTGAAAGCCAATTATCTTCACAGGAAGAGGTGGGAGAAGGTGGGAGGAAATATACAAAAGGACAGGGAGATCATCTATAATGACATGCTCCTTGAAGTTTTGTGTCAAAATGTATGTGCTTCACATATATTATCATCATGTTATTCGTAATCTTTTTTTTTTTTTTGGTGCTGAGGATTGAACCTAGGGCTTTGTGCATGCGAGGCAAGCTCTCTACCATTGAGCTATATATCCCCAGCTCTCATATACTTAATCTTAATTATCAATTGTTAGATACGTTTTATTTCATATAACCAAATATAAATAATAGCATTGTTGAGCATTTTCTACATGCTAGGTACAATTCTGAGTTTTATATGATTAAATTCACTTAATTTTTTTTAAATATTTTTTAGTTGTCAATGGACTTTATTTATATGCGGTGCTGAGAATCGAACCCAGTGCCTCACACCTATTAGGGTAAATGCTCTACCACTGAGCCACAACCCCATCCCAATTCATTTATTTCTTTTAACTAATTTTACAGATGAAGAAATTGAAGCATTAAGGAGCTTAAGTAACTTGTCCAAAATCATATTAAGAAATGCAGATCAGGGGGCTAGGATTGTGGCTCAGTGGTAGAGCGCTTGCCTCGCATGCGTGAGGCCCTGGGTTCGATCCTCAGCACCACATACAAAGCAATAAAATAAAGACATTGTGTTCATCTACAACTAAAAAAAAAAAAGAAAGAAACACAGATCAGGATTTCATCCAGGAGATCTGTCTGAGCAGGGCTCTTACCAACAGGTTAGATAATGTGCCAAGTCATTCAAATAGTAAGTGGATTCAAAGCCAAGATTTGAATCCAGGTCTCAGAGACTCCAAAGCCCATGCTCTATAACTTTCTAACAATAAACTAGAAGATAACAGACCCATATATAGACAGTAGAAAAACAAAAGAACAAAGCCCTTAAACTACCTTTAGATCATTCAGAAATTCAATGTCTTTCTTCTGTATTACTTTATTTGTCCATATTAAGGCACTATAGGTCTTAGTCTTTTCTTCTTCACCTTCTTTCATATGTCCTATTGCCTCTCTAAACGAAAACAATAAAAGAAAGTTTGCCTGAATATATATTGTACACACAAGTCTTGCTCCAAATTCCTTTTTTTAAATAGCTTTATTAAAATAGAATTTATATGCAATTCCCTTAGATTAACTATACAAATTCAATGATTTTTAATATCTTTACAGTTATGTGGCTACCACCACATGCTAATTCTATAATACATTCATCATCCCCCAAAAGAAATCACATACCCATTAGCAGGCACTTCCCATTCCTCCTCCACCCCAGCCCCAGAAAACCATTGATTTTCTGTCTCTATAGATTTCCCTATTCTGAATTTTTCATATAAAATGAAATCATATAATATGTGGTGTTTGGCAACTACCTTATCCCACTTCATAATGTGATCAAGGTAGCTATGTTTCAGCATGTGTCAGTCCTTCATTCCTTTTTATTACTTAATAATATTCCATAATATAACATACAGTAGTTCCCCCTTATCCATGATTTCACTTTCTGTAGATTCAGTAACCTGAGGTAAATGTTGGGCCAAACATATTAAATGGAAAAATCCCAGAAATAAACAATTCATATTTTAAATAACATATTACAGTATAAAGTTATAACTGTCCATTTTTTATTAGTTATTACTGTTAATCTCTATTGTGCCTAATTTAGAAATAAATTTATCAAAGGTATATATGTATAGGAAAAAAGTATATGTAGAGTTTAGTACTATCCAGTTTCAGACATCCCCTGGGGGTCTTGGAACATAACCTCCATGGATAAGGCTAAGAGGGAACTACTGTACACACAGTTTATCCACAGACATTCGGGTAGTTTCTATTTCTTTACTTTAAAAAAATGCTACTATGAACATTCATGTACAAGTCTTTGTGTGCATGTATGTTTTCATTTTTCCTGCACATATAATATCTAGTAGTAGATTTGCTGGGTCATATGGTAACTGTTTAATCTATTGAGAAACTATCAAATTATTTTCCAAAGTGGGCACACTTACAATTCCACCAGCAATGTATGCTGTAGTTTCTTTACATTCTTGTCAACACTTATTATTTGCTGTTTTTTTTTTTTAAATAGTCAGTCTAGTAGGTGTGAAGTGGGATCTCATTGTGTTTTTTTTTTTTTGGTACTGAAGATTGAACTCAGGGGCACTTGACCACTGAGCCACATCCCCAGCCCTATTTTGTGTTTTATGTAGAGACAGGGTCTCACTGAGTTGCTTAGCGCCTCGCCATTGCTGAGGCTGGCTTCAAATTTGCGATTCTCCTGTCTCAGCCTCCCTAAGTGCTGGGATGACAGGCTTGCGCCACCGTGCCTGGCTTCATTGTGGTTTTGATTTGCATTTCCCTAATGACTAATGATATTGAACATTTTTTCATTTTTCATTGACTATTCATATACCCTCCTCCAAGAAAGTCTACTTAACCATTTCTCCATTTTTAATTGGAGTACCTTATATATTCTGGATATAATTCCTTTATCAGACATATAATTTACAACTAAAACTTCCCTTTTGAAATTATCTCCAGTAAGCCTACCCTTACCTTGTGACAAGCTGCAAGTCACGTACTTGGATTTTGTTAGATGATTTATTAATTTTCTGTAGTAGCAGAAAAATAAAAACAATGAGCAACTCTAGTTCAGTTACAGAGTTACAGAAACATGACAATTTCCATGTCATGAAGTGGTTTACCTGCTGAAGTTCCTTAATTTCTTGTGAAGTGAAATGTACTCTATGAGGATTCACCAGCTCAATTGCAAAGGGCCTTCCTGGCAGCACACAGCCCGTCATGAAACAGAAACGTGTTGATGGAGTTAACATTTGGGCTAATGCAAGAGGGTTAGGAGGTGTGAAAAACAGGTTGAGCACTAGAGGATTCAAAGTTTAGTGACATGACTATATCTGGGGAGGGAAATAATGTGTGAAAAGAAGCAAGGGGTTTTTGAGGGGGTGAGGGCTATTAAACCCCAGCAGAGGCAATATGTGAAAATGACTGCTTTCCTGAAGGTCCACAAACAAGGCTGTGTTAATTACAAAATAAAATTCAAATGACCAATAATTAAGTTGGTTACACTAGCATAATGTTGTCACACGCAGGAATGTTCAAGTATACCAAGTTGAAATTCACTTTCCCAGCCTAACCCACTAGGGAAATAGAAAAGCTATGATTCCATGAGAGGAAAGGACTACAAATCTAA
This sequence comes from Geosciurus inauris, assembly GCA_004024805.1. Lineage (NCBI taxonomy): Eukaryota > Metazoa > Chordata > Mammalia > Rodentia > Sciuridae > Geosciurus > Geosciurus inauris. The sequence goes on from PVHX01000019.1 coordinate 479,761, forward strand.
GTTCAGGATTAATACTCATCATTTTTCTCGTAATTCAACAAGATAAAGTGGGAAAAAAATGAAGTCTAAGGCAGCAGAATCATTTTTTAAATAAAGACAATCATTTTGAAAACCACTGGTGCTTCTGAAGCATTTTTTATTTGGAACAATTAATAATCAAATTCTGGGGAGAAAAAAATCAGGTACCTTCTTTTTAATGCACATAAAAGTCCCTTAAAACCTACAGGTGTGCAATAAGGGTGGCCTCTGAAGAAATGATTCCTGTAAAGACATATATAATATAATTTACAAAGGCTGCTCCATAATGCACAAGGCTTCTCTCCTTGAAGAAGCTCTGGGCTCTGCCCACTGTGTTCTGACTAAGTGACTAAGGTAAGCCTGGAAAGGCTGACCATCAGAAAGTTACTTTTAATCAGGTGATGCTGATGCAATCTTACCATTTCCTAATGTTCTCACATCTACATCTTCTCTTCCAGAGGATGAGAAATTAAAACCTTTGGAAAGCATATCAAGAAAAAAAAATCAGAGATAATAACCCTGGGACATTCATTTCCAACCTCTAGTAGAAACCCAATTTAAGGTCCTGAACAGTGTACTGAATAGTTATCATCCCATCTCTAATCCCAATCTCTGTTGAAAATGGTAATGATAATAACAAGCATCACTTATTGAGCACATATCATTATTAAATGCCAGGCACTAGGGTAAAAATCATGCATGCATTATTATATTTAATCCTTATAACTTTATGAAGTAAGCAGTAAATAAATAAAAAGAACACCAAGCCTGAAAAATTCAGGTAATTTCCCCAAGTCACATAATTAAATTGTAGAGCTAGATGTATCTGATGTCAAAGCCCATGGGAAAGCCAAACAGAGCATTATTTGAAGGAAGCCCCACCACCTTCCTGGCCACCAGCTTATGGTAAAAATTTTACCATCATTTTTTACTTTCCTTAAAATAAATACATTTATTTAAGAATTAAACTCTAAGAAAGTGGTGGCAGGGGGAGGTTTGACTCTTAAAAAAATACATTATATACTGAAACCTAGGCTGAAACCATGATAAAACTAGCATACATTCTACAATTAAGTGGATCATTGTAGACTAAAAGCCATAAATACTGGATGGGGAAATGGCTCTTTTTAAACATACAAAACTGATAAATGATTTAATCACCATCGTGGTAGCAAATACTACCACTGAGAAGGCATTATTCTAAATGCTTTGCACATGTTAACACTGTCGTTATCATCATTTTACTCATGAGGAAGGTGAGACAGAGACATGATGCCTGAGGTCCTATCATTCTAATTGCAGATCCATCAGCAGGGTCAAGTGTGAACCAGGCAATCTGGCATCACAGTCTCTTAACCACCCAAAAATACTGCACAACCAAAGACACAGCCAGAGGAACTCAGACTTGTACTCAGGGGGACAGACAGGACCAGTCGACTTTGATCAAGGACTGGGAAAGGCTGGGATGTTTGGGGGAACCCTGACTGGTCATTAGAATGGTAAAATTTAAGGTCTCTGAACATAGAGGTTGAAGGCTATGAGAACTTGGATTCATTCTTTTATGTATTCATTCAGTAAACAAATACCTACAGAGTGCCTACAATGTGCAAGGCCCTGTGCTTGATGCTAGAGAGATAAACGCAAACAGGATGAACAGTCCCAGTTACTATTGGTGGAGGGATATGTACTATAATATGGAAGACTAGGCATGTGACAGGATATGCACGGAATATACACTAAGAGCACAATTCTAATACACGTTATGAAGTCTGTATTCCTCAATATTCCAGTCACTTCAGGGAGCACAAGATGAGGAAGTACAAGACTTCTGAGAAGAATAGATGGGGAAAGTGGGAGGGGAAGGAGTACTCTATCCTTTTTTATTTATTTATTTTTGGTTCCTTTTAGCTATGCATAAGACTCATTTTGACATAATTATAAAAGCATGAAATATAATTTGTTCTAATTCAGTCCTTAGTACTTCTCCTTTCCCTCCCCTTCAACTTCCCTGCTTTCCTCCCTCTGCTGACCTTTTTATTTATAGTTTTCTTTATTTAGTGTCTGTAGATACACATGATGGTAAGTTCACTGTGGTATATTCATATATGTACATAGGAACATCAGGTCAGATTCATTCTACTGTCTTTCCCTATCCTAACCCTCCTCCCTTCCCTTCACTCCACTTTGTTTACTCCAGTGATATTTCTTCTGTTCTTTTTCTTTTATTCTCCCCCCTTAATTTGGATTAGCTTCTACATATCAGAGAAAACATTACACCTTTGATTTTGGGGGACTGGCTTATTTCACTTAGCATATTCTCCAGTTCCATCCATTTACCAGCAAATGTCATAGTCATTCTTCTTTATGGCTGAGTAGTACTCAATTGTGTATATATACACACCACAATTTCTTTATCTATTCATCTGTTGATGGGCACCTAGGTTGGCTCCATAGCTTGACTATTGTGAATTATACTGCTATAAACACTGATGTGGCTGCATCACTGTAGTATGCTGATTTTAAATCCTTTGGATATACACTGAGTGGGACAGCTGGGTCATACAGTGGTTCCATTCTTAGTTTTTGAGAAATCTCCATACTGCTTTCCAAAGTGATTGCACTAATTTGCAATCCCACCAACAATGTATGAGTGTACTTTTCCCCCACATCCTTGCCAACATTTATTGTTAACCTGTATTCTTGATAGTTGCCATTCTGACTAGAGTGAGATGAAATCTTAGTATAGCTTTTTTTAATATTTAAAAAATAATGTTATTGTATTTTTTATATCTTTATTTTATTTATTTTTATGTGGTGCTATGGATCAAACCCCAGTGCTTCACATGTGCCAGGCAAGTGCTCTACCACTGGGCCACAACCACAGCCCCTAGTATAGTTTTAATTTGCATTTCTCTAATTGCTAGAGATGTTGAACATTTATTCATATATCTGTTGACAACTGTTTTTCTTCTTTTGAGAAGTTTCTCTTTAGTTCTTTTTCCATTTATTAACTGGGCTGTTTTTTGGTGTTAAGTTTTTTGTTTTTTGTATATCCTGGATATTAATGCTCTGAGGAACAGGTGGCAAACATTTTTTCCAATTCTGTAGGCTCTCTCTTCATGCTTGTTTCCTCTGTTGTGAAGCTTTTTAATTTGATGCCATCTCATTTATTGGTTTTTAATTTTACTTCTTGCACTTAAGGAATTTTGTTAAAGATGTCAGTTCCTGAGTTAACATGTTGGATTGCTGGGCCTACATTTTCTTCCAGCAGTTTCAGGGTTTCTAGTCCAATTCCTAAGTCTCTGATCCACTTTGAGTTGACTTTGGTGCATGGTAAGAGATAAGGGTCTCGTTTCATTCTTCTACATATGGATAATCAGTTTTCCCAGTGTCGTTTGTTTAAAAGGCTGTCTCTCTCTAACATGTTTTTGGCACCTTTGTCAAGTATCAGGTAACTGTATTTATGTGGGTTTATCTCTGTGTCTTCTATTTTATTGTTCTTCATGCCTGCTTTGGTGCCAGTACCATGCTGTTTTTGTTACTATAGCTCTGTAGTATCATTTGAGGTCCAGTATTGTGATACCTCCTGCTTCACTTTTCTAAGGATTGCTTTGGCTATTGTCTAATTTTTCCTAATGAAGTTCATAACTGCTTTTTCTAGTTCTGTGAAGATGAGAATTGCATTGAATCTGTATAGCACTTTTGACAGTATAGCCATTTTAAAATATTCATTCTGCCTATCCAATAACATGGGATGTCTTTCCATCTTCTTCAGATTTCTTTCTTTAGTGTTCTAGATTTCACTGTAGAGGTCTTTCACCTCTTTTGTTAGATTGATTCTCAGGTTGATTTTTTTTTTTAGGCTACTGTGAATAGGATAGTTTTCCTAATTTCTTTTGAGAAGATTGATCATTGCACTGTAGGAACACGATGCTTATTGAGTGTTGATCTTGTATCCTGCTACTTTGCTGAATTAATTTATTAGCTCTAGAAGTCTTCTGGAGTGTATTGGGTCTTCTAAATATAGGATCGTGTCAACAATAAACAGAGATAACAGCTCTTCTGAAAAGGAGAAGGAAACTATTTGAATCCCCTTTATCTCCTCCTCTTGGCTGATTACTCTGGCTATAGTTGATTAAGAGTAGTGAAAGTGGGCATCTTTATCTTGTTCCTGTTTTTAGAGGAAATGCTTCAGTTTTTCTCCAGAGTAACGTTGCTTTGGGTTTGCCATATATAGCCTTTACACCTTGAGGTAAGTTCCTTCTACCCCTAGTTTTTACAGTGTTTTAAACATAAATGGGTGCTATACTTTCTCAAATGCTTTTTATAATTAAGGTAATAATGTGATTCTTGTCCTTAAGTCTATTTATGTGGTGACTTACATCTATTGATTTCTGTATGTTGAACAAACTCTGTACTTGAAACCCACTTGATTATGGTACACTATTCTTTAATGTGTTTTTGTAGGTGGTTTGCCAATATTTTATTAGTAACTTTTACATCTATATTTATCAAAGATATTGGTCTAAAGTTTTCTTTCCTTGACATGTCCTTGTCTGCTTTTGGTTACAGGGTGACACTGGCTTTGTAGAATGAGTTTGGCAGTGTTTCTTCCTATTCTATTTCATGGAATAATTTGAGGAGGATTGGTATTAGTTCTTTTTAATAGTCTGGTAAAACTTGGCTAAGAATCCATTTGGTCCTGGACTTTTCAATGTTGGAAGGCTTTTGATAAGTGCTTCAATTTCATTACATGAAATTCATCTGTTTAAGTTTTCTATATCCTCATGGTTCAATTTGGGTAGGTCATATGTCTTTAGGAATTTGTCAATATTGTCAAGATTTTCTAGCTTATTGGAATATAAACTTTCAAAATATTTTCTGGTGATCCTCTGGATTTCAGCAGTATCTCTAGTAATATTTCCTTTTTCATCTTAGATTTTGATAATTTGAGTTTTTCCCTTTGTGTTTTGGTTAGTTTGGCTAAAGGTTTATCAATTTGTTTAAACATTCAAAAAACAACTGTTCCATTGATCTTTTGTATTTTTTAAAATCTCGATTTCATTGATTTCAGCTCTGATTTTAATTACTTCCTGTCTTCTACTGATTTGGGTGTTGGTTTATATTCTTTTTCTAGGTCTTTGAGATATAATGTTAGATTATTTATTTGGTATCTTTCTATTATTTAAATGTATGAATTCAATGCTATGAAATTTTCTCTTAGAACTGCATTCATAGTGTCCTAGAGATTTTGGTATACCTCTAAGAATTTTTTGTGTGCGTGCAATTTTTCTCCTATCCATTCATCATTCAAAAGTGTATTATGTAACCTCCAAATGTTAGAGTGGTTTCTGTTTTTTTTAATCTATTGCTGATTTCTAATTTCATTCCATTATGATGTGATAGAATGTAAGGTATTTTCTCTATATTTTCATATTTTCTAAGATTTGGTTTGTAACTAAAAATATAATCTATTTTAGAAAATGTTCCATATGTTGAGAAGGAAGTGAATTCAGCTGTTAATGGATGAAATATTATATAGATGTCTGTTAAGTCCATATTATTAATTGTATTTTTTAGTTCTGTAGAATATTTACTTAGTTTTTGTTTGGATGATCTATCTAGTGGTGAAAGAGGTGTGTTAAAGTCACACAGTATTATTGTATTATGGTCTATTTGATTCTTCATATTAAGAAGGGTTTGTCTGGGGCTGGGATTGTGGCTCAGTGGTAGAGCGCTTGCCTCGCATGCGTGAGGCACTGGGTTTGATCCTCAGCACCACATAAAAATAAATCAATAAAGATATTGTGTCCACCTACAACTAAAAAATATAAAAAAAAAAAAAAGAAAGGTTTGTCTGATGTACATAGATACTCCGTTGTTTGGGGCATAAGTATATACAATCATTCTATTTTGTTGATGTATTATTCCCTTAAGCATTATGAAGTAATCTTTGTCTCCTCTGATTAATCTTGGTTTGAAGTTTACTTTATCTGATATAAGAATAGTGAACCCTTTGCTCGTTTACAAGTCTCATGTGAATGGTATGTTTTTTCCCATCCTTTCACCTTCAGTATGTTTTTTCCCATCCTTTCACAATGTCTTTGTCTGCGAGGTGAGTCTCTTACAGAGACTTGTTTTTGGGTCTTGTTTTTTAATCTGCCAACCCATGTCTTTTGATTGAAAACTTCAGACCATTTACATTCAATGTTATTATTAAGAGATGATTTTTTCCTGCCATTTTTATTTATTTCTAATGTTTAAAATGAATTACACTACTAGTGTAATTCTTCCCTATGCTGGTTTTCATTTTTATCTTTCATTTCTTCTTCACGAAATATATTTTTTTATAATTTTTTAGTTGTAGATGAACACAATACCTTTATTTTATTCATTTATTTAATGCGGTGCTGAGACTCGAACCCAGTGCCTCACACATGCTAGGCAAGCACTCTGCCACTGAGCCACCACCCCAGCCCCATGAAATATTTTATCAAGTATGTTTTGTAGTGTAGGCTCTCTAGTTCTAAATTCTTTTAGCTTCTGTTTATCATGGAAGGTTTTTATTTCATTTTCAATTCTAAAAGCTTCGTTTTCCTAGGCATAGTATTCTTGATTGGCATCTATTTTCTTTCAGAGCATGGTATATATTATTCTAAGCCCTCCTCACTTTTAGTGTCTGGGTTGAGAAATCAGCTGAAATCCTCTGGATTGGTTTATCTCTAAATGTGACCAGTTGTTTTTCTCTTGCAGCTTGAAAATTCTAACCTTATTTTGTATGTTAGGCATTTTCATTGTAATGTGTCTTGAAATGGATCTGTTGTGATTTGTGTATTTGGAATCTTATATGCCTCTTATATTGAATTTCCATCTCATTCTTAAGTTCTGGAAATTTTTCTGATATTATTTCATTGAAAGTACATTTAACTTATATTTCAGAGCTTTCATCTATCCCAGTGAATCTTAAATTTAACTTTTAATATTGTCCCATATTTCTTGAATATTTTCATGGTCTCTTAATATCTTTTCTTTATGGTTGACTTTATTTTCAAAATCTATACTTTGTCTTTGAGGCCTGAAAATCTACCTTCAAAGTGGTATAATCAATTGGTGATAGTTTCCATGGAATTTTTAATTTGGTTTATTGATTCTTCATTTCTAAGATTTCCATTTGGCTTTTTTTTTTTTCAGAATCTTTATCTCTTTATTGAAATGATCATTCACTTCCTGCATTTCTCTCTGATTTCACACCTTTTATCGTTCTTTTACCTCCTAGAACATTTTAACTATGAATTTTCTGACTTCCTTCTCTGACAGGTCAGGTTCTTTTCCAGGTGAAGAAAGAAGGCTGGACAGGGAGTAAAATTCTGTATACCACTAAGTCCCAAAGAACTCTCTCCATTCTCTGTCTCCGCTCCAATGCCAAGTCACTAATTAATCAACATCAGAAGGTTTTAGTCAGCATCAAAGATCAAAGCAGTAGCATTAAGGATGGAAAATTCAAAATGACATCTGAGAAGCTGAAAGATGCAGATTCCCTGGAGCAATGGTTTGTCTTCTACCTTCCCACCTCCGTTTCTTATCAGCCATGTCAGGGAACCAAAGGGTTCTTCTGAATGGAGAAGAAGTGAAAATACTTAGGGTTGCTGGAGAGCTCTGAAATAGCTGTACTTTCTCCCCTCAGTTTTTTATGAAGGTAATTTATTGTCATTTTCTATTTGAAGGGGGAACTATTGCCCCCAGACTGAAAATAAAGCAAACTGTGTGTTTAGAGGGTTGAAGAAATTTATGAAGAGCCATATGATAAAAGGCACAGCTCTGGACCTCTGTACTAATAGCTCCTTGTTAGGGGATAAAACCTTGTGGTTTGAAATCCCTGATTAATAGCAGCAGTTTTCTAAACCTATGTTTCTGAGATATATTACATGTTATTTCTGATTAATGGTTCATACCTGAAAATTCTATAAAGATGATTCTAATTATTGTATCCCTAAGTTTTATAGCTGTATGAATTAAACCAGTATTAAACAGAGCACCCTAGTTATTCACAATAGTTATTTCCCCAAGGTGGGATATACAAACTTGTTTCTCCAGTCACTTCAGACTGCCATGTAGCTAATAGGATGACAGAGATTTCCTTGGGACTTAAGCAATCAGAACTGAAGATTTCTTGAATTTTTTTTTTACAGAAAGGCAATAAAGTTGGAGACATGTTAAGCTTTATTTTCACTTCTTCATTACTTATGTAAGTCTTATGAAATAAACAGTTTGTAAATATTAAATTAAGTAGGTAAAAGCTCATGGCAATAGCCCAGAGTCTTTACTCCTAAGATTTTGGAAAATACTAGTTTGCTGGGATACTTTCTTCTCCATTCAATAAAAAATTCTTAAAGATCATTTTAAGAAAGGAGGGCACCCAACCAACTTGACAGGCAACAAATTATAAGAGGGATATGGTTTGAAGTGCTTCACTTTCCTCTAACAAATCAGAGTTGGAAGGGACAACCATAACTTATCTAGACTATCTGACTTTTTTTCTCAAAGCACATTCATCTTAAGGTTTTTCAGAGAGAAAAACAGATATCTAGCTGGTTCTTGATAAAAAGGTCTTCTAATTAGGCTAAAAGCCCCATTCCAAAAAGTGACATAACTCATTGCCTGCAGTTTTTCCTGACATGTAACATGATTTCCTGTGACTGAAGTCTTACTCCTTTTTTCTCTTATCTAACCTAGGTGAAATCACAGGACTTTATGCTGCCTTTGACTGACAGACCTGTTGAGACAAGGAAAATATAAGCCTAACAGGATCTGACTCATTCCACAAACTCTGGGTACATTAATACTTAGGAAATTAAAACATCCTGCTGCCATGAAGTCTTTGTAAAATGGCTACTGTTGATCTATTTTCTCAAGGCCCCAACTTCATCTCAACACACTTTACAGGTTATGATAGAAGCCAGACATGTGCCAGTGACAACTCTTGAACAAGCACTGGATGTGGAAGTTGTATTTTGATTTCCTCATATTCCCCAAAATATGAGGCTAAGGCTAAGATGTGCCAAGGTCAGGGCTTAACTGCATTCACTTAAAAGTAGCTTCAACTATTTTGAATTTCCCAGAAGGAAGCAGTCATTTTGAGAAAGAGGAGTCCTCCCTGTTCATGAGAAGCCTACCGCCAAGAGGACCAGACCTGGTAATGATAAACAAAATTTAGAAATCTTTCCCACCATCCCCAAGAAATCTATTCATGAATGACAATGTGTTTAAAATATGAATATCATAACACTTACTCTCTGCTTTGAATATTGTCAGCAGATGATCTGAAATTAATTCTTCCACTGAAGATTCCAGCTTCCTTTCTCCATCAATTATCCAAGGAGTTTGTGGCAGATTCCTGGAGTATTTATTATATCTCCCTGACAAAGAAATATCAGGTAGCCTCAATGCAACAGTGTGATGAACACAATAGGATAAAAAGAGAAGCAACAACTACTTAACGAGTGCCAATACTGTAGGTGCTGTGATGCAGAAAAAAGGCCTTCCCTTTCCTTTAACTAATTCACTTGTTTTCCATGTGTTGAGGGGCCAGCACACAGACATGAAGATAATTAAAACGATTTAAAGTAGGGCTGGGGTTATGGCGCAGTGGTAGTGTGCTCGCCTAGCACGCAGAAGGCACTGGGTTCGATCCTCAGCACCACATAAAAATAAAATAAAGCTATTGTGTCCACCTACAACTAAAAAATAAATATTTAAAAAAAAAAAGATTTAAAGTAACAATAGAATAGATGGCTAAAGACCTGATATTAATGGTATATCAGGTAAGTTTGAAAGGAATGCTCAATATATTTAATAACCTGGCTGATTGAACAAGTTATATAATATTATGGAACACACCAAGGATCATTAAGAAAAGGAAAACTATTGCTTTTACATATGATTAATAATACTTTCAATGTAATAGTCACTGGTGACAACATATTCCAAAGAACTCAAATACAGGAAATTTTGAAGTTTTTCTCAGTTAAAACAAAAACCAAAACACCCCAACAGATGATGACTCACTGTTTTATGAATAAAGCTATACTAAGGCAGATAGTTTTTACTGCCCTAGGGCACCCAAGGCTAAGAGCAATTTCATTTCACCTATTACTATGAAGGAGCTATGACTAACTGGCTTTCTCTTTTCTCTCATTTTTTCTTTCTTTTTTCTTGGTACTGGAGATTGAACCCAGGGGTGTTCTAACACTGAGCTATATCCACAGTCCTTTCTATTTTTTATTTTGAGACAGGATCTCGCTAAGTTGCCCAAGCTGGCCTTGAATTTGTGATCCTCCTACCTCAGCCTCCTGAGTATCTGGGAATATAGGTATGCAGCACTGTGCCAGACTAAAGCAGTTATAACTTTCAAAATAAAACTGTCTTCTATATAAGCACTTGGGAAAGTCAACATAACAATTTTTTGTTTCAAGTGAAGGCCAAGTGTTTGGTCATTTGAGACATAAAATCATTTTTTCAAGTTTGCTTTCCATGTTATAAAACATCTTCAGTGTTGTAGTCTTTGATCACTTTGGATCTGAACATCTGTCTATATTTCTACCCATCTATGATGTAAAATACTAAAACCTGGAAAGCGGTCACTTCTATTTGGCATAACATTTTAAATAACAGATCTCCTAAGGATTTTTTTTTTTTTTTGGTACTGGGAATTTTTTTTTTTTTTTTTGTACTGGGGTACTCGACCACTGAGCCACATCCCCAGCCCTATTTTGTGTTTTATGTAGAGACAGGGTGTCACTGAGTTGCTTAGTGCCTTGCCATTGCTGAGGCTGGCTTTGAACTCACGATTTTTCTGTCTCAGCCTCCCAAAGTGCTGGGATTACAGGTGTGCACCACCACGCCCAGCTCCAAGGATTTTTTAAAACTATATCTCCTAAGGATCTTTAGGACAGCCTACAGAACCTAAAAAAATTTGGATATCAGTGCTACATCTCAAAAGAGTAAACTAACCAGAACATCGTAACAACAATAAAAATAAAACAGAAAAGGAGTCAACTGAGTTGTTCAGAAAGGACAACAGTAGGTTGACGGTATACATATATTCTAGACAAAATATTTTACCAGCCACAAAAACAGCACCATGAGCACATTCAATTTCAAGAACAGTGCAAACAGCCTTTGGTGAGTTTGGAGGACAAGGAAACTGCCTGCAAAACAAAATAAATTTTACAGCTACTATTTTTCAGACATGATATTGAATTATAAAACTAAGATGAATCAGCATTGTCTGAGACACAAACAGAACCTGAGTTTCTTAAGGACTATACACCTCTCCCTAACTTTTAATTTTGGAACAATAAAGTTATTTTAGGCTTCTGGAGTAACACTTTTAACACATCAGAGTGGCACTAAGTATACGAGAGCTCTGATGCTATCTATTATGCTCAGGAGGCCTCGTTTTTCCAGATGAATTTCACAGCCTTGAGATTTGGGGCAGGGCGGGGAGGGGGAATCAATATCTATGAAGTGGAAGCCTCTTCAGGCTCTTCAATCATTCTGCTCTCCCTGATCACTTGCTGCTGGCTTACTTACATGATACTCAATTATTTGGGTAAAGTTGTTATGTAGTAAGTGGTCCCACTTGTGAAGTGAATCCCACCTGTGGGAAATAAATCCCAACTGTGGGGAGGGCACTCAACCACTTTTCCTTTCGCTTCCTTCTCTTTCCAAATATGACCTTGGGAATTAGATTACAGAGCCAGGAAAAAAAAAAAAAAGAATGTGGCTGACACTCTCCTCTTAGCTAAGAAACTTTAAACCAATTGAGAACAGACAGGAAAGAACAACATATAGCTTTATTCTCTATCCATCATCTAGAAGTTCAAAACTAGAATCTACCTGTAGATAACTAGATAGAGATTTAACCCCAAATGCATGGCTTGGAAATTTCCTGGGTATAAAGGAAAATTTACTTTCTAAAATTTAATAAAAATATTTCCATTCTGAGACTCAGTAAAAGATATAAAACCCTCCTTATAACATCATTGCTTGAAATTTATTCAAGTATCTTCTGCAAGGATAACCACAATATTTTATTTAGTAAAATAAATGCACTGAGAATTATAACATAAGGTTTATTGTATTTATTGTATTTTAGCATATTTTAACAATTTATGTTTTAGAAGAAGGCACTGATTTACAAAGAGGGAGTTGACTTGCCTAAGATTTCAACTGGAGAACACAGTGGACTTAGAATCAGGTTTCCGGACTTTTTAGCCAGTGCTATTCCCATTACAAGTAAGAAAATTCCCCAGTCTTCTCCCTCCTCTGGAGATGGGCTGTGCTAGGACAAACACGAAGAGTTAAGTAATGGGAATGGCACTAAGCCTGAAGTCCACCCTCTATTACCCAGTTGAAAACGTAGGCAAGTCAATTCCTTTTTGGACTTCAATATCCTCTTCCAAAATATAAAGAAGTTAGACTTGACTCATAATTTAAATATTAACTTAACAAACATTTATTGAACACCAACCACTACATGCCAGTTACTACATCAGGGACTGGGAATGTAAGGATGACTAAAATAAAATCCTGGTCCCTGAAATACATCCAGTCTTGTCTTAGAGATAATCTGGATTATCTCTAACATTCCCTTTATTACAAAATTCCATAATACATCTACTTACTTGCGAAAATCCTCTTCTTTTATCTTATTCAAAGCTTTCATAACTGCCATTCTAGTGAATACCGACTATATAGGGTAAAACAGGAAAAAAAAAGAGACATTTTTATCACCTATACAAGAAAACATCAGAACTGAAACACAAAACATGGTTGGAGAAATTATGTCATTTTACATACTTAAAAGGGAGAAATACTTAATAGTGTCAAGAAAATAAGTAAAACTTAAGCACTCATAATATCAGTTCTGAAATTGGTATACTTCTACTCTTCTCTTCAATCTGGTCTATATCTACACTACAAGGCAGACCAACAAAACAGGTGCTCTTTATGGCACTGTCCCACCCCTCTCAAAATGTGGCATTCTTCAAATATAAAAATGATGACATTATAGGAAATGTGCTTTGATTCTTTTTCCCCCAGACCTCAATTCCATTTGTTAACCTCGGGATGCTGAATCAACATGGTAAAGCTCCAGGTGTGCCATGATATAAGAAAAGTAAGGAGACACTCCTTTAAACTTAGTCTACATTTCTATTTATTTGGATACAGGATATTGGACAAAAGTTATCAACTTCTTCCCCCAGTTCTACATAGCTCAATTAGTAGTCAAAGCAAGAGGAAAAACCAACAGATACCTCCGACAATAAATATATTCTTTTTTTTTTTTTAACAAACACAGAACAAAATAAATGTTAGTAAAATTGTAGGAATGCCTAACCACAAAACAACAGCTAAGTAACGGGAGCATGAAAGATTGCCCCAATATTATGCCATGCCATCCTATCCTGGCATAATATGAACTAAAAGTATATGCTAACTAATTTGTTCATTAACATGAAAATCAGCTAACATTATACAGCAAATGGGAGTATCCCTAATCTGAAAATCCAAAATCCAGGTTAGAAATGCCTAACCAGTAAAGCACATAAAAATATTCCAAAAATCCAAAAAATTTCAAAATCTGAAACATTTATGAACCAAGCATTGGTGAATAAGGGACACTCAATCTGTATTAATTCATGACTATGCTAAGTAACTTAGCCATATATATATATATATATAATTTTTTTTTTTAAACCGGGGATTGAACTCGACCACTGAGCCACATCCCCAGCCCAATTTTGTGTTTTATTTAGAGACAGGGTCTCCCTGAGTTGCTTAGTGCCTCACCATTGCTGAGGCTAGCTTTGAACTTGGGATTCTCCTGCCTCAGCTTCCCTAAATGCTGGAATTACAGGCATGCATCAACACACCCGGCTGGATTATATTTTTTAGAAACTAATTTCTGGAAAGTATGTATTAGACAAAATTTCAGGATACTGCTGATCTATACTGCAATGGATTTTCCCTGATGGTGTAATCTGGTGGATTAAAAACTAAAAGCTGAAATCCCCAAATGGTTAATAGTAACATGATTGAAATATTGGTTCTAAATTTAAGGAACCAGTGGAACAACCCAGACGCAGGCACAAATATGGACATGTATGTGCTACAACTTCATAAATGAAGGCAAAGGTGCTAAGAGTTGAAAAAAATAATCGTAGCAAATGAAAATATTTAAAGACTGATTCTTGGCATAAGAGAGCTGCCACGTTTCTTTTTCTTTCTTTCTTTCTTTTTTTTTGGTTGTAGATGGACATAATATCTTTATTTTATTTATTTTTATGTGGTGCTGAGGATCAAACCCAGTGCTTCACGCATATGAGGCAAGCACTCTACCACTGAGCTACAATCCCAGCCCCAAGAGCTGCCACATTTCTAATGCATATTCATTTTACTGTTACCTTCAATATTCAGCTCAAACAAAACTCACTAAAAAAATAAGAATCCTTACTTGTTTATTTTTGGCTGGCTTGAAACAGTCTGGAAAAATTGTACCTCTGAAATAAAATTCAAGTGAATATAAAAGGTTAATTAGTTTATTTGGGGGTAGATATAAATCAAATATATTTTACACAACATGATTACTAAACTCAAGATATCAGGAGCAGACAAAATTAATCTCTTATATGAGCTATCCTGGTTTGCCTAGAAACCTTAAGTCAGAAGGCATACTTTTAATGTACTAAGACATGACAAGTTCTGAAATGTTCATTAGAAAGAGAAACATTACTATTTTTATGAAAATCAAAAGCATTAACAATTTTACAAAATTTGACACTATTGTTTACGTGGCAACTTACAGGAAGTGGCAATCCTCAACTGTTTCTGGGTGAGCAAAGACCACACTCACTTCAAACAAGCTCTAAAAATTATAAAGACAGTTTTAAAATAAGCAAAAAGGAACTAACACCTTACAACTTGTGAATGGAAATAGAAATTAACTCTTAAAGGTTAGCTCAAAAGAAGTCACAAGGAAAACTAGAAATACTACTACTGCTCTCAAATCAGCTTGTTCACAGGGTAGCTGTAGAGGAAACTTTTTTGGTTGTTTTTTGTTGTTGTTCTTTTTTATTAAACTTCTAAAACTCAGTCACTAGAGGTGCTACCAAAAAAGTTTTAAAGTAAAATTTAAAACAAATTTGTATGATTTTTTTAGATAAATATACAAATTAGGTATGAAGATAAATGAGAATTTAGGGAACTAGAAAGAGAATAACTAAAAGAAACAACTTATTCTTTCAATTCTATGATTAGAATTATTAATAAGGCAAAAAACATTATATTTGCATCTTTAAAAACTCTATATGAGACATATTTTAAGTGTTCATTAAAAACTCTATATGAGGCATATTTTAAGTGCTCAAATTTCTTAATGGAGTTGAGATCTTAATTTTTTTGTATTGTTACAAAAGTGACACCTACAAATTATAAAATAATCAAACACAGGATGGTTTTTCACTCCCACTCCACAGAAATAGAACTATTAACAATTTAATATGTTTCTAGACATATTTGTGAATATAAACATATATATGTACATTATGAAATATTAAACATGCTTTTGGAAAATTCCTTTAGTTAATCTTTTTTCATAAACATTTTTTAATTCTAAGTGTCAGACATTTAAGTTGTAGAAAATTTTTCTAAAATCAAAAAAATGCTAAATTCATGTACATGCACATCCTTGTACATAAAACAGCACAATTTCATAGTGTACTTTTACCTCTGTAGAGAATATACAAAATTTCACATTAAAAAGCTATGTTATAGGGGCTGGGATTGTGGCTCAGTGGTAGAGCGCTTGCCGTGCATGCGTGAGGCACTGGGTTCGATCCTCAGCACCACATAAAAAGAAATAAAGATATTGTGTCCATCTACAACTGAAAAAATATTTAAAAAAAAAAAAAAAAAAAAGCTATGTTATACTTATGTTACAATTTGTCTTTTTTACTGAGTTACAATTTTATTGCACATCTTTTGTTTTCTATTTTCTGTTCTCACTGATTCAACATGTAAAAGTATTTGTACTCCAAAACTGAAATTTGAGGTAAAAATATTTTGCATTAATCACTTCTCTTTACCTCATTTCCTCTTCCATACTATTTATGGTTTTATTCTCTGTTCTCTCAGTATTCAGTTTAAAGGACGGTCAGAATGTATTCTTACTAACAGGACATACAGTGTGTAATTTAGGATGGTTTTTTAAAAAACTACCTTTGGAAGATAGTTTTGAGATTTTATCTGAATAGTGGTGTATTTGATATTCCAGGAATTTCCTTCAAGCCAAATGATGATGCAATGAAGCCATACTATTAAAATCTAATTAAGATAAGCTACGAATATGTCCTATTTTCACATCCAGAAACCTGCTGGGCTCTTCTCTGAAATTCAGTATTCCAGAGACTGAGGCTAAGTCATCTCTGAAATTATTAGGAAGGTAGCAAAGAGTTCTCAATTCAAAAGCAGCCTCTGCCTCAAAATAAACAGAAGGAATTGAATACTAACAAAGTGGGATAGATTGAGCCCATGCTCACTATAGTTAAATCAGTACTGCCTGTATATTTGGAAACAATATTAGCCACAGATTAACCAAAATTAAATAGTCTAGAGTTGACTCAGTACTTGCTCAGTTATTTATATATTGCTTTGTATCAGTAATTCTGCCCTCCCTCCCATGAAACTATGAATACATCAGAGGAAAAGATTCATTTCTAACCTTTTAAGGTCAATTAAGGCACACATTACTTGTTATACTCCTAAGTGTCTTGGATCACAAAGAACTCTTTAGGGAATAAAAATAGAAGTCTTTATCCTCAATGTATGACTATTAGATATTTTTTTTTTTAATATTTTTTTTTAGTTGTAGATGGACACAATGTCTTTATTTTATTGCTTTGTATGTGGTGCTGAGGATCGAACCCAGGGCCTCACGCATGCAAGGCAAGCACTCTACCGTTGAGCTACAATCCCAGCCCCATGACTATTAGATATTAATGGGGTTTTTTTTGTTTTTTGTTTTTGTTTTTTTTTTTGGTACTGGGGATTGAACTCAGGGGTACTCGACCACTGAGCCACATCTCCAGCCCTATTTTGTGTTTTATGTAGAGACAGGGTCTCACTGAGTTGCTTAGCACCTCACCGTTGCTGAGGCTGGCTTTGAACTCGCGATTCTCCTGTCTCAGTGCTGGGATTACAGGCTTGAACCACTGCACCTGGCTAGAAATTAATGTTTTTTAAAGCTTGGAAATCCTTTACTGAATTATTTAAACAGAAAATTCCTCTGGCTAATCCAAACTTGCCATAGAATAAAGTAAAACTAATAAAACCATAGAATAAAATTAACAATGCTGATGACCCCAATACCTTTCCATCAATAGGAACACCCAGTTCCTCTGAAAACAGGGGGTATGTTATCCATTTGTAGGCTTCTTTTAGCTGAACTATATCATTTCTTCCCAGTGACAGATTCTGTTTTCTGAGAAACAAAACATTAATTTGCTGACATCAAAAACTTCACTTTTTCTATTAAAGACAAATATTTATATAGTTATTTTAAAATACTGATTGTGCATACTATGTGCCAAACACTACATCACACATTATATAGAAAACAGAGAATAAAGTGAAAATTCCTTATCTCATGCAACTATATTCTAGTGAAATCAAGGAAACAATTTTTAAAGCTTCATTGATAAAAGTTCACTAATCTGTTTTTTTGGGCTAGAATTGCCAGATTCTAGGATTTGTACATTCTGGAAAGGTGGAAAAGAGATGACTGTTCACTGTTCATATTCCTGTTTAAAAACACTTGCATATAGCTGGGCATGGGGGTGAATACTTGTGATCCCAGCGATTGGGTAACTTGAGACAGAAGGATTCCAAGTTCGAGCCAGCCTCAGCAATTTAGCAAGGTTCTAAGTGACTTAGTGAGACCCTGTCTCAAAATTTAAAAAAGAGACTGTTGGCTTAGTGGCAAAGCACCCTGGGTTCAATCCCCAGTACTAAAAATAAACCAAAAATAAAAACAAAAACACTTATATCTTGTTTTGCCAAAAATGGGACTTAATTTTGGGAAATCAATGTAAACGCTCTCCTTTTATTTTTCTTTACCACTGAAAATATTAAATCCTGAAGTATCAATATTCTGAAATGCTCATCAATGTACTTCCAGATACTTGTCTGAAAAAAACACTTCACATTCCCCCTAAATCGGCTCATGAGCCAATACACAGATTTTAGAAAGTCCCTATTATGAGATCTAGATTTAGTCTAAAATTGTGATAGAAACAAAATGAGGTAAGAGGAAAGAAAAACATGGTATGGTATTACTAAAACTGCTCTATTCTGTTGAGAACAGGGACATTACAAACAAACAAGTCCACAACACTCAAATAAGTAAAACTTCAAAACAGCCTGGCTAAAGTTTACAGGGCTGTTTTTAACAAAAGAGATGTTCAGAAGAACTTGTGAATCATCCCTTTTAATGTCTAATTTTCAGTGATAAAAATGAGATTTGTATCCATTGCAATATCCATTGTAATTTAATTCTGTAAGAACAAAAGACATTACTAACTGCAGGCAAAAAACAAAAAGTAATTTAACTAATGGTTAAACTGAATTTATCACAGTGGGGGAAGAATATAAAGACACCACTGTTCTCTAAAAATACAAATTAAAAAATAATCGATCAACTCATTCTGTATCTAGCAGAAATTCTAACTGGTTACAGAGAACATTTTCATATGCTTTGGGATTATGGTTTAAATACCCTGTGCCAATTTCTCTAGCAGCTAGTGACTTCACTCTTTTTTTTTAAATATTTTTTTTAGTTGTTGATGGACGCTTATTTATTTTTTATTTAGTTATATGTGGTGCTGAGAATTGAACCCAGTGCCTCACATGTGCTAGGCAAGCACTCTACCACTGAGCTACAACTCCAGCCCACCTGTGACTTCACTCTTAAAAAAAGAGAGAGAGACATTAGCAATAAAAGTACTTTAAGAATAAGATAGCTTGTATTTAAATGGTGGTAAAAACTCCCTACCTAAATTACTTACCCCATTTCCTGTTTTACCAGCAACCATGCAGCATGCTGTAGGCAATTTAGTCACACCCAGAAAGAAGAGAAAAGGGGAAAAGTTCAGTGAAATTAAGTCCCAATATCATTACTGAAGTGCTGAACTAATTTGCTAATCAAACTTCCCTTGTTAGGAGAGGAGTTCAAGTTTAAAATGTTGCAATGACCTCAGTCTTGTTTAAAATCAGCAACAGGATACGATTTCTTTGCAATGCTGAGCTGCTGTGGCCTATGAATTCAGGGGTATTTCCCTCCTTCTACATATTTCTATTTCTCATTAATGAGATATGAGTGATTTTTAACATTGGCAGCTCACATTTTTTTCTTAAAATACTTTATTATCTCATGGGGGAAAGCTCAAAGTGACTGAATACGTAGTTCCCAAAACACAGAACTGAAGGTTCCAGTTTTTTGTTTTTGTTTGTTCAATTCAGGAAAACATTTTTAACTCTATCTAGTTCATTATATTCACACTTATGTGTTCAGGAGTTAAATGCAGTAATGTCTGCAGCTCACTAAGAAATACAACAAAAGCTAAGATGGATTTATGAGTAGATAAATGGATGGCTAGATATATAATAAAGCAAATATTAAAAAAAATAGTAACAATTGTAGAATCCAATTGGGCTCAGGGTGTTTGTTAACAATTCTTTAAACTTTTCTATACATTTGGAAATTCTCATAATAAAGTGTTAGGGGGAATGTTCCAGGAAGGATTAATTAAAAAACTGAAAAAACTATTAAAATGAAGATAATAATCACAACCACAGAAGTTATAAGGAGGAAATCAAATTCATGTAAAATGTTTTGCATAGTAAACGTGTACCACTGGGATTTCCCAGTTTTCCATTAGACTTCCACAGCTTGCACTTCAGTAAAAGGTACTGACATGTCCTGCATGTCAATATGTCCTCTTGTGAACATGACAGGAACATATACATGTTTAAGTCAGTAAAACACCATAGTCTCTGCATTCACATGTCACAAAAATGGCCAGTCATTAGCATTTACATTTACTTAATGACATGGCAATACACATACACAAGATACACACACACACAGATTCATGTGTAAAGCCCTGTCCTTTTCAATAAACACGTCTTCCCTCAAATGACCAGCAGGGCACTAGACACTGCTAAAGACCTATGATCATTGAAAACATTAGGTGCATTACTATGTTCAGACTTGAGTCAGCTAATCACTAGCTAAGTAAGAATTC
Source organism: Geosciurus inauris (assembly GCA_004024805.1). Lineage (NCBI taxonomy): Eukaryota > Metazoa > Chordata > Mammalia > Rodentia > Sciuridae > Geosciurus > Geosciurus inauris. Next base: position 500,142 of record PVHX01000019.1, read on the forward strand.
TTCCCAATGCCTGATTTACTTTTGTACTCTGTGTGCTAACTTTAAATACCATTTAAAGTACTATAAGACCCCTTCTTTCCTACCATTTATTGAACCTCTATTTCAAAGTGCATGGGCACATATAACTCATGAATTATTAGGAGTCAGAAAACCTGGTTTTATACTTCATTTGATTTCTGGAATTCAATTTCCTAATATGTAAAATAAGGTTGAACTAAAATTATTATAATTTTTTAGTTGTAGATGTACACAGTATCTTTATTTTATTTATTTTTATGTGGTGCTGAGGATCGAACCCAGTACCTCACGCATACGAGGCAAGTACTCTACCACTGAGCTACAATCCCAGCCCAGATTATTATAATTTAAACTTTTCTGAATGGCTGAAGGTTATCATTAGTAGACATCAGTTAATATGCTGCTTTATAGGAAATGCTATTAAGACTGATAGGAGGGGCTAGGGTTATGGCTCAGTGGTAAGAGTGCTTGCCTTGCACCTGTGAGGCACTGGGTTGGATCCTCAGCACAACATAAAATAAAATAAAATAAAGATATTCTGTCCACCTACAACTAAAAAATAAATATTAAAAAAAAAAGACTGATAGGATTTTGAGCCAGGCACGGTAATGCACTCCTATAATCTCAGGCTTAGGAGGCTGAGACAGGAGGACTGAAAGTTCAAAGCCAGCCCCAGCAATTTAGCAAGACCCTAAGTAACTTAGTGAGCCCCTGTCTCTAAATAAAATATTTTTAAAAAGGGCTGAGGATGCAGCTCAATGGTTAAGTGCCCCTGAGTTCAATCCCTGGTACAAAAAAAAAAAAAAAAAGGACTGATAGGATTTTTAAGATAGGAAAAAATAAATGGTCTCCCAAAACTGAAATCTTGTTGTCAATGTTGTCTCACCCTTCCTCCAGCCTCATACTTTAAGAGATCAATAAACAATTATTTCTTCATCTATATGGGTATATTAATACTTCCTTGGCAGCAATACTGTGAGAATTTAAGGAAATCATCTATGAAAGCTACCAAAGATTCCTAGCATGTACTTATTAAATGGTGACTATTATTGTTGTTAAAATGAAAATTCATCTCTAATTTGTAAATAAAATTATTTTACCCCTTAAAAGATTTATAGGAAGGTCTTATTCCTTCATATCCCTAAATTTCTGTAGATAGTTCTAGAATCTCCCTCATCAATGACATCTACGGAGAACCATCTGTTTCTTTCTGAAGGTATCTCAGACTCTTCTGTTCTTTTTAATGACCTTTTTGTCTCTTCTTTTGAGACAAATTTTGTTCTCTACAGTCCCTTTCCAGGTGATGCCAAGTGTGCAGTGTATCCTGCCATCCTCTGATTGTAAAGTAGGGCAGAACTGGAGGTTGCCAAGGGAAACAAGATAACCACATATAATGTGAAATTAAATCAAATGTCTTTAGTACCTGAGACTTGCTAAAGGGTTTTTCCTTCCTAATCCTCTGCAGGCTCCCTGGCGCAAGCATGCCAGCAAGTTGGACAGAACTAATCACACAGCTGAGGCTAGAAGGCTGAATCCCAAAGAAGTCAGTATTGCCCAATTATTCAATTTTTACCACATGCTAAAAATGCCCTGGACGTGCTTCTGTTGAGGAAAAAGAAGTACATCTCTCCCTTTCAGGTCACAAAGATAATCTTAATAAATGTTCTATTCCTTAGTCAGTGGGGAAAAAAATCCATTCTCTAGAGTAAGCAATTAAATTCTCCCTCCCCAATAGAACCAAATGGCATTAAAGTTATCAAGTTTAATCAAATTGATACCAGAGGCAGTATGTCACTGCCTGGAAATTCAGAAACTACACAATTTAATCCTGGAATCCAACTTTATTCAAGAATTCTAGATAAGTCCTAGATGGGGCAGTTGAATAACCATCTGCTAAAGTACTTGGTGCTCTGGTAAAACACACACATATGCAGGTGCATGTGACTAGAAGGTCTATGCCTAAGAATGGCTCTTGAGTTTAGAATTCTGTGCAAAGGTATGAAGCTGCAATACACTGTTGTAAACTGGTATCACCGTTTAGGAGGGCAATTCGTGAACACCTATCACACATTGAAATGTATATTCCATTCAATTCAGCATTTCCAATTATAAGAATTTATTGAACAAAAATATAGATATATTAATTAATTCTATATACAATAATGTTCACTGCAAATTTCATTTGTAATAAAAGCTGAAGGTGATCTGACTACTCATCAATTGGTTACATGAATTAAGAAAACATGATTTAATTATCATGTGAGTTCTGTTAAGTTCAAACATTGAACAGTGTCCATCACAGGTTGTTGTAAGAAAAAAAGGTTTTAGAACACATACAATCCATTAAAATCCAAACCCAGGGCTGGGGTTGTGGCTCAGTGGTAGAACACTTGCTTTGCATGCCTGGAGCACTGGGTTCTATCCTCAGCACCACATAAATAAATAAAATAAAGGTGGGGCTGGGATTGTAGCTCAGTGGTAGAGCGCTTGCCTTGCATGCGTGAGGCCCTGGGTTCGATCCTTAGCACCACATACAAAGCAATGGAATGAAGACATTGTGTCCATCTACAACTAAAAAAAAAAAATTAAAAAAAAAAATAAATAAAGGTACTGTGTCTATCTACAACTAAAAATTTTTAGAAAGTTAAAAAACCCAAACCCAAATCATGTGTAGTATATGTTATGTATTTGTTTAAATGTACACCACAAAGAAAGTCTAGAACAAGATATACTAAAATGTCACTCTAGAAAATGAAATATGGGGAAAAGGTAGAGAAAAAAACTAATTTTAACTTTATACACTTTTGAGTTGTTTGGTTCTGGTTCAATCAGTATGTACTACTTTTATAATTTAAAAAACAAAAAAATTTAATGTAATCTTTTCCAGAAATTTAATTATTTTATGAACTCATTACCAATTATCTAAGTTATCTTTTGTGTAACAGTAAGTTTCCTAAAATGAATTACAACTCAAATTATCAATTTACGAAATAAGAAATTAAAAATAACACTAGATTATAAAACACTTAAAGTGTTGTATAGTTGCTTGTATGATATTAGAATTTTTTAAACTAAATTTTATTTATTTATCTGTTGATTTATTTATTTTGGTACTAAGGATTGAACACAGGGGTGCTTAACCACTGAGCCATATCCTCAGCCCTTTTTTTATTTTGAGACAGGATCTTGCTACGTTGTTTAGGACCCCACTAAGTTGCTGAGGCTGGCTTTGAACTTGCTAACTTCCTACCTCAGCCTCTCAAGCCGCTGGGATTACAGGTGTGCCACCATGCAAAGCAAAACTAAATTTATTTTTAAATACATAAAAACATAAAATTGTACATATTAATAGGTTATAATTAGAAGAATCAATGTAATTATTATCTAATATGTTGAGATTTATTTTATTTTAAAACACTACATTTCCTTTCTAGTACTGGGAATTGAACCCCAAGGCACTTTACCACGAAGCTGCATCCCCAGTTCATTTTTATATTTTAAGACAGGGTCTCAGTAAGTTGTCAAGGGCCTCGTTAAGTAGCTGAGGCTGGCCTGGAACTTTGCAATCCTCCTGCCTCAGCCTCCTGAGTTGCTGGGATTACAGGCATAAGCCACTGTGTCCAGCCAAAATATACTGTATTTCTAGGAAACTTGCTTCACTACTACTTGACTCAGCAATAAAAGAGAGAGACAGACAGAGAGAGAGAGAAATAGTATAGTTTGCATCTTTGAACGGAGAATAAATTTTTATTTTTTGAAAAATGTTATAGGCTCTTTGCGATCTAATATTTCTATGGGGAGCTTGTGCTAAAAATATTTCTTGGTTCCTTCTCTTTCCCTTTATTCTTCAGTGCCTTATTTGGATGCTGCCACAGTTGGGGTGTTAACTCTAGATTGTGTCTACAGTCCTTTAGAAATATACCATAGGATTCGAACACCTGTTGCAGAAGAAACCAGACTTTTGCAATAAAAATGTTATTTGTACTTTTGTTTGCATCAGGGAAATGAAATGAAAACCACTTCAGAATGTGTGACGTTTCAAGTGAGAACTAGGGGAATACACCTTTTTTTGTTAACACATATTTGATAGTGTGCACTAATCACATCCAACCTCCCTTTTTCTATCTCCTGCCCCAAAAATCCTTTCAAAGAAATTTATCTTTCTTAAGCAAATGTTTCCTTCATAGACAGAATAGATTAATCACACAAACCAGTTTTAGGGGCAATGTTTTAAATATATAAGAAAACAGTTTTAAAGGACTTTCAAGTACATTTAAAAGACTACATAATTAACATGCTAATTACAAATTTGGTTTTATCTATTCATTAAAAGATATCCCCAAGGATTCTTTCAAGCTACAGTTTGAATGAAGAATATGTTGACCTAGTTTAAGTTATTGCATGTATTTGAAGGTAATAAAGCTCCACCTGCTTAAAAATATTATACATTTTATTTCAATTCAAAAATAACAGTTACCAATTATTTGAATATAAACTTCATTTCCCATAACTTCAGTAGCTAACTTTATTGTTTTGAGTTTTTCTTTTTGGGTGTTTTTGGAAGGTGGGGGGTTGGTATTGTGGATTCAACCCAGAGCCACTTTACCACTAAGCCACATCACCAGCCCTTTTTATTTTTAATGGGGTGGGGGGTATTGGGGATTGAACTCAGGAGCATTTGGCCACTAAGCCACATCCTCATCCCTATTTTATCTTTTATTTAGAGACAGGATCTCAGAGAGTTGTTTGGCCCCTCACTTTTGGCTGAGGCTGGCTTTTAATTCATAATCCTCTGCCTCAGCCTCTCAGGTTGTTGAGATTACAGGTGTGCACCACCATACCCAGCTGTAATAGCCAACTTTAGAAGTGGTGTGATGATAGAATGAATGTTTTCTAGTCTAAAATGCACACCACTCCCACTATATCTTGATCTTATGTTTAAAGAAAATCCTCCAAATTAGTGAATTTTATTAGAATGTGAAAATAGGTTATATATCAAACTGATTCTTGAGTCTTTCCAAATTTAATAAGGCAATGTACTAAAAACTTCAAACAAAATCTTTCCAATATAAATGATAAACTCTTCTAAGTCTGTTAAGGTTTAGTGTGTCCTTCTTTCCAGGAATTTGCCTAGTAATATCAGAACTAGGAAGTCATAAACTATCTTGGAAAAGCATCATATGATTCCCAAACAAAAAATAAAAAGTTCAAGTTGTTTCCTACTTTAGCAGCAAGTGATTTGGGGCAAATGAAGTGCCCTTTTGGTACTTGTTTCCTCATCTATAAAACAGGGAGAATGAGGATTCTTGTATGAATGAAGGTTTAAATAAAACTATCTACAAAAATGTTAATTTTTTATATAATACAGGTCTCCTGATTAATCATTCAAAATTAAATTAAGCTGCTTCTTAAAGCACATTAAATTTTAAAAAGGGGATTTTCTTAAGGTTTGTCCCTACCAAACCTTCAGTTCTAGTTTTAGTCTAAAACTTTAAGGAAGGTGGTACTTATTAAATTTTGTCATGAGTCTGAGAATGGAACAGCATCTGCAGTGGACTAGTTTCTAGCTATGAATGCTTGTTAGCAGGTGCACAAGACATAAAGGCAAATGACAAAAGCAAATGTAACCACACACTCAACAACAAAGTACAATAAGACACTGAGAAAAGGAGAAAGGCAGTGGCCATGAACCTTAAATTTGGTACAGTTTATATCTACCAATATCTTTATTGGACACCTTGATGTAATATTTCGAAGGAAAAAAAAGGAAGGGAAGGGAGAGAGAGAAGAAAAAAGAGGAAAAAGAAAGTGAGAAAGAGAAGGAAGAAGAAAAAGAAAGAAAGAAAACCCCCCACAGATTCCTAAGAATAACTTGGTGAATACCTGTCTAAAGGCAACGTCTAAAGACAGAACTCTGGTGTGTGGAAATTTTAAGAAAATTTCTGGAGAATGGAAATATGATGAGCTCTTCATACATTACCACTAATTCTGTACAATATGATAAAAATAGTAAAGTGTCCCTGGGTTTAAAAAAAAAAAAAAGGAAGGTAAAATAAACAAAAATTTCAAAAGGCCTAGGCTCACAGGATGTCAAAAGTGATTAAATACTTTTGAGTCTAATTGGTAATAAAATATTTTTGTATCCCTCTTTTCCATCCAGCACTCTTCCATTATATAACCTTAAAAGCTACAAACATTCTAAGGGTCATGATTAGTGTAAATTTCACTAACTGCCAAAAAGAATACAAACTGTAAATAAACTTTTCACATTTTCTCTTCATATTGTTAATGTAATTAATTTCTAATATAAAAACTAGAGTCATCTCCTATAAATAGATGTAGAATAATGCCTGCCAGAGTTGACGAAGATAGAGGGAAGAGGAGATGAAGACAGGTTGGTCAGTGGGTACTAAGTTATAATTAGGAAGAATAAATTCTAATGTTCTATTGTACTAAAGGATGGAAACAGGTAACAGTAATGTATATTTCAAAATAGCTAGGAGGATTTTAAATATTCTTACCACAAAGAAATGATAAATGTTTGAGGTGATGTATATGCTAATTACACTGACTTGATTATTATACATGTATACATATATCAAAACATCACATCTGCCTGATGTGTCAACTGAAATTAAAATTAAATTTATTAAATTGAAATAAACCAAAAAAAGAAAATATAGCATAAAATTGGATGGTACATGTTCATTATATAGTGTTTATGAGTTTAAAAACTAGGCTGATAGATATCTAGTAGGGTTGATATAGTATAAGAAAGTATTTCTTTTTTTTAATTTTTTTAATCTTTATTTTATTTATCTTTATGTGGTGCTGAGGATCGAACCCAGTGCCTCACACATGCAAGGCAAGCACTCTACCACTGAGCTATAATCCCAGCCCCATAAGAAAGTATTTCTAATCTCACAAATAAAAGAAACAAGACTTAGTCTTTGTAATTTGTTTAATGCAGTAAATAAAAATAATCTAATTATAAATAAATATTAAAATGAGAAATGCAAAAAATTATATACTAGAAGTAAACAAATATATTTGGTCCTCTTGGTGAAGAGAAATGATCAAACTCAAGTGTACACTTTTGCTAATCCCCAAGAGTAAAGAGATTTGTTAGAAGTGCCTAAAATCCAAGAGGATGGGAACAAGGAAAGTGTAGGAAAGAACAACAATGTGAAAACTGAATAGCAGATGAAGAATGGTAAAAGGCTTAGCAGGCCTCTACAAATCAAAATTCTAAATTGACAGCAGGGAAACATACATACATGAAAACTATAAGCCATTGCTATAAGAAATTTAAGAAAATCAAAATAAATGAGGAAATGTACCACAGTTATGGAGTGGAAAATATAATTATTGTCAAGATATTAATTCTGTTCAAATTCAATTATAAATTCAGTGTAATGCCAGTCAAATTATAAGCAAGTTTACTTTGTTTTAGAAATTGATAAGCTGATTCTAAAATGTATATAGAGATATAAAGGACCTAAAATAAACAAAGTTCAAAGACTTATGTTTCCTGTTTTGGATCCTTATTATGATGCTATAGTAATTAAGATGGTATAGTATTGATATAAGAATGGATAAATACGTCAATGCAAAATCACAAAGAATATAGACAAATATGTATGCATACAGTCCATTTATTAACATTTAATTTAAAACTTTAATTTTTACATGATTTTATAAATAATAATTCAGAAGAACTATGGATAAACTATTACATAAATGAATTTACTAAGGTTACTAGATACAAAGCATTATTTTTAAAATAATTACATTTTGATACATGATCAACAAATAGAAAATAAAATTTTAAAGAGATAAAAGATACAACAGCATAGAAACCTACCAATTCCTAGAAATAAATCAGATGAATGATGACAAATTTCTTAAGAAAAAACTTATGAACAAAGAAAAATTAGGAAAGATTCAAATAAGGAATATCATGTTTCATAGACAGAAATATTCAATACTGTAAAGATGTCAGATTTCTTTAAGTTGACTAATAAATCCAAAGCAATCCAAATTAAAATTTTTCTTACTTTTTAAAATGCAAATTAACAAGCTAAAATGTATAAATCAAAGGTAAACTTTAAAAAAAAAGATAATTCTTGTACTGATATCAAAATAGTATAAAGCTATAGTGATTGAGACTATAGCAAAGTAATTAAGGAATATTAGCAACTCATGAAAAAGAAAGGTCTAGAATAAGACCAACACTGACACTGGTCTTTCTCCTTCCAGAATCCACCCCTTAACTGTCCATCTCTAGCACTATCTCCTGACTCATTTTCCTTTAAATAAACTTTATTAGTCTTAGCTCTCTACTAGTAAAGGGCAAGAAACAAATCTATTACTTCTTTTTTTAAATTTTTTAAAAATATATTTTAGTTGTTGATGGATCTTTTATTTTATTTATTTATTTATAGTGGTGCTGAGGATTGAATCCAGGGCCTCACACATGCCAGGTAAACGTTCTACCACTGAGCCACTACTCCAGCCCCTCTATTACTTCTTTATATACAGTAAATGCTAACTGTCTCTATAATTTCACTCACAGAAAGGAGGCCCTGTAGAGAGCTTTTTAGATGATATGATCCAACTCCCACATCTTATTGAGAAGCAGACTTCAAACACTGAAAGATGGAAAGACTTGGTAGACTACAAATAGAATAAAATATCTAATTAACCAGAGGAACCAAGGAATCAAATCTAGAGTCTAGGTAAGACAAATCCTAAGTTGAGTCAGGAAATTTTTTTCTTCTTTTCTTTTTTCTTTTCTCTTCCCTCCTTCCTCCTTCCTCCCCTCCCCCTCCCCCTCCTTCCCTCCCTTCTTCCCTTCCTCCTCTTCCTCCTGCTCTTTCCTCCTCCTCCTTCTGTCTTTTTGGTACTGGGAATTGAAGTCAGGTATCCCTTACCATTAAGCTACATCTCAGCCCTTTTTATTTTTTTTACTTTGAGACAGGGTCTAAGTTGCCAGCAAACTTGTAATCTTCCTGTCTGAGCCTCCTGAGTCAATAAAATGGAATTCTACACAGCAATAAAAAGGAATTACTGATACATAACAACATAAATGGATTTTAAAATCATGCTTTGTGGTAGAAGATAGAAAAGAATATGAAATGTATAATTCCACTTATGTGAAATTCCATAAAAACAGACTAATCTATAATAACTGAAATCATATCAGCAGTTGGCTAGGCTAGGAGTAATAGAACTGTGGGAAACACAAGAAAAGTTTGAAAATAATAAAATTTTCTATTATTTTTAAATTTTAAATGTCAAAACATATTAATTGTACAAATTGCAGGGAGTGGTAGTGCACACCTGTAATCCCAGCAACTCGAGAACCCAAAGCAGGAGGATTATAAATTGGAGGGCAGCCTCAGCAACTTACGAGAGGCTCTTAAGCAACTTAGCGAGACCCTGTCTCAAAATAAAAAATAAAAAGGCTCAGTGGTTAAGCATCCGTGGGTTCAAGCCTGCTCCCCAAAATTGTACAAATTAATGAGTTTCACTGCAGCATTTCCATACATGCATATATCAAGCTTTGATCATGTCCCTCCTTCTTCTACCTTTCCCCTCCACACATCCCCTGGTGCCCTTTCCAGATCCTAATAGTTCCTCTATTCTAAATGTTCTATATCTTGATCATAGTAACAGTTACTTGGGCATTATGCATTTATCAAAACTCAATACAAACCTTTACATGGTACAGTTTACTGTTCATAAATTATGACTTACAAAGTTAATATATACAATGAGATACTAAAATTAAGAAGGTTCCCAATACTAAAAGTCAGTGATGATGTCAAATAGCTCCAACTCTCATACATAGTCAATGGGAATATAAACTGGTACAATCACTTTGGAAAACACTTTGGCATAATCTAGTGAAGTTGAAGAAGCATATTCCTTAGGATACAGTAATTCTCTTAAGCATAAAACCTAGGTAAACTTGATTCTACTCTTAAGCATCAAACCTAGGTAAACTTTATATAAAGTTCAAATCAGGCCCATCTAAACTCTAGTCTTAGAAGTAAAGACAACAATTACCTGTGAGAATGAAGGAGTTTTCTGAAGTTAATGAATATGAACTATTCATAAAAAATATGAGTCTTCTGAAGTTAATGAATATGAAAAGTAAAACTTATTTAAAAGAAAATAAAAATATTCCTATTCTAGATTTCAATATGATTCACATCATATTATCTGTGTTTCCTTTTATAAGGCAGTTAACTAAAATGTGAGAAAAACAGATTAAACAAAAATACTTTACCTAGCCGGGCACGGTGGCTCAAGCCTGTAATCCCAGCACTTTGGGAGGCTGAGACAGGAGAATCATGAGTTCAAAGCCAGCCTCAGCAATGGCGAGGTGCTAAGCAACTCAGTGAGACCCTGTCTCTACATAAAAAAAACACAAAATAGGGCTGGGGATGTGGCCCAGTGGTCGAGTGCCCCTGAGTTCAATCCCCGGTACCAAAAAAAAAAAAAAAAAAACTTTACCTAAATGTCCAACTAACCAAGAGATAGACTGTATCATAAACTCACCAAAAAGAGATGTCTGCCAGGTAATGAAGTATTGTTTATTTGAATATGCATAGTGAGAGTTATTAAAAGCTCTTCAGAAAATATACATAGTGCATCTTATTTGCAAAATAATTCGAGTTAAATCACAAATACAAGTGTTACTCACCAGAAGCTTCCCATATATATGTCTGCATTAAGAAAAACTCTTTTGGAATACCAATTTACCATTCATACCTAGTTACTGATTTCCTCCCTGGAGCTTAATTGCACATTTCTTTGCTAGACAAATGGTTTCTGTGATGCTTTCAGAAATAAAAGTCTCACCCAAATCATTGACTCATGATTTCTAAAACCAGTTTCTAATGATTACATACCAAATGAATATGAAATAATCAATACATTATAATACCCCAGTTTTCACAGAAAGTTTAACTCCTGGATATGAATTCAACTCTAAATATATGCCATTTAACTTTGTGATTCTTGATGCAAGAATAAAAGGGCTATCCTTGTTGACAGTTTTGCATCTATTTCATTGTTTCATTTCCTTTTGTATGCTTCATGACCACATTTAAATAAAAAGCACTTTATTTTTCCCCACCCAAACTAGTTCCCCTCACACTTTCTGGGCTACTCATAGTAACATTTTAACAATCACTTCAGAGATAAACTGAGATTTCCACCAGAAAAAAAGAATCAAGAGTTTCAGCCACACCCAATACTTCAACAGTTTCTTATACGTAGCTTGTAAATTATAATTTAATGAAAACAATATGGCTCTTTCATTTGCCACACACAGAAATACATATAACTTTTTAAAATAAAAATTTTGCCCCTCCTTCTGCCAGTACCTGCTGAGTGCTCTTGCTGCAGTTGCAGAGACTGCCATATTACCAGCTGATCTCCCATTAATTGTTTAAAAAAAGCTATAAGCAGAAAAAGAAAGTAGCACTGTGAAATGACCATACAACATTTGACTAAGGTCTTGCGCATCACTTTTATAAATGAGAGTGCCCAAATTAGCTGAAAAGTATTTGCGTCATTAAAAGAAACTGGAGGGCTGGGGATATAGCTCAGTTGGTAGAGTGCCTGCCTCACATGCACAAGGCCCTAGGTTCAATTCCCAGAACCACATCAAAAAAAAAAAAACCTGGATAACTTTGTATAATAAACGTAAGAACAAGGAGAAAGAGGCTTAGATTTTCTTAGAAAAAATGTCCCAGCTAAACATTTCCACCTGGTCTTTGAATGGGATCTTATCTAGAAAAAAAGATCCCACTAGTATTTCTTTTTTAAATATCTTTCTTTATTTATTTTTATGCGGTGCTGAGGATCGAACCCAGTGCATGCGGGGAAAGCGCTCTACCACCGAGCCACAATCCCAGCCCCCCCCCCACTAGTATTAATACTATGTTAATATAAGTGAGGGCAAACAGATTTGGTTTTATTTAAAAGGGAAAATTTGTAAAACTAACTTTCAAAACTTGAAGCAGAACAAGCTGATTTTAAAAGGAACAGCAGCTGAGCACTGAGATTAATCAACTCCTCTTAACAGACAAACCTGACCTAAAACTATTGTGCTGATCCTTTCTTTCTTTTAAAAGCAAGAAAGTACTAGGACTATTTCTTAAAGAGTTTTCTGAGAAGCCAATAATGAAGTTAAATGTGTGTAACCTTAGGCTATCACTTGCCACCAACCTCCTCTTCTTAGACATATCCATGACAAAATGACATAGCTGAAAGCCTTTTTGGTATTCCCACTTCCAATTAAGGGACTTTACATCAAAATTCACCAACACGCACACACACATACAACACACACCTCAATCTTCCTAAGTTCCACACAGAAATGGCTGTCAATTTCTGTATTTTAAGATATATTCTAAGCCAGGCACGGTGGAGCACGCCTGTAATCCCAGCACTTTCGGAGGCTGAGACAGGAAAATTGCAAGTTCAAAGCCAGCCTCAGTAATGGCGAGATGCTAAGCAACTCAGTGAGAACCTGTCTCTAAATAAAATACAAAATAGGGCTGGGGATGTGGCTCAGTGGTTGAGTACCCCTGACTTTAATCTCTGGTACCAAAAAAAAAAAAGATATATTCTATAATATGGTATTTGACTTGACCTCTTCTGCAATGACAGTCATCTATAAACAAAACCTGAACACAAATGTAGCAGGCAAAACTGGGCGCGGTGGCTCAAGCTTGTAATCCCAGCACTTTGGGAGCCTGAGACAGGAGAATCACTAGTTCAAAGCCAGCCTCAGCAACAGCGAGGCACTAAGCAACTCAGTGAGACCCTGTCTTACATAAAATCACAAAGTAGGGCTGGGGATGTGGCTCAGTGGTTGAGTGCCCCTGAGTTCAATCCCCAGTACCAAAAAAAAAAAAAAAAAATGTAGCAGGCAAGAGCTAAAAATATTTGAATTTTATTTGCAAAGTTATAATAAAGTATCACAAAATAAAATGATGGTTTATCATCACTCTTGTTAAATTAGTGCTCTTGTCAAAATATTACAAGAGTTCTGGTTTGGTTTTTTTTCTCTTTTTAACCAAGGATCATTTTCCCAAGGTTGAAGATATTGTATCATTTGGAGACAGAGAAAACTAGTGAAGGTCAGAACCTGGGCTAAGTCTTTCATATAAACAGAGAAACACAATAACCCACTTTTTTTTTTTTTTTTGTACACAAATGGAGCACGACTTTTCATTTCTCTGGTTGTACACAATATAGAGTTACACCATATGTGCAGTCATACATATACCTAGGGTATTTTTATCCATCTCATTCCACCATCTTTCCTGCTCCCATGTCCCACCCCCTCCTTTCCCTCCTCTTTGACCAGTTTCTCTACTCCTCCCATGCCCCCTTCCCCATTATGGATCAGCATCCACTTATCAGAGAGAACATTCGCCCTTTAGTTTTTATGATTGGCTTACTTTGCTTAGCATGATATTCTCCAACTGCATCTTACCTGAAAATGCCATCATTTTATTCTCTTTTAATGCTGAGTAACATTCTGTTGCATATATATACCAGTTTCTTTACCCATTCATCTACTGAAGAGCATCTAGATTGGTTCCACAGTTTAGCTATTGTGAATTGAGCTGCTATAAACATTGAAGTGGCTCCATCACTGTAGTATGCTGTTTTTAAGTCCTTTGCATATAGACCAAGGAGTAGGATAGCTGGGTCAAACAGTTCCATTCCAAGTTTTCTATGGAATCTCCACACTGCTTTCAGATTGGTTAAACCAATATGCAGTCCCACCAGCAATGTAAGAGAGTGCCTTTTCACCCACATCCTTGCCAACACTTGTTGTTTGTATTCTTGATAACTGCCATTCTGACTGGTGTGAGATGAAATCTCAGTTTTGATTTGCATTTCTCTAATGGCTAGAAATGTTGAACATTTTTTCATATATTTGTTGATCAATTGCATATCTTCTTCTGAGAAGTATCTATTCAACTCCTTAGCCCTTTTATTGATTGGGGTGTTTGGTTTGTGTGTTTATGTGTGTGTGTGTTAAGTTTTTTGAGTTCTTTATATATCCTGGAGATTAGTGCTCTATCTGATGGGTGTGTGGCAAAAATTTGCTCCCAGAATGTAGGCTCTCTGCTCACTTCATTGATTGTTTCTTTTGCTGAGAAGCAGCTTTTTAGTTTGAATCTATACCATTTATTGATTCTTGCTTTTATTTCTTACGCTTTAGGAGTTTTAGTAAGGAAGTCAGGGCCTAATGCGACATGATGAAGATTTGGGCCTACTTTTTCCTCAATTAGGTGCAGGATCTCTGTTCTAATTCTTGGGTCCTTGATCCACTTTGCGTTGAGTTTTGTGTATGGTGAGAGATAGGGGTTTAGTTTCATTTTGTTGCATATGGATTTACAGTTTTCCCAGCACCATTTGTTGAAGAGGCTATGTTTTCTCCAATATATGTTTTTGGCACCTTTGTCTGGTATAACTATTTATGTGTGTTTGTCTCTGTGACTTCTATTCTATACCATTGGTTTACATGTCTATTTTGATGCCAATACTATGTCATTTTTGTTATAGCTTTGTAATATAGTTTAAGGTCTGGTATTGTGATGTCTCCTGTTTCACTCTTCTTGTCAAGAATTGCTTTGGCTATTCTGGGTCTCTTATTTTTCTAAATTAATTTCATGATTGCTTTTTCTATTTCTATAAGGAATGCTGTTGGGATTTTAATTGGAATTACATTGAATCTGTATAGTGTGTTGGGTAGTACGGTCATTTGATTCTGCCTATCCAAGAGCATGGGAGATCTTTCCATCATCTAAGGTTTTCTTTAATTTCTTTCTTTAGTGTTCTGTAGCTTTCATTGTAAAGGTTTTTCACCTCTTTTGTTAAATTGATTCCCAAGTATTTTTTTTTTTGAGGCTATTGTAAATGGGGCAGTTTTCCTAATTTCTCTTTCAGAGGATTCATCAGGGATGTGTGGAAATGGATTTGATTTATGGGTATTGCTGAAAACATTAATTTGCTGAATTCACTTATTAATTGTAGAAGTATTCTGGTGAAATGTTTTGGATCCTAAGAATCATGTCGTCAGCAAATAATAGTTTAAGTTCTTCTTTTCCTATTCATATCCCTTCAATTTCTTGTGTCTAATTGCTGTGGCTAGAGTTTCAAGGACTATGTTGAATAGAAGTGGTGAAAGAGGGCATCCCTGTCTTGTTCCTGTTTTTAGAGGGAGTGCTTCCAATTTTTCCCCATTTAGGATGATGTTGGCCTTCAGTTTTGCATAGATAGCTTTGACAATGTTGATGTATGTTCCTACTATCCCTAGTTTTTCTAGTGTTTTGAACATGAAGAGGTACTGTATTTTGTCAAATGCCTTTTCAGCATCTATAGAGATAATCACGTGATTCTTTAAGTCTATTGATATGATGAATTACATTTATTGATTTCTGTATGTAGAACCAACCTTGCATGCCTGGGATGAAACCCACTTGATTGTGGTGCACTACCTTTTTAATATGTTTTTGTATGCGATTTGCCAGAATTTTGGAGAATTTTTGTGTCAATGTTCATCAAGGATATTGGTCTGAAGTTTTCTTTCTTTGATGTGTCTTTGTCTGGTTTTGGAATCAGGGTGATACTAGCCTCACAGAATGTGTGTGGAAGGGTTTCCTCCATTTCTATTTCATGGAATAATCGGAGAAGTAATGGTATTAATTCTTCTTTGAATGTCTTGTAGAACTCGGCTGAGAATCCGTCTGGTCGCAGGCTTTTCTTGGTTGGTAAGCTTTTGATGGCTTCTTCTATTTCCTTGCTTGAAATTGATCTACTTAAGTTGTGTACATCCTCCTGATTCAGTTTGGGCAGATCATATGCCTTTAGAAATTTGTCTTCAATGTCTTCAGGATTTTCTATTTTACTGGAGTATAGATTTTCAAAATAGTTTCTAATTATCTTCTGTATTTCAATAGTGTCTATTGTGATATTTCCTTTTTTATCTCAAATTTTAGCAATTTGAGTTTTCTCTCTCCTTTTCATTAAGGTGGCTAAGGGTTTATCAATTTTATTTATTTTTTCAAAGAACCAGCTTTTTGTTTTGTCAATTTTATTGAATAGTTTCTTTTGTTTCAATTTTCATTGATTTCGGCCCTGATTTTAATTATTTCCTGTCTTCTACTTCTTTTGGTGTTGATTTGTTCTTCTTTTTCTAGAGCTTTGAGATGTAATGTCAGGTCACTTATTTGCTGACTTTTTCTTCTTTTAATGAATGAGCTCAATGCAATGAATGTTCTTCTTAACACAGCCTTCATAGGGTCCCAGAGATTTTGATATGTTGTATCAGAGTTCTCATTTACCTTTAATAATGTTTTTATCTCCTCTCTGATGTCTTCTGTTATCCAAGCATCATTCGATAGCACATTATTTAGTCTCCAGGTGATGGAGTAGCTTCTATTTTTTATTTTATCATTGACTTCTAATTTCATTCCATTATGGTCTGATAGAATGAATGCAGGGTAGTATCTCTATGTTTTTGTATTTGCTATGACTTACTTTGTGGTATAACATATGATCTATGTTAGAGAAGGATCCGTGTGCTGCTGAGAAAAAAGTGTATTCACTTGTTGATGGATGAAATATTCTGTATATATCTGCTAATTCTAAATTATTAATTGTATTATTGAGTTCTATGGTTTCTTTGTTTAGTTTTTGTTTGGAAGACCTGTTGGTGGTTAGAGAGGTGTGTTAAACTTACCTAGTATTGGGGCTGAGGTTGTAGCTCAGTGGTAGGGCAGTTGCCTAGCATGCGTGAGGCATTGGGTTCAATCCTCTATACCACATAAAAAATAAATTAATAAACAAAGATGTTGTGTGTCCATCTACAATGAATATATATGTGTGTGTATATGTATATATTAAAAATCATCCAGTATTATTGTGTCTATTTGATTCTTGAAATTGGGAAGGGTATGTCTGATATACATGGATGTTCCATTGCTTGGGGCATAGATATTTATGATTGTTATGTCTTGTTGACGTATGTTTCCCTTAGGTAGTATGAAATGCCTACTTTATCCCTTCTATCCTTGGTTCAAAGTCCACTTTATCTAATATAAGGATGGAGACCCCTGCTTAATTATGCTGTCCATTTGAGTGGTATGTTTTTTCCCATCCTTTCACTTTCAGTCTGTGGATGTCTTTTTCTATGAGGCGAGTCTCTTGAAGATAGCATATTGTTCGATCTTTTTTTTTTTAATCCAGTATGCCAGTCTATGTCTTTTGATTGATGAGTTTAAGCCATTAACTCTCAGGATTATTATTGAAATATGGTTGGTATTACCATTCATTTTGGTTTATTTTTGGTTTTTAACTTGACTTGGTTTATCCTCTGACTGAGTGTCCTTTAATACAGCCCCTCCCTTTGCCAGTTTTCATTGTTGTTTTTCATTTCCTCCTCATGAAATATTTTGCTGAGAATGTTCTCTAGTGCAGGTCTTCTCATTGTAAATTCTTTTAACTTTTGTTTATCATGGAAGGTTTTTATTTCATCATCAAATCTGAAGCTTAATTTTGCTGGATATAAGATTCTTGGTTGGCATCCTTTTCTTTCAGAGCTTGGTATATGTTATTCCAGGATCTCCTGGCTTTGAGGGTCCGGGTTAAGAAATCTGCTGAGATTCAAACTGGTTTCCCCTTGTATATAATCTGAACCTTCTCTCTTGCAGCTTTTAAAATTCTATCCTTGTGTATGCTAGGCATTTTCACTATAATGTGCCTTGGTGTGGATCTGTTGTAGTTTTGTACATTTGGTGTCCTGTAAGCCTCTTGTATTTGATTTTCCAATTCATTCTTCATGTTTGGGACATTCTCTGATATTATTTCATTGAAGAGATTGTACGTTCCTTTGGTTTGTATCTGTGTGCCTTCCTCTACCTGATAATTCTTAGATTTGGTCTTTTCATGTTATTCCATAATTCTTGGATGTTCTGTTCATGGTTTCTTACCATCTTCATTGTGTGGTCAACTTTATTTTCAAGATTATATATTTTGTCTACATTGCCTGAGGTTCTATCTTCCAAGTGATCTAGTCTGTTGGTGATGCTTTCTATTAAATTTGGTTGCCTGTATTTGCTCTGTAATCTGTTAGAGTCATCAATTGTTGCCTATATTTTCTCTCTTATATTATTCTGTGCTTCACAAATCATTTTAATTATATACGTTCTGAACTCCTTCTCTGATATTTCATCTACTGTGCTGTCAATGGATTGCATTATTGTAGCACCTTGGTTTGTTTGGGGCATTTTCTTCCCTTATTTTTTCATGTTGTTCATGTGTCTTCCCTTCTAGCAGTGCCGATCTGAGGTATTACAGTTTCTACCCTATAATCTTGAAGTGTCCCTGTAAGTTACCAATACCTCACCTCTGGTATAACCGGGCCTGCAGGACCTCAGGGATGATCTTCCTGGTCCTGGCTGTTGTCTTTAGATGGAACTAATCAGGGAGAGCTGCAGACGGCAGATTGGGGGTTTCAGCGCACAGTCGGTCTCAATAACCCACTTTTGAGAGTTCAAACACTGCCTCTGCTAGTTATCAGAGTTCAATGTGACCTTGAACTCAATTTCCTCTCTAAAATGGAAATAAAAACACCACCTACTTCAAGGGTTTGTGATGATAAATGAGGGAGCACATGCAGCAACATATAGTGGTGGCTTTTTTTTTCTGAAAAAGGGTCTGTTTTGGGGAGGGAGGTACTGGGGATTGAACTCAGAGGCACTCAACCACTGAGCCACATCCCCAGCCCTATTTTGTATTTTATTTAGAGACAGAGTCGCACTGAGTTGCTTAGCAGCTTGCAGTTGCTGAGAATGGCTCTGAACTTGAGATTCTCCTTCCTCAGAATCCCAAGACACTGGGATTACAGGCGTGCACCACTGCTCCCAGATAAAAAGGGGGTTTATTTTGCTGCTCCCAAAACACAGTGGTTATGTGGCTATTCTATATAAAACCTACCACTTTACATATACACACAAACACATATATTTGCTATCATTATTATATATAACTGAAAACAATCCTAACTTAGTAGGTGAGAATTACTAAGTCTAAAACACAGTGGTAATATCAGAAAAAAGAATGGTTGTGAATGATTTCTCTAGGTGACAAAAAAAAAAACCATATCTGAAACATAAGGGCCTAAATTAAAAGCTCCCTTTTTCTGAAACTTAGTCTACTAAGTCACAATACTAAAAATTAATGAGGAAAAAATGTTACAAAAGGCTCTCCACAGTTAGTAAAGAGCAATGTGCTAATATGTTGCATTTAGTGGAGAAATATCTTTTTGTAGTGGTGATTGTGGTGGTTTGGTTTTTGTTTTTGTTTTTTTGGTTTTGGTACTGGGGTTCGAACTCATGGATGCATCTCCAGCCCATTTACAAACTTGATACAGGGCTTTGCTAAATTGCTTAGGGCCTCACTAGATTGCTAGGGCTGGCCTTGAACTTGTGATCCTCCTACCTTAGCCAACTAAGTCCCTGGAATTACAGGCATGTACTACCATGCCCAGTACGAGAAGTTTCTAAGAAAAAGTATTTATAGCCTGGCATGGTGGCACATGCCTATAATCCTGGTGACTCAAGGCCAGTCTCAGCAACTTAGCAAGATCTTGTCTCAAAATAAAAAATAAAAAGGACTAAGGATGTAGCTCAGTGGTAAAATGCCCCTGGGTTCAATCCCTAGTACTGCAAAGAAGAAAAAGGATTTGCTTCAGCTTCTATTCTCTTGAATTCTGTTACATTACCACTTCTTTTCTTTCTTTTTTATACAGGGATTGAACCCAGGAACACTTAACTACTGAGCCACATCCTCAGCCCCTTTTCGTATTTTATTTAGAGACAAGGTCTCATTGAGTTGCTCAGGGCTTCACTAAGTTGCTGAGGCTGGCTTTGAACTCATGATCTTCCTGCCTCAGCCTCCCAAGCTTCTGGGATTACAGGCATACAGCACTGTGCCCAACCACATTACCATTTCTTACTGTAAATTTGAAGGATGCCAAATGTCTTATCACAAGAATAAGGCCTTATAAATTAAAACAAGAAACCAAGTTTTTAAGACTACCTCATGTTCTTAATGTACCCTGCCAACACTGGTAGACCAACCACAGCAACCTCTTTGCTTCCTTGCTCTCTCTTCCACCTGTATTTAGGCCAAGAAAATGGCAAAGTAAGAAAGTAAATGCATGCATCTTTATGTATTTATGTATTTAAATATATGTCTGAATGCCCTGCCAAGTGCATTCCTGAATCCAATATACATTATATTACTGTGGTGGTTTTTAGAATTAGTCTTACTTTGAGCCCCACTTGACCTCAGCAACCCACTGCCAAGAACAAAAGTCCTTGTTGTATGCTACAATGACCTCAGGAACTGGTTTCTTGTTTTTGTTGGGCTCCCTGTGCCTGTACCCTGAACATGAGTTATTAGTTACTAGCAAATTATTACTTGTTTTGGTTCCACAATAGCTGAACTTCTGATTGCCCATCTTAACCAGGTCTTGCATTTTACTTAAACTCTGACTCACTGCATGACACTCATCCTTTCACACTTGGAACTTATCTGTGTATCAAATATAATAAAATTCTGAATTTACAGCCACATCTAATTCTGCGTTTCCTTTGACATAATACAGTTGCCTGTATTCATTGTTCTGGGATCCCTGGGCCCTCAGTTTTGTTCATAAATATGTAGCTTAATAAGGTGAGTAGTTAAAAAAAGGTAATATCCTAGAAATAAATCAAAATGGCAAGAAATAATAAATACCTCTCTATAAAAACACTGAATGGAAATGGCCTCAATTTTCCAATTAAAAGACAGACTTACAGATTGGATTAAAAAGCAAGACTTAACTATATGTTGCCTGAAAGAAACTCACCTCACAAGTAGACATCCATAGGCTAGAAGTGAAAGGATGGAAAATGATATTCCATGCAAATGAAGTGCAAAAGCAAGCAAGAGTAGATACCCTCATATCCAACAAAGTAGACTTCAAGTCAAAACTAATCAAAAGAGACAAAGACAGTTACTACATACTGGTAAAGGGACTAATCCAACAAGACTATACATTGATGTGCCTATTTACATAAACCAAACGCTTCTCAACAGAAAGGCTTAGATCCCAATACAAGAATAGTAGGTGGTTTTAATATGCCTTTCTCACCAATAGTTAAGTCATTCAGACATAAATCAGCAAAGACACTTCAGACCTAAAAAACACTATAAATCATTTATGGAATATTTCATCCACCAACAAATGAATTCTCAGCTGCTCATGAAACTTTCTCCAAAATAGACTATATTTTAGGACATGAAACAAGTCTTAGCAAATATAAAAAAATTTTTTGATATAATTCCTTGCATCTTATCAGATCATAATGGAATAAAACTAGAAATCAACAGCAAGAAAAACTATGTAAACACATGGACACTGAACAATGCACTTTTGAATGATGAATGGGCTATAGAAGAAATCAAAGAAGAAATTTTAAAACTTTTAGAAGCAAAGGAAAATAGAGATACAACATATCAGAATCTCTGGGACACTATGAAGAAGAAAGTTTATAGCTATGAATTGCTACATCAAAATTCAGAAAGATGGGCTGGGGTTGTAGCTCAGTGATAAAGCACTCGCCTTGCATATGTGAGGCACTGGGTTCGATCCTCAGCACCATATAAAAATAGACAAATAAAGATACTGTATCCAACTATCACTAAAAAATATTTTTAAAAAATTTCAGAAAGATCCCACTGGCTCAGAAGGCTGAGGCAGGAAGATCAAGAGTTCAAAGCCAGCCTCAACAAAAGTGAGGCACTAAGCAACTCAGTGAGACCCTGTCTCTAAACAAAATACAGAATAAGGCTAGGGATGTGGCTCAGGGGTTGAGTGTCTCTGAGTTCAATCCCCAGTACCCACCCCAAAATCAGAAAGAGACCAAATAAACAATCTAAGGATACAGCTCAAGGCCCTAGAAAAACATGAGTGAACCAATTCCAAAACAAGTAGAAGGAAGGAAATAATTAAGAGCCAAAATAAAAGAAATAGAGAATTGAAAATATATATATCAAGGATCAATGTAACAAAGAGTTATACTGAGAAACAGCCAAACTAACCAAAAGAGAGGGAAGACCTAAATTAATAAAATTAGAGATGAAAAGGAGATATCACCACAGATATCACTAAAATACAGAAGTTCACTGGGAATTCTTTTGAAAACTTATAGTCCAATAAATTGAAAAATCTTGAAGAAATGAGTGAATTTCTAGACACATATGATCTACCAAAATTCAACCAAGAGGTCTAAACAGACCAATAACAATAAGATTGAAAATCCTTACAACAAAGAAAAGCCCAGGACCAGATGAATTCTAAGATGATTCCACTAGATCTTTAAAGAAGAATTAATCCCAATGCTCCTCAAATTATTCCATGAAAGAGAAAGAGGTGGAATACTTTTAATTCATTCTATGATGCTAATATCACCCTGATACCAAAATCAGATAAGGACACATCAAGGAAAAAAAAGTACAGATCAATATCCTGATGAACATAAAGATCTTTAATAAAATATTAGCAAATCATATTCAATAATACATTAAGACTATATATCATGATCAAGTTGGTTTCATTCTAAGCATACAAGGATGATTCAACATACACAAATCAATAAATGCAATTCACCACATAAATAAAATCAAGGACAAAAATTATGATCATCTCAATAGATGCAGAAAAAGCCTTCAACAAAATTCAGTATCCATTCATGATAGAAACAGTGAAGAAACTAGGGCTAGAAGGAGTTTACCTCAACATCATGAAGCCTATATATGACAATCTATAGCAAACATCATATTGAATGGGGGAAAACTGAAAGCATAAAATTAAGAACAAGGCAAGGATATCTATTCTCACTATCCCTATTCAATATAGTACTTAAAATTTTCTCCAGAGAAATTAAGCAAGAGAAGGACATAAAAAGGATACAAATAGAAAAGGAAGAAACCAAATCATCACTGTTTGCAGATGCTATGATCCTATACTCAAAAGATCCAAAAAGCTTCACCAGAAGACTGCTAGAGCTAATAAGCAAATTCAGCTAATAACGGGACATAAAAATCAATACATTTTCTATACATAAATAATCCACAAAAAGGCAAGAAAACCACTCCATTCACATAGTTTCAAAAATAAATAAAATACTAAGGAATAAATCTACCCAAGAAGGTGAAAGACTCCTACAATGAAAATTATAGAACATTGAAAAAGACACTAGAGAATGCAAAGACCTACCATATTCATGAATGTGAAGAATAATACTGTTAAACTTCCTCTGCAGAATACCTAAAGCTCAGGAAATAATGCCAAGTAACAATAAATGGGATCACATCAAATTAAAAAGCTCCTACTCAGCGATGGAAACAATCTAGAGCCTGAACAGAGAACCTACAGAATGGGTGAAAATCTTTGCCAGCTATTTTTTCAACAGGATTAATATCCAGAATATTTAAAAAACTTAACGCCAAATAAAATACATATCCCAATCAAACAAATGGGCAACTAAGCAAACATTTCTATTGGTGAACAGACACATGAAAAAAAAAGTCAATATCTTTAGCAATCAGGGAAATGCAAGTCAAAAAACTATACTAAGATTTCATCTTAGCCGGGCGTGGTGGTGCAAGCCTGTAATCCCAGCGCTTAGGGAGGCTGAGACAGGAGAATTCCAAGTTCAAAGCCAGCCTCAGCAATGGTGAGGCACTAAGCAACTCAGTGAGACCCTGTCTCTACATAAAACACAAAATAGGGCCAGGGATGTGGCTCTGTGGTCGAGTGCCCCTGAGTTCAATCTCCGATACCAAAAAAAAAAAGATTTCATCTTATTCCAGTTAGAATGGCAATCGTCAAGAATACAAATAGTAACAAACACTGGCAAGGAAAAAGGAACTCATACACTGTTGGCAAGATTTTAAATTAGTATAACCATTTTGGAAATCAGCATGGAGATTCCTCAAAAGACTAGGAAGGGACCCACCATATGACCTTATATCACTTTGATATTTACCCAAAATAATTAAAGTCAGTATACAATAACAATACATACATACCCGTGTTTACAGCAGTGCAATTCACAAATTATGGAACCAGCCAAGGTGTCCATCAACAGATAAATAAAGAGAATGTGGTATACATACAATGGAGTTTCATTCAGTTATAAAAAATTATGTCATTTATAGGAAAATGGTTACAACTTGAGAGGATTATGTTAAGCAAAATAAAACAGAATCAGAAAGTTAACAGTATATGTCTTCTCTCATATGTGGAAGCTAGAGGGAGAAAAAAAACGGGTATCATGAAAATAGAAGGGAGATCTACAGAGGAAGCGGACCAGAGGGAGAAAGGAAAGGAGGAAAAAGGCAGGAAAAAGGAAAGGAGGAAATAGGGGAATTAAAAGGATCAAATTATGTCACGTGCAGGTATGAATATGTCACAATGAACCCCACTATTACATATAATTATAATGTACCAATACTTTTTAAATAAATAATTTTTAAAAAGAACCCATGGAGTAGGGAAGATAATGCCCATGAAGCCAAGGTAGTTATATAAATAAAATACAAGATGGAGAGACTATATAGTTTTTTTTTAAAAAGGAGCAGGAAGGCACACCTAAAATCCAATAAATGTGACACACTGGGCAAATCCCATAACCTCTATGAGCTTTGGTTGCCTGCTCTTCAACTGGAGATGAATGAAATGATTAGATGAAGTGGTTCCTCTATGTGAGGATGAAAACATTTACCAATGTGCAACTTTCCAATCCACAGGTACCAGGGACCCATTAAACTTTCAGAAATTAAAAAGGGGTTACCTAAACATGAAAGTTGGGAATTTCCAGACTCTTCATCAGGCATTCTTGATAGTTATGAATGGGTTTACATCTTAAGGAGTGGCCTTACTAGGGCTCCAAGGAATCATAACCATATGGATATCATCATTTTTAAATAAGGGCCATAAAAAAGGTAGGAAGCCCTTTTCTAGATGATCACCAGGGTCTCCTAAAGATCTATGATTTCCTGGTTCTAATAATGCAGACTTTCATGCACTGGTATACTCACAGGGGCAAGCTCCCAGAGTTACTTTTCATAGGGAAGAAAGGCTTGGATTGCTGCATGGACACACTCATGGCCTGTGAAGAGTTTTAAAATTTGCAGCCTATGTGTTTAAAACATACTGAGATTACTATCCACCACTGGACTTACCTATGAAGAGTCTATTGAAAGATCCTTAAAGGAGCAGAAAGAGTAATTTCTATAATATTGCATATTTTACAGTGCTTCATTCAGCAATCTTGGAAAAATGCTTTGCATGGATAAATGGGTCATACAGAAATTGAACGAAGTTCTAGATGAATAATCCAACCAAAAATAGGGCTATCAGTTCTGAAAACTCCTTAGTTACTAGCTCAGAAAAGGCTTATACAATGAAATGGGCCTTGGATTGGTCTTAAATGGCAAGTGAGAGCAACAAGATTTAAGAAGGGCGCCTGTCAAGCAAAATAAAAATTGAGAAGCCCAGGAAATGGAGTAAAAACACATAATCAAAGAATTGGGTTAATAAATGAAGACAAGCAATTCAGTTCATATAAGACATAAACTTGAATGTGTTGCTTTATTTGTAATCAAATTCTGATCAATGAAATAAAAACAGAAAAAAAGTCCTTTAAAAAAATAAGCTCATCATTTAATAACAGGACAAATTTTACTTAAGTATTCAATTAAGAAAGATCTTAAAATTAATGGCTGGAGTGCTCACTTTGGCAGCACATATACTAAAATTGGAATGATACAGAGAAGATTAGCATGGCCTCTGCGCAAGGATGACACACAAATTCATGAAGCGTTCCATATTTTAAAAATAAAAAGGGCCTGGGATTGTAGCTCAGCGGTAGAGCGCTTGCCTTGCATGCGTGAGGCCCTGGGTTCGATCCTCAGCACCACATACAAAGCAATAAAATAAAGACATTGTGTCCATCAACAACTAAAAAAATATTTAAAAAAAAAATTAATGGCTGGAAATTCAAGAGACCTCTATAAGTACATGGAAAATTTTGAATATGTATATTCTTAGGACCAGCAAATTCATTACTTTCTTCAGATTCTAAATGAGATTAATGATTCCAAACTGGTTAAGAAGCTACAAATTAAAAAAAAAAAAAAAATTCAGGTTTTTTGAACACTCATTTGTCAGAAATTTCAAAGATAATTTCTTAAGTAAAACATGTTACCACAGAAATGGCACTACTTCTATTCTTAGCTATTTTCCTAAGGCTTTGTATAATTTGTAGTACTTAGTGCAAAACATGGATATATAAAATTATAATAAATGAAAGAAGAAAAGTTTGGATTTGACAAATAAAACTCATATCATATTGCATACTGAGAAGTAGGGTGTTTCATACAACCAACATCTAAGAGACAGTACATCCATTTAAAGTCAACAGTGAGTAAAATACTTCCTGCAGGCTACCCAAGAAAGGCCAATAAACCAAACTGGTAGTACAATATTGCCCTCTACTGGATTTAACTAGTAAGAATTAAATCTCTAAAGCATTTAAGGACTTAATGGAATGCTCTTTTCCCACAAATGTGAGTTTAGCCTAATATTAGCATAAGTCGGTGACATTCATTCTATAGTAATTTTTTTAAATATTTTTTTAGTTGTCAATGGATCTTTATTTTATTTATTTATTTATATGTGGTGCTGAGAATCGAACCCAGTGCCTCACACATGCTAGGCAAGTGCTCTACCACTGAGCCACAACCCCAGCCCCTATAGTAATTTTTGTGTATGCACTATGGTGTAAAGTTTAGAAAAATCAACCATAAATACACAAAGTAACAAAAAAAATAATATATTTTTTCTTAAAACTATGTAGGATTTTGGAGTTCAAAAGACTTAACAAGAACTTCCTTCTATGTATCTCTACAGAATAGTTGCTCAGCTTTGGCTTTGGCATCTTGTATTAGAAAACTTACCACCTCTGAAAACAGTCTAACCTTTTCTGGATAATTCCTTATAGATAAAAATTATTTCCCTCCTGATTCTATCCTTATGAAAGAGGGATTTTAAGGAAAGCAAATTCATTCCACTGAATCATTTATTCTCCAAACAAAATAACTCGAGTTCCTTGAGCAGTGCCTCCTGTGACCTTTCAGATGTTTCTACCATAATGAATACACTAAATCCTCTAAATGTGGGGTTTGGGGTTTTTTTTCAGTATTATGGATAAAACCCAGGGTCTCACATCTATTAGGCAAGCTCTCTACCAGTGAGCTATATCCCCAGCCATGTTATTTTTCTACTGCTGCTGCAGCAAAATGCCACAAATTTAGGAGTTTAAAACACAGATTTATTTATGGTTCTTTAGGTCACATGTCCAACAAAGGTCTTACTAGACTAAAATCAAGATGTCAGCAGGGCTACATTCCTTTCTGAATACTTCAAGAGTAAACCAATTTCCTTGCCTATATAGTTTCAAGAGGCCACCACACTCCTTGATTCATGGCTCCTTCTTCAATCTTCAAAATGAGCAATGTTGCATCTCTCTGACCATTCTTCTGTGGTACTGGCGATTGAACCCAGTGGCATTTCACAACTGGTACACCTCCAGTCCTTTTTATTTTGAGACACGATCTCACTAAGATGCTGAGGCTGCCCTTGAACTTGTAATCCTCTTGCCTCTGTCTCCTAAGTTGCTGAAAATACAGGCATGCACTACCATATCTGGCTGTGACCATTCTTTATAATCATATCTCCCTCTAACTCTGATCTCAGTCAGGGAAGGTACATTTAAGGTCTCACCATTAGGTTGAGCCCACCTCAAAAATCAAAAATAATCTCCCCATTTTAGAGTTCCTAACCTTAATCACATATGCAAAATCCCTTGTGTGGGTAGAAGGAAATGTATCCACAAGTTGAGGATTAGCACATGGACTATACAAAATGCCCTCCACTTGCCTTTGTTCCTTCTACAGCAGAAAGTTCCATTTGAACAACGGACTCCAAGAATGGCTGACCCTAAGTAAAAGATGATTGTCCCTGTGCAACTCCACATCATGTACAACCAGATGAATGAGAAGTTATACTCCATTTATGTATGATGTGTCAAAATGCATTCTATTGTCATGTATAACTAATTAGAACAAATTTTAAAATTTTTTTAAAAGAATTCTTAATGGGATTTAAATGTTACATCTTAATGCTTACTGTTAGAAGATGGCATTTCCAAAGCAAGTCCCATGGAATCATTGGTGCTACAGTGTTAGGTACATTGTGGAGCTTCAGGAGCAGAAATAATAGCACCCATTTCTCCACCTTCATTGACCAAGGAAAATTTTTGTATTGAAAGAAACATCTTGTGGACTCATGCTTCACGGAGTACACTTGGGACAAATAACTCCAAAGTATCTTTGAAACCTGTTTCTTCTGAATTCATTTTTGAATCGATATTTGTTGATCAGGTGTCTGATTTATTTGATATTGCCTTGTAGGTCCAGATTACATGTGAAACTCTAACAGATCTATGGAAATACATAGCATGTTCTAAATTGGTTCTTTTGCACACTGGTGTTCTGTTGCACAGTTCAGCTAAAGTATAGATCATCTGTTTATTGTTGCTGGGTTTCCAACATACAAATGCTAAATTATGTCAGTAGCATAATTCATAATTCATTGACAATTTTCCTGTAGGTGAATGCTTCTAGTCATCAGAATAGCACAATGCATATTTACTTCCAGGCATCTACAAAGGCTCCAAGCCTATTAATCTATATGTACTTTTTCCTCTTTAAATTCCTAATGATATGATGTCACATAAGTTTGTGCTCCCCATTAAAAGCAACAAAACCAAAAAAAAAGATGATTGCCACCTTCCTTATCACAGAAACTATGCTTCTAATATCTGGACAAGATCCAAGGATTACCTCTCTCACTCCAACAATCCAGAGAGTGAAGCATCACACTCCAGAAGACCCCATCTAAAACTGCTGAGAAAAGAAGGTGTAATATTTTGAATTCCAATGGAAAGAATTCTTTTAACTTTTCATCAAGATTTCTTTTCTTTTCTTTCTTTTTTTTAATTCTTTTTCACAGTTTGTGACCTTAATGTACATAAACATTTATACAGTTTCCTATTTTTCTTCTTCTTATCTCTAGCATTTTTGAAGCCAGTTATTTTATATGGATCAGCTTTTTGTGAAGTAGGATGTTTGATTAGCATATTTTAGTTTTGTTTTGTATTCTTTTATTTTTAAATGTTTTTAAATTTTAGCTTTATAAATATTTTTCTCCTACCTGTTTTCCTTGATTCTCTTTTCTTCTGCTAACAGCCAATTTCTATTGTTCTCTCTTTCACTCCTCCTTTAATATTTTACTTCTGTCTTCTCTCCTCCCTCATAATCATCACATCCTATATTACTTCTATTCTCTCCACCATTTGAAAATGTAAAGCCTTTTACAAATTTTCTGTTTGTCTTATAGGCAATAACTGATCATTTCTTTTTATTGTGATAATTAACAGTGTAGACATCATAGTAGGAACTACTTGGTTTCATCTAGTAAATTGTTTGCATTGGTTGTTGTTGTTATTTGTCTCCCCCTAAACAGTGAGGGATGTAAACCTTCAGGGACACTCTAAGTCCACAGGGTAGAAACTCTACTCCCTCAGATCCATACTGTTAGATGGGTAGACACACAAACAACATGAAAAGGCAAGGGAAAAAATCACCCCAAGGAAACCAAGATACTCTAATAACAGAATTCATTGACACCACAGTGGAAGAAATGTCAGAGGAGTTTAGAATTTACATAGTTAAACTGATCTGCAAAGTAAAGGATGATGTAAGAGAGCAAATATAGGTAGCAAAATATACTAAAAATAAAGAAATAGAGATTATGGGGAAAAAAAGCAAACCAAAATCCTTGAAATGAAGGAAACAATAAACCAAATTAAAAATTCAATAGGAAGCATCACCAACAGACTAGACTACTTGGAAGACAGAACCTCAGGCAATGAAGACAAAATATATAATCTTAAAAATAGAGTGGACCACAGAAAGATGTTAAGAAACCATGAACAGAACTTCCAAGAATTATGGGATAACATGAAAAAAACAAATTTAAGATTTGTCAGGATAAAAATCAAACAAACCAAAGGAATGCATGATCTTTTCAATGAAACAATATCAGAAAATTTCCCAAATCAAAAAAAATTTCCCAATATCAAAAAAAAAAAAAAAAAACCCAAAGGAATGCATGATCTTTTCAATGAAACAATATCAGAAAATTTCCCAAATCTAGAGAATAAAATGGAAAACCAAATACAAGAGGCTTACAGGACCCCAAATGTGCAAAATTACAAGAGACTCACATCAAGGCACATTATAATGAAAATGCCTAGCATACAGAAGTATAGAATTTTAAAAGCTGCAAGGAAAAACATCAGATTACATATGGGGGAAATCAATATGGATCTCAGCTGATTTCTCAACCCAGACCCTCAAAACTAGGAGGTCCTGGAATAACATATACAAATCTCTGAAAGAAAATGGATGCCAATTAAGAATCCTACATGCCATAAAATTAGGCTTCAGGTTTGAAGGTGAAATAAAAACTTTCCATGATAAACAAAAATTAAAATAATTCACAACCAGAAAGCCTGCACTTCAGAATATTCTCAACAAAACATTCCATGAAGATGAAATTAAAAAAAAGTAAAAACCAGTACAGGGAAGAACTATACTAAAGGAACAGCTAATCAAAGGAGAAACTAATTCAAATTAAAAACTAGAAATAAACCAAAATGACTGGCAACACAAATCATATCTCCATAATAACCTTGAACATTAATGGCCTAAATTCATCAGTCAAAAGACATAGACTGGCAGATTGGATAAAACAACAATATGCTGTCTCCAAGAACTCACCTCATAGACAAAGACATTCACAGACTGAAGGTGAAAGGACAGGAAAAAATATATCACTTACATGGATTGCATAAATAAGCAGGGGTTTCTATCCTCATATCAGATAAAGTAGACTTCAAGCCAAAGTTAATCAGAAGGACCAAAGAAGAACATTTCATACTGCTTAAGACATAACAATCATAAATATTTATGCCCCAAACAATGGAGTATCTACATACATCAAACAAACCCTTCTCAAATTAAAGAATCAAATAGACCACAACAAAATAATACTGGGTTTGAACATTTTTATCTATATATATATGAATACAAATATAAATATATGTAAAAATATACATTAAAATATTTAAATGGATATAGATTTATATATAGTTATTTTTCTTTTGAGAACAATGTTTGCAATTTTGGCAAGATATAGGATATAATTATGTAAATTAATATATATGAAAATGTATGGGTAGGATTTTGGTTGCCATTAGGGTACATACATACATCTATATGAATGTATATGAACATATACAGAATATATATGTGAAAATATATATGGATATTCAAAGTAATATTTATAAATTTTGTTTAAAAAGCTCACAATTATGGGTGGGGTTAGGTTTAGTTCTGAGTTATGGCTTTGGTTTAGGGGATAGGTTACCTTTAAAACATATATATCAATATATATGAATATAAATATGAATATAGAGGTAATACATATCAAAATTTATGTTTTATCTATAGATATTTTAAGGTAAGCAATATTGTTATATATTACATGTGAAATCTGGGTTATGCCTATGGAAATGAGTATATATATAAAATATATATGGGTTTTTAATGTGAATTTATATCTCCCAAATATATAAGTGTACATTCATGTAAAATGTTATAATTTATATGTATAGAGGTTTGCCTGAGATGTATTGGTAGGTACAGGACTAATGCAGAAAACTAGTTAGGGTTAGTTTAGGTATTGAATATTTTTATCTATATATTGAAATACAAATATGAAAATGTATGTAAAAATATACATGAAAATATTTAAGGCCTGGGATTGTGGCTTAGTGGTAGAGCACTTGCCTCGCATGTGGGAGGCACTGGGTTCAATCCTCAGCAACACATATAAATAAATGAATAAATGAATAAAAATAAAGGTCAATCAACAACTAAAAAAATTTTTTTAAAATACATGAAAATATTTAAATGGATATAAATTTTATATAGTTATTTTTCTTTTGAGATTGATGTTTACAATTTGTTTTATAGTTTATGATTATGTAACTGAATATATATGAAAATGAGCAGGAATTGCTGTTAGGGTATATTCATATATGTGAATGTATATAAACATATGGTTTATATGTGAAAATATACATGGATATTCAAAACTAAAAAAAAGAAATAAGTAGATGTGACTTATTCCCATTTTTACAGATGAGGAAACTGAGGTAAAGGGTAATTAGGTGATTTGCATAAAATTCCACAATTAGTAATGGGCCTTGTACCAGTCAGGCCTCAAATGTTATTTTGATCACTGTTAGTGGAATTGCATTCTAATTTCCTCTTTGTATTTTTCATTGCTGCTGTATAGAAACAAAGCTGATTACTGCATGTTAAAAAAAAATAACCAAAACACAGAAAGACAAACACTACATGATCTCATTTACATATGAAATATAAAGTTAAATTCATAGAAACAGTGAGTATAGATCTGAACAAACAACACAACAAAAACTATGTGAGGTGATGGATATGTTCATTAACTTGATTGTGGTCATCATTTCACAATGTGTGTGTGTATGTGTATATATATACATATATATGTGTATATATATATATAAAGATCCAAAAAGGTTTTATATATATATCATATCCTTAATTCTTATTGTCTAATAATCTAATTGTCTTATTAACTAATTCTTAACTAAAACCTCTGAGCTTTCTCTTTAAAAACAGATTCTGGGGGCTGGAGTTGTGACTCAGTGGTAGAGCGCTTGCCTGGCATGTGTGAGGCACTGGGTTCGATTCTCAACACCATATGTAAATAAATGAATAAAATAAAGGTCCATCAACAACTAAAAAAATATTTTTAAAAAACAGATTCTGTACTTCTGCTTTATTCTCTATTTGACAGTTGTTTTTCTAAACTCAAGTACAAGAATTTATGTCTATTTCTATTAAATTTCATCTTGTTAGGCTTTTCCCTGTTCAGAAGATCTCTGGGGATCTTAATTCTAACAATCTATCTGTTATATTCTCAACTGTGTCATGTATACCTATAGTAAGAGTTCCCTTTGAATCATCACTGATAGAAATTATGAACAGAACAGAGAATGAAGAGTCCTGCAGCACATGAGAAATCTTCCTGAAAAGTTTAGTGATTCTTGAATTTCAATATGTACATGAATCATCAAGGAGCTTCTATGCCCTACCTTTGCAGATTATGATTTAGGAGATCTGACACAAGGCCCACAAATCCGTTTTCATCACCTTCCCCAAACTGGGTTTCATGTGGCTTATCTGCAAGTCACATTTAGGGAGACGATGTCCAAGTTTGGTACTAGTCATTAATTAGCTCCTTTTGGCTGGGTATGGCCAGTCTGGCACAGTCCAACTAATTGTTGTCAAGTTCAACACATGTTTCCAGCCACTTTCAGGAAGCTACCATGAGGGAAAATATCCTGGTTAAATAACTTGCTGAAATTCAGCTATACCGATGCTACCATATTTCCCTGTTCTACCAGTTCAGCCAGTTTGTAAAAGGAAGAAATGATGCAGGCATTATTTGCTCTTAGTGAATCTGTTCTGTGTTGGCAATCAATTCTTCCTTCTGCTCACAGCTCACAATTCGTTCCTTTAGTTCCTGATCTAGATTCTTGCCAGGGTTTGAGGGTCAAGTTCATCAGTTGGTAGCCAACAGAACCAACTTTGTTCACCTTTGGAAAACTAGAACTGCCCTTATCAGTCTCTAGTCATTTGGAAAATATTATCTTTAAAAAGTCCTCAACGATCACGGATAGCCACAAGTTCTTTCTGAATCTGTCTTGGAATGTAATTCGCTCAGGCCGGAATATTTGAACCCATTTAGAGAAGTTTTACCATATGAAGCTTTCATTCTCCTTTATCAATATCCATTCTACTCTTTTCTGTATTCACAACAAAATTCCTTAAACAAACAGAAAAGCAAAGTAGGATTTTTCAGAGTTCTACTTTCTCCATACCATCCATCATCAGTACACCATCAGCTTCAAATAGCAAATCTACCTCCTTGTTCACCTTTTTCTTGTTCTAAACATAACTTTAAGTACCTCAAATCCTTCTTAGCAATTCTAGCAGTCTTCTACTCATTAGTGGCCTTAGTTTTCCAGTGGATATTCTTACAGATCTAAACCTTCTTACATTTGCATTAATTTGACTTCAACTTTCCTGAATTTCCTTTGAAATTTATTCCCAGTTTGCAAAAAAACTTAACTGTTGGATTTGGATGGTTGGGAGTTCATCAGGCTAGTCATACTATTTTTGACATTTTCTAAAATGAAGTCAAATAAATATATATATTACACATTAAGAGGGGGAGATCCTCCATTTCTTCTTTATTAAAATGTATTTTTTCCCTATAATTTCCCTTATTGGCTGGGATAACTTTGGTTTGGATTAAAGTCAAATTGTACTTTCTCTGAATTTACTAATCTTTATAAATTTATCTTCTACCCCAAATTCCAATGCCAATTTTCTTTGCCTTTGCTTTGGACTGTTTAAAATCCACCTGTCAAAAGTCTATAAAACATTCTAATTCTACCTGTTCCTCCTCTCCTTTCAGGAATACAAATTTTAAGAAGTTATTCATTTTTCCTTTAGGACAGTGGTTCTCAAAGTGTAGTCATTGTAACAGCAGCACCAGTAAGCTTGTAAGAAATGCAAATTCCTGGGGCCCACCTGACCTACTGTACCAGAATCTCTGCAGGGTGGGGCTTGCAAAATTCTCAAATGAGTCTTATACATGTAGAAGTTTGAGAACCATTACTCTAGGAGAAGAAATTGTTCCAATCCAAAAGTTGTCAAATAAAATGCTTTTAGTCAAATGTGATTTCCATCAAGTACCTAGATCCTGAAATCCCTTCTATTGTATCAAGTTTTTTGATAGTCTTTTGTGCCTGTGTGACCAATTTATCACCCCTCCTCTCCCTGGCCAAATGGCAAAGAACATACTTCCACTCCTGTATTCATCTCTGTTTCTCTCTCCTTTTAATCTCCTTTTGATAGTGTTCAGCATCATTTCACTCTCATCTTAGATTTTAATGTAGGTATATAATTTCTTGCCATATCATGTATTACATCTTTCCTTCTAACAAATCTGAGCCTTATAAAGAATTATCCTTCCACTGTCACATTCAAATGATTAGCTCAAACCCAGAAAATTACCATGATAGTCATGAGATATTTGTTCTTCTCCCTCATAATTTCAACTTTTTCATTTAAATTTTATATGCCATTATAAACTTGGAGACTAAGCATTAGGACCAGCTACTTTCCACACTGTTGTATTCTGTGACCTCTCAATACTGCCTCTGTTTATTCTGCTTACCATGGCTTACTTGCTAATAGTGTTACATCAATGAATTTGCTTATTTTTCTGCTCTTAAGCAATATTCAGTTTAAAGCTGTCCTTCCCACATCAGTTTATTCCTAAGACAACACTTTCAGTAGATGTACTCCAAACCCCCTTCCATATTCTTCCAAACTCAGTGGGAAAATAATGATAATTACATTAACTGCTGTCTTTTTCCCTAAACTTTTAAATTAATGTTTATATGATGATAAATAATAACTATGGCTTATAACCAGAAATGGGATTGTTAGGAATTTTATATTTTAAAAATATTTTACTTGAGGTCACTCCTTTCCTTGGTTCTTCTGTAGGGAGAAATATAATAAATACCACCATAATGATAAAATATTTCCTTTCAAATCAATATATCAGTGATTATAATTTAGTTCTTAGAAATGGAAAAAATCAGATCATTCAAATTGACTTAATTGTATATCCCACACTAAATTATGAGATAATCAGCATTAATCAATTCCATGTATATTGATATGTTTATTCTACACACAGACAAGCAAGTTCTAAATTAAAATATTTAAAAGATCTAAGCTGAAAGCCATAATATAAAACAAAGCACTAAAGAAGTCACAGAATTTATATTCAAAATGCAAGAATATTCTGAGGACATGAATAATTAGTTTGAATTGGGATATGTAAAAAATAGCTTAAAGAGTAATGTATTTTAAGTCTGGCTTGCACAGGATACCTCAACTCCAAAGAAGTAATAAAAGATTGCAATAAAAGAAAGTAACACCTGGGCCCAGTGGTGCACACCTGTAATCCCAGCTGCTTGGGAGGCTGAGGCAGGAGGATCTTGAGTTCAAAGTCAACCTCAGCAAAAGCGAGATGCCAAGCAACTCAGTGAGTCCCTGTCTCTAGATAAAATACAAAATAGGACTGGGGATGCAGCTCAGTGGTAGAGTGCCCCTAAGTTCAATTAAAACAAACAAACAAACAAACAAAATAAAATAAGCAACAAAATATAATAATATAGAAAATAACAAAATGAACCTTGAAACGTAATTTTCTGAAGAAATATGGGACTCAAAAGAGTACACTGCATTTAAAACCTTATACTTCTTGGGGGCTGGGATTGTAGCTCAGTGGTAGAGCGCTTGCCTCGCATGCGTGAGGCCTTGGGTTCAATCCTCAGCACCACATACACAGCAATAAAATAAAGACATTGTGTCCATCTACAACTAAAAATAATTTAAAAATACATAAATAAATAAAATAAAATAAAACCTTATACTTCTTAAATAATTATTATTCTTAAACAAATAGATAAAACATTACCTAGTAATAGAAATGAAAACAATAAAACACTTAACACTAAATTGTAGAAACATTAATTCCCAATAAATGGAATAGTCATATTTCTGCTAAACAGTTTACTGGTTAAAATCAGTTACAAAAAGTAAGCAGAATAATTCTGTTTTTTAATATGGAATATAAATACTTCACAAGTATTTGATAAATATTAAATTAATATTGTTAAAATAATAAATGGATAACCAACATTTTAATGTAGAAATATAAACCTTGAGAGGTTTATATTTTGTAGTAAAATACATAACCACATTTGGAAAATATACTTCATATTCCTATTTTTGTTATGCAAACACTACAACTTTTGTGAGTCACTTTGCTTTTCAAAGTTTGTTTCTCTCTACCAAAATTAGACCTGATTTCTCTATCACTGAGAAATAATGTAATGATTGGCAAGAAAATGATTTTGTTTATGAACCTCAGGAAATTATCATCAAACCCTTTGTTCTTCTATTTGCTCAGTTATCTTGTCATCAAGAGATACTATTTAAAATTATTCTTCTTTCTCATTTTACAGTTCTTATCATTCTATCCATCCTAAATAAGTCTTAATTTAATCATTGGCCTTTTTGTGGCTAATAAACATGCCCAAAAAAAGTGACAGTATAAGATGTGATATTTTGGTGACACTTTGGGATTTGTAGGGAAAGACACTTCAAAAATATAAATGGGAATGTTTAGAAACACATGGTTGTAATTTGAGATTACAGAATCTATATACTATATTTAATAGTATTAAAAAAGAGTTGGTTTTTTTTTTTTAGTTGTAGATGTACACAATATCTTTATTTTATTTATTTATTTTTATGTGGTGCTGAGGATCGAACCCAGTGACTCACGCATGTGAGGCAAGCACTCTACCACTGAGTTACAGCCCCAGCCCCAACAAAGAGTTTTTTTGTTAACAAAGAAAAAAAGTTTATATATGAAACTATTTTTCTTTTTAATTGTGACTACAAGAAGTGCCACGTTTTTATATTTTTATACTCCAGAGAATAAGAAAATTCATCATAATTGAAATGACCCTTATTCTGGGAATATTATAAAATACACATATCTGCCTTAAAGGATCTCTGGAGTCCAGGGTCAAATGTCTTTCTCTGTCATACCTGACACAAACCTAATGCTCAATAAATGTTTATTATTAAATTAGGATCTTTAAAAATATAAAGCAGAGGGGTTGTGGGTATAGCTCTGTGGTAGAGCATGTGCTTAGCATGCATGAGGCCCTGCGTCCCATCCTCAGCATTTGGAAATAAAAAAAAAAAAAAGGCAGTCTTGGCATTAATAAACAAAATTAAACCAACAAATCCTTTTTCATTTATCTATAACAAGTATGACAAGTATAAAATCTTTCAATCATTCAAGAAGTACACAAAATGTGTAAAACATAATAGGGTAAGGAATATTTCCACATTCCTGTTTTAAGAAATTCCTAGCATGCATTTTACACATACTTTTATGTATGAAAAAGACCTTACCTCTCTTACAGAGAGCTGTGGTGGGAAGGAGACTGAAAATACCAAGTTGGTGAATTCAAACCCCGAGGCCTCAACCTTTTGACACACCTAAAAAAGTATTACAGTTATGTAAATTCCCAAGAATGGCTCAAAACTTTAAACTTCATAACATAAATTTCTAATCCAGGAGAAGACACTGCAAAACTTCCAAACTTTCACCTTTTTGGGCTGGGTATGCAGGCTCAGTGGTAGAACACCTTGCCTAGCACACACCAGGCCCTGGTTCAACGCCTAGCACCACAAAAGAAAATGTACATTCTCTCTCTCTCTCTCTCTCTCTCTCTCTCTCTCTCTCTCTCTCTCTCACACACACACACACACACACAAAGTGGGGAACTCTTATAAACCTTCTGAATTTAAATATTTGCTATCACTCACACACACATACACAAAGTGGGGAACTCTTATAAACCTTCTGAATTTAAAATTTGCTATCACTCTTAAGATTAGTATCATAAAATACCAAAACAGCCAGGACTGACACCTGCAGAACAGAACAGTTTTCTGTTAGGTCATCTCATAATTTTTAAATATTTTCAAATAAAATAAAACCAACTATAGTGCTCTTGACAGCAGGAAACAAAAGGCAATCCCACATCCAGTCATTAATCATTTACAAGGCTGTATCACTTGTTTTTCCTAGGTAATATTAGCTATGGCTAAGAACAAACTTTTCTCCAACTCCTGAGCTATGTTAAACAGCAAAAAGAAAACAAAATGCTATATTTTTCTTCAATTGAATATCACTAATGACTGAAAAATAAGGACATAAATTCCATTAATTTTCATATATGTTGATACAAAGGAATGTCAGAATAGCAGGCTTTTCTTTTTTTCTTGTACCAGGGAGTGAACTCAGGATGCTTACCCACTAAGCCACATCCTCAGCTCTTTTTATTATTTTGAGATAGGGTCTCACTAAGTAGCTTAGGACTAAGCTGCTACGGCTGGCTTTGAACTTGTGATTCTCCTGCCTCAGCCTCCCAAACCACTTGCGATTACAGGCCTACACTAATAAGAGGCCTACTCTAATAAGCAGGCTTTTCAAAAAAAATTAAAATGTTTTAGTGGTTCATTCATGTGAAAAAAGTTAAAATGAATAGCACTGTTCCTTTCCATACAAGAATTCTAAGCCTTAAGACTGAAAATCTCTACATAATTATCCCTACAATAAGAAACAGACTATTTACCTTTTTAATGAACTCTTTCTCACAGAATTCTTGAAGAATTCCTAGGCAAACATTGCATACATTTACATTTAAATTTGAGTTATAGGAAGCAGTGTTCCCATCTTCAATAACAGAGATCTCACTCTCCCCATTTTGACTCAGATTATTAATCCCATCTTCTAGTTCTTGAAGCCGAATTTTCTTGAGAGGTGGGTTTGGAACTTCCAAAATTAATTCATCTTTTTCAGTTTTCAGAAATTTCTGTATATCATTAAGCAACTCCTGAAAAGTTAATAAAATAAAATAATGACTCTTTTTTGATGTCCTTAAGGAGTTCTGGATAAGATGAAGGAAGAAAAAAGTGAAAATTATAGCACATCAAATAATGTAGATCAAATTATAGCAGTGTACACAGATTTTACACTGACGATTTATATCAATTCTACAGCAGTCAATCATTTTATTAGCCAGCATTGGCTTTGTAGGGAATTTAAGAGAAATTTATATAACTCCTATTTAATATGTGTAAATATCAAGAGTCCTATATATCAGTTAACCTAAAATCCTAAATCTTAGGCAAAAAGGCTCCATTAACAAATTTACCAATTTGGTCAGTACTTCTTTCTTGTAAGAGTTATTCACTAGCTAATTTCAATAAAAACAAACTTGAATTCTAATTCAATGTTAAAATACAAACTGGGCTGGGGATATAGCTGGTGGTAAAGTGCCTACTCAGCAGGCATAAGGCCCTAGGTTTGAATCCCAACACCCCACCCCCGAATAAACAGAAAGTTAGAAAATACAAAGTGAGTTTCCATCCTCCATAATCTCACAAACACTAAAACCTCACAAGTACAATATTTGTTTAATATGAAATTTGATCATTTAGATAGAGTAGAAGTCTATTAAGTAAAGAAAAAAAATAATTTTGAGATAATTTACTAACAAAGTACAGAGATGCTGGCAGTGCTGAAATTAGGCACCGTAATTTCAAACCATATATAAACATTAATTGAAAGAAACCCTCTTCTATATTCTAGTTTGCTTAACTTTGTGTATTAGAATGTAAAAACTAGCATTCCTTTTAAACTAGCATTCCTTTTAAAATATTCTTATACTTCAGATATTCCACTCATGTAAACAGTCAAAGGACTTTTACTGTTTCTTCTAAATTAGGTTTATTATTTAGTTGTTGAATAAATCTTTTTGAAATTCATTCAGATTACACTTTACTGACTCTAAAGGGAAAAATCTTTCACTCAAATTAATTGATTTCATTGCAACATTAGCTATTCTATTTCAACATGGAAATACTCACACATAGCACATACAAATACATTATGACCCACACAAATGTTTATTACCTACTATCTGTAATGTCAGCATAACATAGTACATGTATATGTACACATGCCTATATAGCTATAAATGGAACAGATCAAAATTTTAAAACACTTAAAAATAGTTTTCAAATGTTTTGTATATTTATTTACATAAAATGAATTGAGCAAAAGTTAGTAACATTTGGTCTCTTCATATAATATACATTGTGAATCTTACGACATGTATAATGTGTTTGAAAAAAATGTATATTTTTTACCCAAAATGAGTCACATTGTATATAAATGAATATATGCATATATATTGATCATCATAGCATATGTGCCATTTTCAGTTTTCAAAGTTTTTTCACATACTTTATTAGATATTATCCCTTAAAATCCTGTGAGGTAGATGTTATCATCATTCCCATTTACAGAAGAGTAAACTGAAGCTGGAAAGCTATGGAACTGGGATTCAAGTCCATTTCTACTAAGCTCCAAATCCTAGGCTTTGGACACTGACAGACTTCAAATCCTAGCTTGCTCACTTAATAGCTGTGTAACTTTGGCCAGGTTCTTTAGCCTCTCTATGCCTCAGTTTCTTCAATTGAAAATAGAGACAATCATAGTATGTACTTACCTAATAAGTTATTACTGGGATTATATAAGAGCTTGATATATAGTAATGCTAAGTGTATAATGAGCATTATTATTTCTAAAATAATAGGAACATCAAATTATATTAAAAAATAATGGTGATTGTGAATTGCTGGACAGGTTTTTAAATTTTAAGAAATTGAGCATGTATGTGTATGAGTGTGCATATATATTTACACACATTATTACTATCTTTGAAAAGAATGTCACTATTAGAATCAAACATATTTCACAAATACTATATATTTTAAGTGAAAGTATCCCATTAAATGACAAAATTCTGCTTATTACCATAATGTCAAAGATCTCTACACATTACTTTTACTGTAATTAATAGAATAATGACAACAAGCATTTACTTCTACAGTGTTCAAATACAGTCATACACCACATGTTTCCATCAACAAAGGACTGCATATACAAATAGTTGTTCCTGAAGACTGTATTGCCTAGTGATATCATAGCCGTCTTAGTTGGTAAGCGTATATAATGTTTGCACAACCACAAAATCACCTAAGGTCACATCTCTCAGAATGCATCCCCTTTGTTAGGCAATACATGATTTCATCTATTTAGAAATATGACTGGCATTTATTTGTTTTCACTTTGC
This sequence comes from Geosciurus inauris, assembly GCA_004024805.1. Classification (NCBI taxonomy): domain Eukaryota; kingdom Metazoa; phylum Chordata; class Mammalia; order Rodentia; family Sciuridae; genus Geosciurus; species Geosciurus inauris. Next base: position 542,423 of record PVHX01000019.1, read on the forward strand.
TGACCAATAGTTGACATGTAACTATTATAGCATCAAAATAAAGTTGATATTTTGGACCTACCGATCAATTTCTTTTAATACTTGATTGCTAAAATATCATTAAGGCTAGCCAAATATATATAATGTAGACTGATGTGAATTTTTTCCAAGCAAATTCTATGCTTGGAAACTCCAAACTCTGCTTATTACCATAATGTCAAAGATCTCTACATGCTTCCACTTAAGATAACTTGGAACTACAATCCTTTCATGTCACATCTTACTAATACCTGGTGAGAAGCAATGTTTTGTGATATTATGTTTAGATATCTTTTAGGAAAGGAGTACATAAACATTCAGTATACCAGAGAATTCCTCCACAAAGATGCCACTGCACTAAACGTAAAATAATCACTTAAGAAGCAATTCCTAGGGAACAAGAAAATCCTGTAATTGCTTAAGAAAAAATCCTAGACTAATTTTTTAAGCTAATGACAAGTCCAAAATTATCATTATCAGTCATTATTTTATTAGAGCTTTTTTATTTAATGAAGAGTTATGGATACTTGCCCTCAAAGGTATTGGCATTCCTTTTAATATACAGAAAACCTTTCTTAAAAAAAATAGAAATACCTCATATGGATGTTTGTATGGTGCATGAAAATCCACACCACAGAATCGGAAGATACATCTTGGACAGGTGCCAGTACTGAACAACAACTGAGCCACATGCTTATTTTCTTCAGTCAGTGGAAACATATTGAATTATAACTAGAAAAAAAAAAGAAAAAATGAGCAGTTTCAGAGTTTTACTGTCACAGGCAAGTATGCTATCACCCTCAGAAATAAAAACTAGTTTTTAAAGGAAAAACACTATTTTATGCCCTCCAATAATGCCTTTTTCATTATATGCAAATGCAAATTCTAAAATACTAACTTGAAGGAAATTTGTAAGATGGTAAGAAGCCCAGTGCGATGGCTCCTGCCTGTAGACCCAACTACTATAAAGGCTGAAAAAGGAGGATCCCTTGAGCCCATGAGTTCAAGGCCAGCCTGGGCAATATAGCAAGACCCCATCTAAACAATAAAATAAATAAAATAAAATAAAATAAAAATGGATCAAATAAATGTTTCTAATTGTCAAGAAATTTAGGTTAGCATTCTAGATTATGATAAAGGGTGTCATTATAAGCAAACCAATCAAAAGAAAAATAAGAATAACTCATTTTCTTTTCCTTTTTCTTTTTGGTGGTGGTGGTTCTGGGGATTAAACTCAGGGCCCGGTGCATGTTAAGCAAGCACTCTACCACTGAGCTACATCCCCTCAACACACACATTCTTTTTATTTTGAGACAGGATCTAAGTTGTTGAGGCTGGCCTCTAACTTCAGATCCTCCTGCCTCAGCCTCCTGAGTCTCTGGGAATATAGTATTGTTTGAGAACAGATTAGCTAATTAATTAAACTATTTCTATTAGAAATTAAAAATGAGTTTGCTTGGAAAAAATTCAGATCAGTCTACATTATATATATTTGGCTAGACTTAATGATATTTTAGCAATCAAGTATTAAAACAAATTGATCGGTAGGTCTAAAACATCAACTTTATTTTGATGCTATAATAGCTACATGTCAACTAGTGGTCAGCAAAATGAAAACAAATTCCTCCTTTCATCCATGAGTAAAACCTCCAACAAAAATAAATCTCAAAAAATATTTGAGTAATTGGGCCTAAAATGTTGCCAATTTTGCAATCTGAATAAACTCATATACTAGAGAATGGGGAAAAATCCAATATAAACCTCTTGTTGCCAGGAAGGAAGGGTACTAAAAATTCGAAATTACCTAATCACTGTATATTTGGTAAAAATAAATCTGATTAATGAATCAGTCTACATCACTTTCAAAATGATGGAAGGCATGGTGACACACACCTGTAATCTTAGTAATTTGGGAGGCTGAGGCAGGAAGATCCTAAGTTTGAAGCCAGCCTCAGCAATTTAGCAAGACTGTCTCAAAATAATAATTATAATAATAAGGATCCAGATTGTAGCTCAGTAGTAAAGTGTCCCTGGATTCAATCCACATACAGTATTGGGGCTTTGCCCATGACAGGCAAGTGCTCTTTCACTGAGCTATATATATCCCCAGCCTCTGAACCAGTGATATTTAATAAAACAATGAATTTATGTCAATGTGGAATGGCATAACTATGGTCATACAGATAAGACAACAGTACCTTTCAATTTGTATAATTTCATAATCCAAATAAGCTTGATAAAAATATGTAAGAGAATGAAGTACTTACCAATAGCTTACTATGGAGATGCAAGACTTATAATTAGTCTGCTTCACAACCCTTTAAAACTCACTACTTACTTACATGCCTCTAAATGTTTGTGGCTACTAATCAAGAGAAGTTGATCCTTAACACAAAATAATAAGGAATAATAATAAGTTATTAGGAAGAGGAAGAGAAGACAAGCTGGTCTGGACATATGATTGAAAACTTTCAGACACCAGGATTGGTACACACTTACTTAGGGTTACCTAAGTAAATCTGAGCTCCAGGGTATTTTCAAGAAAGTACTTCGAATGTAGGGAGAACACCCTCTAAAAAAATGAAACTAAGCTGGGCGTGGTGGCGCATACCTGTAATCCCAGCACTTAGGGAGGCTGAGACAGGAGAATCGCAAGTTCAAAGCCAGCCTCAGCAATGGAGAGGTGCTAAGCAACTCAGTGAGACCCTGCCTCTACATAAAACACAAAATAGGGCTGGAGATGTGGCTCAGGGGTCGAATACCCCTGAGTTCAATCTCCAGTACCAAAAAAAAAAAAAATGAAACTAGTTAAGTCGTCATTCTTTACAAAAATCAGAATCCTTTACCCCAGCCCAGTTAGTCTGGTGCTGAGAAGGGATTGGGATTCTGTGAGGGCCTGAATATAAACATTTAAAGTGCATCCCTTGGGCTACTCTCACAGAGAAACTGGTTCTGTTTTACCTATTATATTATTTTTTCTCCTCTTTTCCATTGAAGTCAGGGATTTAATTCAGAATTAACCTTTATTCAAAAATGAGAAACAAATACACTTTCTTCCAATAAGCAAATCAACAGGTGCTTTAAAAAGACACGTCCTACTGAAGCTTTTCTTGGGGACTCACATTGCTACATTCAAACTTATGCTCTCTCCCCTTTGGCTTAAAGACTGAATGTTATTTCTCCAATAAGTTCACTTAGAATAAAGGTATCACGCTGTCAATAAATGACACATTAAGATCACCTGGCTCTGAGAAGTTCCCAAACCTGTTTAGAATTACAAAACCTTCTGTAGACCTTTTGAAGTCTAAAAACACTCAAAAAAAAAAAAAAAAACTGGAGTATGTGTTAATAATTAAGCTATGGATTTACAAACCTCTTAGCACCATTCTCACCTAGCAATAGATAGCGACTTCTCAAGCACATTAAAAGAAGGAAATACGCCTTAAATTTGGTTGTTTGGTCTTGCTATAATGAAATGATAGGGTTTCATAAAAGAAACAAGTTGTTCTGTATTAAATTATCTTTGAAAACAAGCCCTAAAGAAAGCGTCTCACGCTGTAAGTTTTCCAGTGTTAGTTGTCATTGTTAATATTTTTGCTTTTTTTTTTTTACCTATTTGTTTTGCAGGGAAAGGAGAAAAAAAAAAAAAAAAAAACCTATGGAACAAGTTGCAACAGAACCGCCTCCCACGTGTCAGAATCCCTTCTCCACCAGCCAACCATAACCAGACCAGTCTCTGATTTAATAGAGAGAAACGACTTTCTTTCTATCTCTTGGACGATTACAAAAACCATTTACCGAACAGGAGGGGAGGGGCAGGGCATAAGAAAACCACCAAAAATGACCAGACTGTCTTACACCATGAGCTCTTTTACAATTAATTTCCATACACACGGGTGTCACTCATCGGTGATGTGGTGATGTGGATTTCAAGGAGGTGCTCAAAACTTCAGTGTGCTACAAACTCAGCTATGGAATCTAATTTGGGCTTTTTGAAATTTTACCCCCAAGGTCTAATCTCCAGTCTGTTTTGGCCAAGCAAGCCCTTACCCTCTCCGCTCAGGTCCAAGAAACTTCGCATTCACCCTTCCCGACAAAGCCACTCCAACAGCAGGGAAATGATCCCCTCTAGCCACACCTCTCTAGCACCCGATCCACAACCCCTCACCTCAGACCTCCCCGCCTTACCTTCTCCCAAGATACAGGAACCTAATATTTAACCCCTTCCGGCCCTCAGAGGGAACCGGGAAGACTAAAGACAATGCACCTATTGCGCCTTAGCAATTCTGTTCCCCGAGGAAACCAGAGCTTTAGAACGAAAGTACCAGGCTTCTCTCAGAAGGAATGAGGGAACTTCCCGCTGTTTGTTTATAGAGAAATCTGCAACACTGCAGGCTTACAGCCTCACACCCTACCTCCCTCACTACTAAAAAAGTGCGTGGGACATCACGCGCAGCAGGAGAGGTCTAGTCCCAGAGAAGGCTTCGTGGGACTTCACGTCCAGAACATTGTAGCCGCTGCCAGAAATATCGATGAACACATACTCCTCAATTTTAGAACAGAAACTTTTCTTAGGGTAAATAAAAAGTGTTCTTTCCCTGAATTATTGGCATCTGCCTGACCTCTAGTCGCACCTGGCGAAGTACCACAAGCCTGCCCTGACTTGTAGGCGTGGGCGGGGCGAAGAGTTCGGTTTTCTGCCTATTATGCCTGACGCTCGAGGTGCTGGTGTACCAAGGCCTGCACAGTCCCGGCGAGGAGCGGGAGCCGAGCCGAGGCGGAGAGATGGCGTCTCAGCCGCCCCCTCCCCCGAAACCCTGGGAAACCCGCCGAATTCCAGGAGCTGGGCCGGGACCGGGACCCGGCCCCACTTTCCAGTGAGTGTGGGACTCTTTGGGGATCGAGTTTGGTGGGCCGGAGCGGGGATTTGGCTGGCGGCAGTTGAGGCCGTTATTAGGAGGAGATACCTTCCCCTCTTCATCCAGCCTGCTACCTTGGGAGGGAGATGGGGTCGAGTTGGGGCCGGGGCGCCTAACCGAGAGGGTTTCAAGGTCTGACAGCTGTTTCCTATTCAACCGCGACGTTTTCCCTAGAGCTCCTGGGCGTCTCGCTGGGTGCCGTTGCTTCGAAGAAAAGGGGGCGGATTCCTGCCCCTTTGTTTTTGCGGGACTGGGGCCAAACTCCGTGACCCCCTGTAAAGCTTAAGACTTTGGTTCTGTCGCAGTTGAGAGCAGCGTTTGCCCAGGCCCGGCATCAATAGAGAGCAAAAGTCATTAGCAAAAGCTATTTACAACCCACGAGAAGTTGGTGAAAGCCCCAAAGGTCACTTTTACGCAACTGGAACCCAACTTGGCGTTCTTTTCCAGCATAACTCAGCTAATGTTTCGAACTGAGATTTGGAGACGGAACTCTAAAGCAGGAGTTCTAAATCTGTGGATGGTCTTGGGGTGGCCTTTCTGTGCAAAAAGATGTTTTTCTAGGGCCTATAGTTTTTGTTTGTTTGGTTTTAGTCAGTACCAAATAGGTCTGCAACTTTTAAAAGGCTTAAATATACAGAATTCTAAGTTTCACGACCGTATTTTTTTCTATTGGGTAAATGGACATCTTAATTCAGGTGGCAAGATTCCGATATACTCTTGGAGCTTGTGCTAACTCAGAAATCTTTAATATATTGAAATGTATCTATGTTGTGTTCTGAAATCTTGTAATCTTTTACGCGCTAAAATGCTTGAATACAATAACTACTTAATGATAGATGCATAACACGTAATGGCTTTAATTCTGTTAAGTAAGGTCAGCACTTTTGCCATCTTTTTCATGAGTGATTCTTTTTTTCCATTTAGACTGCTTGTTGGAAGATACAGGTTTTATTTTTCCATGTTAGAGTTCTGTTGATGTAAAAGTGACCATTTCCCCTTTTCTTTCATTTGAAATGTTTTAAAAAAACAGACTGGTGAGTGTAAGATAATGCTTGTGTATTCACCACTCAGCCTTAAGAAATGTTAATATTTGCCAGATTTGCATCGGATTTTTTAAAAATAAAAGATACAGTTAAACCCTGCTATTCTTGCCAATAATAACTGTTGTCTCTTTGATGTTTAGTGTATCAAAAAATGTTTTTATACTTTAGTACTTCGGTTCATTATGTGTGTGTGTGTGTATGTATTATATCTAAAGCTTAAAAACATACTAAGCAATAATATATAATTTATATATTTTTTCTTTTCGTTTCTTCTGTTGCACATTTTTCTTTTGGCTGTCTTTATCAGTGTGAATACATCATTGTGTTTTGCTAATATCTTTCAGTCTGTGGCTTGTCTATATTTATGCCCACTTTTGTACAGGTTTTTAATTTTAATATAGCCCGATTTGCCATATTGTTAATGTTTTTGTCTTAGATAAGAAACCACTTCTATCTAGATTAAGAAACTTTTCTCTATATTTTCTTTCAAATGTTCTGATTTGCACATTCTTATCTTCAGTCCATCTGGAACAGAAATCAGTATAAAGTAGGAAACCTGATTTTTTTTCTATATGGATAACTAATCATCCCAGCATTATTTACTGAGTCTATTCCATCTTAGTTTATAATGCCATCTATCTCATACCAGGTTTTCTTAAATGTGTGGGGTTGTTTTTTTGTTTTGTTTTGTTTTGTTGGTTCTAGGGATTGAACTCGGGCACTCGACCACTGAGCCACATCCCCAGCCCTATTTTGTATTTTATTTAGAGACAGGGCCTCACTGTGTTGCTTAACGCCTCACTTTTGCTAAGGCTGGCTTTGAACTCAGGATCCTCCTGCCTCAGCCTGGGAGCTGCTGGGACTACAGGCATGCGCCTCCACCACACCCAGCTGTGTGGTTCTTTGGGGGAGACTATCTGACTTGTTCTAGTGATCTATTTGTCTATTCTTTTGCTAGCACTACACTGTCTTAATTAGAGCTTTACACACACACACACACACACACACACACACACAGGTACTAAGCTCCTGGTCTTAAGTCATTCTCCTTCCTCAAGCTCCCAAGTAGCTGGAACTATAGGTGTGTCCCACTATAGCTAACTAGTTTTGATATGTATTATGTCAAGAGGCTACACACATTGTTGTTCTTCAGAATTGCCTTAATTACTCTTAATCTTCACAGAATGACTTACTGGGAGTTTTCTTGTATTTATAGATCAAATAAGTCTCTCCTTTATTGTATAAGCCACAGTTGGTGAGAATTTAGGGGTTTTTTGCCTTTATTAATATCTTATAATGACCTCCATGATGCCCTTTCTCTTATTTTTTATTCCTAGATTTTGTATGTTTGTATATATGTATATATACACACAGACACTTTAGTTGCTGTTGTAATGTGCTCTTTACTTTTCCATTTGGTTATTAATTGGTGTGTCAGAACACTAATTTTTTTCTTTTTTCTTTCTTCCCTTTTTTTGGGGGGGATGGGTTTGAGGATTGAACCTAGGGGCACTTTACCACTGCACTACATCCTCAGCCCTTTTTATTTTTATGTATTTTATTTTATCAATATATAGACAGGGTTTTGCTGAATTGCTGAGGCTGGCCTTGAACTTGCAATCCTCCTGCCTTAGCCTCCCAAGTCACAGGGATTACAGGCATGTGCCACCAAGCCCAGCTTGATATTTTTTTCAGTATAAATATGGATAATATAATGTCAGAGCTCTTAATTTGTTCTGATGGTTTGGTTGAAATTCTCTCATTCCATATAAATGATTCTGTTATTTACAGATAAGCCAAGAGTTAGCCAGCATTGTTGTATGGATACTGACTTCCATTGGAATGTTTCTAAAGTCTCACTCTAAGTACGATATTTATATTTTGTTTTTGATAGATCCCTGTTCAAATTCTCACTACTTTACTCCAATTTTTATTATGAAGAAGTGTTGTTTTATGAATGCTTTTCTGCATCTGTTAAGATTATATGCATTTTTCTTTAAATATAAAAATATGGCTTACTGTACTAACTTTCTAATACTGAGTCATCTTCCATTTTTAGATAAACTCTGATTAGTTGTATTTTTATGTGCAATCCTGAATTCTGTTATTTTAAGATTTTTTGTATGTATGTTTCTAGGTGAAATTGAAATATTCTTTCTTTGTACTACTGTGGTTTCATTTCAAAATTTTATGGCTTAAGAAATGTATTCCTAATTTGTCTTTTTTTTAAATAGTTAGATAATCTTCTCCTTTGTAGCTTTTAAGAGTTTATGTGATTCCTCCTAAGTTTATGTGATTCCATAAGTTTATTATGCTATTGGATAAGAATATGTAGGCATATTTTTTTCCTCCTCTACAGCGTTTAATCTGATTCATGTTTTTCTTTAATTCAGGAAAATCCTCATAATTTATACCTTTAATATTGTTTGAGCACAGTTTTTTTTCCCATGTCTTCTCCCATTAGACATTTATATCTGGAAAAGTTTCTGCTAAAAGTAACAATATCTTACTGTGCTTTGCATAATAAAGACATTTATTATTTAGTTAGCAAGAAGCCCTAGAGATCAACTGTCTCAACATTTCATCAAGGAAACTGAACTTTTCCTGACTTCCTTTTCTGTCAGCTTTTTCTTGCTCCTTTAAAAAGAACCCAGCCCCAACCCCATCCCACCTCCAGCAGCTTTCAAGATTTTCTGTTTTGGGTTTTCAATTATACTTTATGGGTTTCAGTATGGTTTTTCTTTGTGTTATTCTGAGTGGTATTCATAGGGACACTTAAATCTGACTTTGATATTTTTCATTAATTTGAGAGAAGTTTCTCCCATTGTCCCTTCAAATATTGCTTCTATTGTCTCTTTACTCCTTTAACTCAAATTACATGTAAACCTTGTATTTCTTTATATACCTTGTATTTCTTTATATACCTTGTAGGGTATTAAGCTGGTCATTGAGTTCATAGTTATCAGAGTTTTTTTGTTTGGGTTAGGTTTGGTTTTGGGGAATGTTGTGTGTGTAAATGTACAGATGGTTTAGTTTGTTGTTTTAGTTTTAGAATTTCCATTTGGTCCTGCTTTTGGTTTCTGTTCTCTGCTGACAAATCCCAATATTGTCTTTTTTTTTTTTAAATGGTTGTTTAAAGTCTCTAATAACTCCACTTTCTGAATCCCCTATGGAGCTATTTGTATTATCTGATATTGCTCTTCTAAAAAACTTTTTAAAATATTTTTAGTTGTAGATGGACACAGTACCTTTATTTTATTTATTTAGTTTTTTTAATGTGGTGCTGGGGATCGAACCCAGTGCCTCATGCATGCTGAGCCACAACCCCAGCCCTAAAAAAAGATAATTTTATCATAATATAAGCCCAATTGTCTTTTAATGAGAAATACACATTTTATGTAGACGATTTTATGTAATTTGAGGCCTAAAAATAATATCTTCCTTCGGAGATTTTTATTTTTGACCAGAACCACTGGTCACTAGCAATCTAGGATTACTTTAATCCAATTAGGACTGATATGATTTGAAACTGGTTTTCTTACCAAGGCTAGTTTATTTTCTGTTAGCCTTTTCTCCCTTACTCCTAACATATAGCCCTTTAAGATCCCAGTCTGAAGTGTGAGGGTAATAGCCCTCCTCCTTAGGGTTCTAAACTCTAGTTTGTCCTCTTAGGTCAGGGAGTCTATCAAACACTGCCCAGTTTCTCACCCTGTCATGTCTCTTCTGGAATTAGCCTTGGTCCCTAGAGAAACATCTCAAAGTATTGGCCTTTCTGGGTGTTTTCCTCCTGGATCTTGACTCTAAACTCCTCAGTGCCTTGTTCACTAACGCTTTAAACAGATATTTTCCTAGCTTTTCTACTTTTTTTTTCAGTTGTGGGGTTAGTCTAATTACCTAGAATACCATTACTTAAGTGAAATTCCCAAATTCTGTATTTCTACTCTATTCCTTAGTATACAGCAACTAAACTCTTTTCTTGTCTCATAGTTGTAAGATAGCTCTGGTTGCTGTGGGCATCATGTCTTAAGATTCTAATGGAAGCCTGGCATGGTGGCTCATGCTTGTAATCCCAGCACTTTGGGAGGCTGAGACAGAAGAATCACGAGTTCAAAGCCAGCCTCAGCAACAGCGATGCGCTAAGCAACTCAGTGAGACCCTGTCTCTACATAAAACACAAAATAGGGCTGGGGATGTGGCTCGGTGGTCAAGTGCCCCTGAGTTCAATCCCCAGTACCAAAAAAAAAACAAGATTCTAATGGAATTTTTTTCATATTAAAATGCTTTTAATTCATGTGGGTTTTTTCACAGATAATATTGCTTGCAGTGTTTATCTCTGTGATATTTTATACATATCTAGAATCTTTACTGAACTGTTAGTTTTTCCTTGAATGAATTTTTTTAAAATATTTTTTAGCTGTAGATGGACACAATGTCTGTATTTTATTGCTTTGTATGTGGTGCTGAGGATTGAACCCAGGGCTTCACACATGCAAGGCAAGCGCTCTACCACTGAGCTACAATCCCAGCCCCCTTGAATGAATTTTTATTCTTGTTGATTTTTATTGGCCTGATTTCTTTATTTTTTTTTCTCTTCATGTCTAGCATTTTTGATAAGCCCATTTTGAGTAGAATTTTAGAGTTCTGTTTTTTCTCTTTCTTCACATTTCCCTCTAAGTCTAGGTTTCCTATTATATCTACCTGTTCCATCAGCACCCACCCTCATATGAGAGTCAGGTATAAAAACAGTGGATTATGTTAAGAGTCAGTAGTAGTTAACATGTTTTATATTCTAACTTGAGGCCCTATCAGAGTCACTCCTTTCTTAGGTCTGTAACTTTCTAAAAATTTTAAACTGTTGGCAGCAAATTTTATGACTTCTTTTTAGAAATCAAGATGCCATGTCTTAGCTCCCAACCTCAGACAGTGAACTAGTTCCATTTGAGTGGAGTGCTTTTCTTTTTTGTTTTTTCCTAGTAACCTGAGTTCTGTCACTGATTCCAGACTCAGAACTGAGTAGGCCTGTTGCTTCATCCTTCTTTCCTATTTACATTTGTTTAGTGTTTTGTTTCATAGATACATTTATCTTGTAGTAAATCTAGATATGTCTGTTTTTCTTTATTATTGTTCCTACTTTGGAGCAAAACTGTTTAATCAAAGCCTGAATATACTACACTGCTTGACAGTCCACTGATATTTTTAAAGTTTTGCTCCATTTTTTAAATATTGGATTCAGTAAAAGAAAAAAACAGTTAAGAGTTGTATTAGTTTCTTTACAATATCATTCAAGGGTGTTAATACAGTAGCCTGGATTAGAAAATTACCGCTTCACAGTTACACACGTAATATTTATTTAGGCAAAAATCATGAGTGGATGCTAAACCATTATATGAACAATTGTTGGAGAATAGGATATTTATGTGGAACAAAAGTGTCATCCCATAGATTACCTACTGATTTTCATGTATTTTCATGGGAAAAGGTGATAGTTATCACCTTAAGCAGACAGTCAGACTTAGTCTTACAAATAAAGAGGCAATCTGGCATTATGTGCCCCCTAATATAGTATAATATGAAGTAATCACCCATGAATTCTTCTTACCAAAAATTTTGAACTTGGTTTTAATCAAACCCTTGGGCACAATCTTAGTCTAATAGAAATTACAGAGGATATGTTAACTTTTTTGAGATACACGAATCCAGAATGTAGGACACAAATCCAGAATGTAGGACATTCTAGGAAAAAAACTGGGTAGACTTCACAAAAGTAGGGACATTATAAAAAAGTGGAATTATTCTAGTTTACAAGGGAATAAAGACAAAACAACCAAATACAGTGTGTAAACTTTAACTGAATTTTTGATCATAAAAAATAGTAAGAGACATTTTAATTCTTGCAGTTCAATAATAAAATAATAAGTCAATAACAAAAAGGCTAATTTAGGCAGGGTGCGCAGTGGCAGTCACCTGTAATCACAGCAGCTTGGGAGGCTGAGGCAAGAGGATATCAAGTTCAAAGCCAGCCTCAGCAATTTAGCAGGTCCTAAGCAACTTAGCGAGACCATGTCTCAAAATAAAAGGGCTGGAGGTATGTTCAGTGGTTTAGCATCCTGGGTTCAATCTCCAGTACCAAATATAAAAAATAAAAAGGCTAATTTAAAAGTGGGCAAAGTGTCTGATTAGATACTGTAAATTTTTATTAAAGTATCTAATCATGTCAGTACTCAGAAAGTTTTGGATTTTGCATTATTTTCAACTATGCATTTGGGGTGCTCATTACTCTTTATTTCCAATTATATTTATCCATGAGTTGATACACATTTATACTGTCATGAATGATGACACTATGTTCATTTATACATGAGACTTGTGTGGACACATGTTCTCATACTACTTGGATATATATACCTGGGAGTAAATTGCTGGATCATACAGTAAATGCTATGTTTAATTTTTAGAAGAACTGCCAGATTATCTTCCCAAGCAATTGCACTGTTTTACGGTGTATGATGGTTCCAATATTTCCATATCCTTGCCAACATTTTTATTATTTTTTTAAATTATTACTGCCATTCTAGTGGGTGAGAAATGGTATCTCATTGTGGTTTTGACTGCATTTCTCTGATGGATAATGGTGCTGAGCACCCTTTGAGGTGTTTATTGACCATTTTAGTTTTTATTTATCAAGAAGAGGTCTCACTATGTTGCCAAGGCTATCCTCAAACTCAAGATCCTCCTATCTCAACCTCCCAAATAGTTGGTATTACAGGCATATGCCACTGTGTTCAGCTGTTTATTGGCCATTTAAAAATCTTATTTGGAGAAATAAAATGTCCATCAACTTGTGGATAAATATAATTTGGAAATAAAAAAGTAATGAGGTAATTGAGCATCCCAAATCCATAGTTGAAAATAATGCAAAATCCAAAGCTTTTTGAGTACTGACATGATACCACAAGTGGAAAACTCCACACTTGATCTCATATGATTGGTCACAGTCAAAATGCAGGTGCATTTGAAAAATGTATAAAGTACATATGAAACATAAGTGAATTTCATGTTCATACCTGAATTCCATCCCCAAGAAATTTCATTATATGTAGCAAATATTCCAAAATCTGAAACACTTCTAATCTCAGACATTTCTGGTAAGGGATACTTCGGTAAGGGAACTGATACAGGCTCTAATGTGGTTGAAGCTTGGAAACATGCTAAGTGAAAAAAGCCAGTCACAAAATACTGTATGATGTATGAGTCTGTTTACCATAGATCCTCATTATTTGTAGATCCCATATTTGCAACTTGCCCTAATCAGTGAAATTTTTTTGTAACACCCACATCAATACTCTCAGCACTCTGACAACCATTCATGAATGTGCATAAAGCAGAAAAAGGCCTGAATTATCATTCAACTGAAGTGAAACAAAGCATCTTTCCAGTTCTTATTTCAGCTCTCATGCTATAAACAGGTGTCCATTTCACAGTTTGTTTAGTATGGGTTTTTCTTATTTTTTTATGGTGATTTTGCTGAATAAAGTGCCCCACAAGCATAGTGCTATCTAGTGTTTGAAGTACAAGAAGACTGTGATATGCTTATGAATAAAATACATGTGATAAGTAAAGCTTCATTCAGGCATGAGTTACAGGTATTGGTTGGTCATGAGTTCTTAATGAGTTGACAATATACATTAGGGTGCCTTTAAACAGAAGTGCACTTAAAACAAGTATGTTTTGACTGGTTGATAAAAATGTGACCTGAAATTTTCTTGAACCCCAAACCTTTGTTTCTCCCAGGAGTAGTGATTTAGTATTGTCTAATTCAGAGAAACTTTATAGGACATCATTACCTTAAATAATAAGAATCAACTACATATGAAATAACCAGAAAAGACGAGTTAATAGAGACAGAAAGTAGATTAGTTATTACCAAAGATAGGAGGTGGGGTAGGGAATGGGGAGTGACTGCTAATGAACACAGAATTTCTTTTTAGTGTAATGAAAATGTTCCGGAAGTAAATATGATAGTTGCACACCTCTGTGAATCTACTAAAACCATGGAATTTGATACTTTAGAATTTTATGATAAGTGAATTTAATCTCATAGCTCTTTATTAAATAAAAGCATTTGAAAGAAATGGATAATTTTTATGTCTATCATCAGTTTTTTAATTTATTTTTTAAAATGCATTTCAAGTCATAGTACATATATAGAGCTCAATGTTCCATCTCTCTGGTTACAAGCAAGATAGAGTTACACCATTTGTGTCTTCATACATGTACCTAGGGTAGTGATGTCCATCTCATTCCACCATTTTTGCTACTCCCATACCCTCTCTCCTCTCCCCTCCCCCCATCCAAAGTTCCTCCATTTCTCCCATGCTCCCCATCCCCCTTATGTATCAGCATCCACTAATCAGAGAGAACATTCGGCCTTTGGTTTTTTGGAATTGGCTTACTTCACTTAGTATGATGTACTCCATTTCCATCCATTTACCTGCAAATGCCGTAATTTTATTCTCTTATTGCTGAGTAATATTCCATTGTGTATATATACCACTGTTTCTTTATCCATTCATCTATTGAAGGGCATCTAGGTTGCTTCCACAGTTCAGCAATTGTGAATTGTGCTGCTATAAACATTGAAGTGGCTGCATTACTCTATTATGCCATTTTAAGTCTTTAGGGTATAGGCTGAGGAATGCGATAGCTGGGTCAAATGGTGGTTCCATTCCAAGTTTTTCAAGGAATCTCCATACTGCTTTCCAGATGGGTTGCACCAGTTTGTAGTCTCACCAGCAATGTTTGAGTGTGCTTTTCTCACCACATCCTCGCCAGCACTTATTGTTGCTTGTGTTTTAGATAACTGCCATTCTGACTGGGGTAAGATGAAATCTTAGAGTAGTTTTGATTTGTATTTCTCTGATTGCTAGAGATGTTGAACATTTCTTCATATATTTATTCATTGATTGTATATCTTCTTCTGAGAAGTTTCTGTTTAGCTCCTTATCCCATTTATTTATTGGGTTCTTTGCTTTTTTGGTGAAGTTTTTTGAGTTCTTTATATATCCTGTAGATCAGTGCTCTATCTATTGTGCGTGTGGCAAAAATTTGTTCACAGAATGTAGGCTGTCTGTTCACCTCATTGATTGTTTCTTTTGCTGAGAATCAGCTTTTTAGTTTAAATCCATCCCATTTATTCTTGCTTTTAGAAAGAAATGGATAAATTTTGACTATCAATTGGGTAATAGATAATATGAAACTATTGTTTATGTGTGTGATATAAAACTATGGTTAATTTTCAATGATGTGATGGTAATAGTATGATTTTGTATGAAATGTCTTTATTAGGAAATGCTTGTTGAGGGATTGGATAATGTATCAAGTCTTGAATTTCAAATGATTCAAGAATTTGTATTAGACAATAATGAGAGAGAAGTAAATATGGCAAAATCTTAGTTTGTGAAGCTACATAGAAAATATGTGTATGTATTCTTTAAAGTTTTTGTTCTGTTTGAAGTTTTTCAAAATAAGAAATTGAGTGGGGGAGAACATTCAGCATTGAAAACACATCATTCGTTCTTCTAAGTCATAGACCTGCTTTAGTGTTATTGTGCTGGTCGTAAGAGAAAACAAGAATGTACCATGGATACTAAATGCGTTAAAAAGAACACTAAAACCAGGAAAAAGCAAGAGAAAAGCTATTGTTTTTCTTAATGTTTAAAATTAATTCCCTATTATTTTTAAACAAGCTATTTATTGAAATTTATGAAACAGTACAAGGCTATGTGAGAAAAAATCTATATTAATAGTCTGTGTGGGGCTGGGGTGTGGCTCAGTGGTAGAGCGCTTGCCTAGCATGCGTGAGGCACTGGGTTCGATTCTCAGCACCACATATAAATAAATAAATAAATAAATAAATAAATAAATAAAATAGTCTGTGATATGTGCATTAAATATTACTAATGAGAGAACCCACCATAATGTTTGTCATTGCCCAGTATATCCTAATCACTAGAGCAAATAATAAACAGTATTTAGAATGAAACATGTAGAGGACGAGAACACCATCCAGAGCCTGATATTATTGCTATAATTTTTCACATATATTTGACAGACAAGCAAAATAAAGTAGAGCCTCACACATGAAGACATTAGATTACATAAATGGAAAGAAAAAACAGATTCATAATGATTCTAAATAATGGGATTACTATACAGACTTTAAAGTAAATATGTTTAATATATTAAATACAATGAAAAGAAAGAATCTTGGGAGAGAATTAGAAGTTATTAAAAAGAAAAGGATATTCTAGAACAAAAATACAATAAACAAGATAAAAGCTCAAGGGACTGTGGTTGTAGCTCTGTGATAGAGCACGCACTTGCCTAGCATGTGTGAGGTGCACTGGGTTCGATTCTCAGCACCACATATAAATAAATAAAGGTCTATCAGCAACTAAAAAAATTTTAAAAATTAAAATTCAAAATTAAATTTACTGGGTTTAAGTAACAGATTAGATACTACTACAGAGAAAATGAGTAACATAGAGCACTGCTATTTCATATGTGTTCTGTGTCTACCGAGAGTCTATGGACTAGCTACTATTTCCCAAAGGATGTACTACCAGTTGACAATAAGATATGAATGAAATTTGTTTCAGAGTGTAGCTTTAACACTAAGCCCTCTATTTAGTTCAGCTAACGTTTTCTTAATAGCAAAATTACCTGTGAATAAAGGATTTGTTTATAATTTGTTGTAAGCTCTTTATCTTGTTACAGATTGACCCTGGAAGTAGCAATGACCTAGAGTATAATTGGGAAGAGAATATCTAGAATGAAGCACAAAGAAACAAAAGAATGGAAACTATAGAAAGAAAGAAAAGAGATTTGGGGGATTAGTGAAGGTATAATTTAGAAAAAATAAATATTTTTATAACTATTAAAGCAGTTCTCACAATATTTATGTTGCCAATCATTACTTTTATGAAACACACCAAAAAACAGCACTGTTAAATTATTTAAACACTTGATCTTATTTTCCATATTTTTCTCATTATAGATTGGTACAATTGGTTTACAATCTTAAAACTGGTCTACAGCCTACAGTTTGAATGGCAGGGTACTAAAAAAATTGAATTCATGATTTAAATCTTTCCCACTGAGAAAATTATAAATCTAGAAGACTTCTAAAATGATGAAGTTTACAAACTTTTCTGCAATATTAAAGGAAATATTTAATTCCCCAACTCTTTTTAAGAGGCCATTATAACCCTAATACCCAAATTGGACAAAGACATTACAACAAAATAAAATTACAGGATATTAGAATTCAAGCCAAAATTCATCAGAACAGACAAAAAAGGTTACTTTATACTGATAAAGAGAACAATTCAATAAGAAGATATAACAGTAGTCTTTATGTCTCAAATGTTGATGCACCTAATTATATAAAACAGACACTACTTGAATTAAAGACTCAGATAGACCCCATTGCAGTAATACTGGGTAATTTCAACACATCTCTTTCACCAATAAATAGATCATTCAGACATAAAACTCAGTAAAGAGTTAAGTCTTAAGACCTAAAAAATACTTTAAATCAAATGAGCTTCATAGACATCTATAGAACATTTCATCTAACAATAGCTGAATACACTTTCTTCTCAGCTGCTCATGGAACTTTCTCCAAAATAGACCATATTTTAAGCCACAAAAGAAGCCTTAGCAAATATTTAAAAAATTGATACAATCCCTTGCATCTTATCTGATCATAATGCAATGAAATTAGAAATCAACAGAAAAAAAAAAGTACAGAAACCTAATAAACATAGAGATTGAACAGTATACTTTTGGATGAATGATGAATGGATGATAGAAGAAATCAGGGAACAGATTAAAAAATTCTTCAGATCAAAGAAGAATGGGGCTGGGATTGTAGCTCAATGGTAAAGTGCTTGCTTTGCATGCATGAGACACTGGGTTCGATCCTCAGCACCACATTAAAAAAATAAATAAAGATATTGTGTCCATCTACAACTAAAAAAATATTTTAAAAAAAAGAAGAAGAAGAAGAAGAAGAATGGTATAACATACCAGAACCTCTGGGACTCTACAAAGGCAGTTGTAAGAGGAAAGTTTATAGCTATGAGTGCATACATGAGAAAATTAGAAAGATGCGAAATAAACAGCCCAATGATGCATCTCAAGGCCCTTGAAAAACAAGCACAAACCAATTGCAAAACCAGTTGAAGGAAGGAAATAACTTAAGGTCAGAGCCAGAATCAATGAAATAGAGGATTAAAAAAATACACAAAGGAGCAACAAAACAAATAGTTGGTTCTTTGGAAGATAAATAAGATTAATAAGCCCTTAGCCAAAAGGAAAAGACTAGAATTAATAAAATTAGAGAAGAAAAAGGAGAGATCACCACAGACATACAGAAATCTAGAGGATCATTAGAGACTAGTTTGAAAACTTACACTCCAATCAATTGGAAAGCCTACAAGAAACAGATACATTTCTAGACATGTACAACCTTGCCAAAATTTAATCTAGAGGACATTGAAAACCTAAACAGACCAATAACTAGCAGTGAAATAGAAACAGTAATAAAAAGCTTCCAACAAAGAAGAGCCCAGGACTAGATGAATTCTTAGCAGAATTCTATCAGATTTTAAATAAGAATTAATTCCAATTCTCCTTGAATTATTCCACGAGCTAGAAAGAGATGGAATACTTCAAGTATTACCCTTATACCAAACCAGATAAGGACACATAAAAGAAAACTACAGACTGATATCCCTGATGAATTTAGATGCAAAAAATCTTAATAAATATTAATTAGCAAATTATATGCAGCAAATAATAAGATTGTACATCATGATCAAGTTGGTTTTATCCCAGGGATGCAAGAATGGTTTAACCTATAAAAATCAATAAATGTAATTCACCACATAAATAGAATTAAGAACAAAAATCACAGTCATCTTGGTAGTGCAGAGAAAGCCTTTGAAAAACTTCAGTCCTCATTCATGATAAAAACACTGAAGAAACTAGGGATGAAAGTAACTTATTTCAACATCATTTTAAAGGCTCAATACAACAAACCTACATTGAACATCATACTAAATGGGAAAAAACTGAAAGCATTTCCTTTAAAATTGAAAACAAGATAAGGATGTTCACTCTCATCATTCCTATTCAATATAGTGTAAGAAATACTAGCCAGAGCAAATTAGACAAGAGAAGGAAATTTTTAAAAATAAGTAAAAATGGGAAAAGAGGAAGTCAAATTATCACTGTTTGCAGATGATCCTCTACTTAAAAGATCTAAAAAGCTTCACTAGAAGACTGCTAGAGCTAATAAACAAATCAGCAAAGTGGCAGGCTACAAAATCAACATACAAAACTCATTAGCTTCCCTTATATACTAATAATGAGTCTGCTGAGAAAGAAATTAGGAAAATAATCTCATTCAGAGTAGCCTCAAAAAATAAATAAATAAATACCTAGGAATAAATTTAACCGGGGCTGGGACTATAGCTCAGCGGTAGAGCACTTACCTCGCATGCGTGAGGCCCTGGGTTCGATCCTCAGCACCACATACAAAGCAATAAAATAAAGACATGTGCCCATCTACAACTTAAAAAAATACATATTAAAAAAAAAACAAAATAAATTTAACCAAGGAAATGACAGACCTCTACAGTGAAAACCGTAGAATATTGAAGAAAGAAACTGAAGATAACACAAGATGGAAAGACCTCCCCTGTTCATGGACAGGCAGAATTAATATTGCTAAAGTGGACATATTACCAAAAGCAATATACAGATTAAATACAGTCCTCATCAGAATACCAATGATATTCTTCACAGAACTTGAAAAAAGTCCTAAAATTTATTTGGAAGAATAAAAGAACCAGAATAGCCAAAGCAATTTAAAAAAAAAATTGTGGTGCTAGAAGCACCACAATACCTGATTTCAAATTACACTACAGAGCTATAGTAACAAAAAATTGCATGGCACTGGCATAAAAACAGACACACAGACCAGTGGTTCAGAATAAAAGACACAGACAAACGCACACATCTGCAGGCATCTGATCTTTGACAAAGGTGCCAAAGGTGAACATTGAAGGAAAGACAGCCTTTTAAACAAATAACACTGGGAAAACTGGTTATACATATGTAGAAGAATGAAATTAGATCCTTATCTCTCACCCTTCAAAATAGTTGACTCAGAGTGAATCAGGGATCTCAGAATTGGGCCAGAAACTATGCAACTTCTAGGAGAAAACATAGTGTCAACACTCTGACATATAGGAGCAGGCAATGACTTTCTCAGTCAGACCCCTAAAGCTCAGGAAATAATGAAAAGAGTTAATAAATGGGTTGGCATCAAATTTAAAAATTTCTGCACAGCAAAGGAAACAAGAATGTGAAGAGAGAACTTACAGAATGGGAGAAAATCTTTGCTAGCTACATTCTGACAGGATTAATATCCAGACTATGTAAAAAAAATGTTCAACATCATTAGCAATCAGGAAATTAAATTTACTCTTGAGATTTCATCTCACTCTGGTTAGAATGGCAGCCATCAAGAGTACAAACAATAGCTGGGTGTGGTGGCACACTGGGCAGGAGGATTGCAAGATCAAAGCAAATCTCAGCAATTTAGCAAGGCCATAAGCAACTTAGCAAGACCCTAGTGGTTAAGCACCCTGGGGTTCAATCCCCATTACCAAAAAAATAATAATACAAATAAAAAATGCTGGAAAGGATGTGGAGAAAAAGGAACACTTTTACACTGTTGGTGGGATTGTAAATTAGTACAACCACTATGGAAATCAGTATGGAGTTTCCTTAAAAGACTAGGAAAATAATCACCATATAACCCAGCTATATCACTCCTTGGTATTTATCCTAAAGAATTAGTCAGTAGGGGCTGGGACTGTAGCTCAGTGGTAGAATGCTTGCCTCACATGTATGAGGCACTGGGTTCGATCCTCAGCACCACATAAAATAAAGTAAACAAAGATATTATATCCAGCTACAACTAAAAAAATATTTAAAAAAAAAGAATTAGTCAATAAACTATAACAATATATGCATATCTATGTTTATAGGAGCACAATTCTCAATAGCCAAACTATGGAACCAGCCTTCGTGTCTGTCCAAGTCCAAACCAATACAGTGTGGCCCACTTGGTTTTACTTCAGGAACATAGGGTACCTTTTACATTTGTATATTAATGTAATTTACCATGTTAGGAGAGTAAAAGATAAACATCATATAGTTATCTTGATAGATGCTGAGAAATCATTTAATAAAATTTAGTGTTCATTCATAGTAAAAACTCCTAACCAATAGCAATAGAAAACAAACTACTAAATTTATTTTTTAAAAAAAGCTACAGCAAACATAATTTATGGCAATTTATTGAAAACTCTCCCTCTGAGGGCAGGAATGAAGCAAGGATGTAAGTCAAACCTGTAAAATCAAAAGCCGGGTACAGTGGTGCATGCCTAAACTCCCAGCTACGAGGGAGGCTAAAGCAAGAAAATTGCAAGTTTGAGGCTAGCCTGAGTAACTTAGCAAGCCTCTGTCTCAAAATAAAACAGGCCGGAGATATAGATGTAGCTCAGTGGTAGAGACTTTCCTGGCATGCACCAAGCCCTGGCAGGCAAGCAGACGTGTGTGTGTACAATAAAAAAGGAAGTTATAAATGTATCATTATTCAAATGTGACTTCAAAATTTTAAGATTCTAGAAAATATAAAAGAAGGATCCCAAACAAACGGTGGTAGATATAGATACAAGGACCATGTATATGAAAATCCATTTTTCTATATAATAGCAACTAAATGATTTTAGAAAGATAACCTTTTATAATAGCATCAAAAAAGCAAATGTGTAGAAATAAATCTAAAAAGCATTTACATAGTAAACAGTAAAATATTGAGACAATAGTTATTTTTAAAACATTGAGAAACATCTTTAAAAGACTTCAGTAATATAGTTTTCATTATATTTGTGGTTGAGATATTTAATAATATAAAGATACTGAATTCATCTCAGATTAACCTATTGATTCAGTATAATCTCAAACAGAATCTCAATAGGCTTTGGTAGGAGGGATGTAGAACTTGAAGCTCTGATTGTAAAATTTATACGTAAGTGCAAAGGCTCAAATAACCAAAACACTTCTGGAGATGAACAATATGGGAGGCATTCTTTTATTGGATATTAAAACCTATTATTAAACTATAATAGTTAAGATCGTGTCATTTTGGTGCAAGGATGGACAAGTATTTACTTGTAACTAATCTTGAGAAATGGGTAAGGGTCTTAAGCCACAGATTAAAGATGATAATGTCAGCATAACTGAACAAGAAAATAGAGTTTGGTCAGCCTCTTTATGTTTTTAATTTGTTTTGGCACTAAGATTCTAAGCATCTGGATATTAGAGACTATATTAGATTAGAACTAATCCTTACATTAGTTCCCCACTGTACATTCCAAGACCATTAATGGATGCCCTATAGCCACAAATACTACCAAATCCTATACATACCTATGATAAAGTTGAATTTATAAATTAAGGACAGTAAGAGATTAACAATAACTAATAATTAAAAAGGAATTTTAGTATGTTGTAATGTGAATGTGGTCTCTTTGTTTCTCAAAATATTGTACTGTGGGGGCTGGGATTGTGGCTTAGCGGTAGAACGCTTGTCTTGCATGCGTGAAGCCCTGGGTTCGATCCTCAGCACCACATACAAAGCAATAAAGACATCGTGTCCATCTATAACTAAAAAGAAAATTAAAAAAAAATATATTGTACTGTGTTGATCACCATTGACTGCTGATAACTGAAACCATAGACAGCAAAATCACAGGTAAGAGGTAACTATTCCCTAAAACATCCTCAAGTAGAATCTGTCATAACACTGCTTATTAGGCAGAGATGTATAGAAGATGTTTAATAGTTACTTTGAATTGAATTTATTGTGTGCTTAAGTAACTATTTTCAACCATTTTTGGTTTTAGATCTGCTGACTTGGGTCCTGCTTTATTGACAAGACCTGGACAACCAACACTTACCAGAGTGCCCCCACCTATTCTTCCAAGGCCATCACAGCAGACAGGAAGCAGCAGTGTGAACACTTTCAGACCTGCATACAGTTCATTTTCGTCTGGATATGGCACCTATGGAAATTCATTTTATGGAAGCTATAGTCCTTATAGTTATGGATATAATGGGTTAGGCTATAACCGCCTCCGTGTAGATGATCTTCCACCCAGTAGATTTGTTCAGCAAGCTGAAGAAAGCAGCAGAGGTGCATTTCAGTCCATTGAAAGCATTGTGCATGCCTTTGCTTCTGTCAGTATGATGATGGATGCTACTTTTTCAGCTGTCTATAACAGTTTTAGGGCTGTATTGGATGTAGCAAATCACTTCTCCCGATTAAAAATACACTTTACAAAGGTTTTTTCAGCTTTTGCATTAGTTAGGACTATAAGATATCTTTATAGACGGTTACAGTGGATGATGGGTTTAAGAAGAGGCTCTGAGAATGAGGACCTGTGGGCAGAAAGTGAAGGAACTGTGGCTTGTCTTGGTGCGGAGGACCAAGCAGCTACCTCAGCAAAATCTTGGCCAATATTTTTGTTTTTTGCTGTTATCCTTGGAGGTCCTTATCTCATCTGGAAACTGTTATCTACCCATAGTGATGAAGTAACAGGTAAGAATAAGGGAACTGGTTCAGAAACCATATAACTTAGATTTGTTAAATTAACATTATTTTATTCATTTGTATTTACTTTTTGATCCAGTAAATCAAAAAGTTACTTTCCATTAAGAACTTCAAAATTAGAAAAGGAGTATGTCACAAAGACAAATTTGCTGATTTATTATTTAGTTTAACATTATACATTAACTACTATTTACAAGGTACTGAACTTGGTAGTGTGTAAGATACAAAAGATGCATAGGGCATAATCCCTATTTTTCTAAAACTTTGGGAGGGAAGTGATTAAAATACATATACAGGTAATTGTAATGAGACAAAGTGTAGTAAAGATTAGGACAGGTAAAGAGAGAAAGTTTCTTGAGTCATTTTTACATGCAGGATACTGTGTTAGGTGTTTTCTGTATTGTAATCTCATCTAATTATTTCAAAAATCCAAAAAGAAAGAATTATTCTCATTTTACATGGCAAAATTGGGGTTCAGAGAAATCACCTGCCCAAAGTCACATCTTTAATAAGGCAGAACCAGAAATAAAACCAGGCTGCTTGACTGTTAAGTCCATGGTCTATGAACTGTTACAGAGTGCTAGAAAAGTGAAGCTAACATTTTTGGCCTTGGTATCCAGGAAGAAATGGCATTTGAGTTAGGCTTTTGAAAGAAAGAAAACATTTCATCAGTTAGTAAGGAAGAGAAGGAAAAAGGGGCAGCAGATGTAGCTCGGTGATAAAGCACATGCCTAGCTTGCATGAGGCCCTGAGTTCAATCCCCATTACCACAAAAAAAGAAAAAAAGATGGGGAGTAAATGATGTCAAGCAGATGGAACGGCTTATAAAATGTACGTAGGCAGAAAATAAGAGATTTGTTTGGCAGCTGTCCTATAGTGTTGAATAGAAGGATGGTAAGAAATAAGGTTGAGAAATTATGTTGAAGCCTAAGAGTGGAAGATCTTATTTCATTTAGGGTTGGGTGGTTTATTGGTAGTTTTTTGTTTGTTTGTTTTTTGTTTTATTGGTTCAATTCTAGCCTGGGCAACTAATAGCAAGGCCTTGTCTCAAAATAAAAAATAAAAGAAGGTCTGGGCAAGTGGACAAGAGCACTTGCCTGGCATTTTCAAGGCTCTGAATTCAATCCCCAATGCCACTAAAAAATAAAAAATAAATTTTAAAAAATCCTGCCCTTGTGGCAATCTAATGATAGGAGACAGTAAACAAATAAGTAAAATTTATAGTAAACCTGAAGGTAATAACTGCTATAGGAAAAAAAATAAACAAAGCAGGCAAGAATGTTGGGGAGTGCCAGGTGGAAGAAGAGAGGTTACATTGCTACATATAATCAGGAAAGGACTCCCTGAAGGAGGTGAGGGAATAAGTCCTACAGCTATTTGAGAGAAGAGTGCTTGAGGCATAGTGAACAGCAAAATTGGAAAAGTATTTAAGTGAGTGTGCTTGGCACATCATGTGAACAATAAGGAGGTCAGTGTAGTGGCAGCAAAATGAGAATAGCTGGAGGCAAAGGGGGAAGAATACAGTGGTTGGACTTATATTGAGTTTGATGTGCCAGTGGGACATTTAAGTGGAACTTGAGAAAGTTTCAGAGAGCAGTTTAAAAGGCAGGACAGGATCTTAGGAAAGAGGCAGAAAATAAGATATATGAGTCATCCACATGGAAGTGGTAGGAGAAATAGTAAGTGGGTAATATTACTATGGTAAAGAAATCAGAAAGAAGAAAGGATATTATAGTGAGCTTTTTTGCTGTTGTGACCAAGACACCTGACAAGAACAGTTTTAGAGGAGGAAAAGTTTAGTTGGTGCTCATATCCATAGATGGTCGGCCTCATAGCTCTGGGCCAGAGATGAGGCAGAGCATCATGGCAGAAGAGTGTGGTGGAGAAAAGCAGCTCAGGATATGGCACTAGGAATCAGAGCTCTCCTCACTAGGACAAAATGTAAACCCCAAAGATATGCCCCCAGTGACCTACTTCCTCCAGCCATACCCTGCCTGCAGTTACCACCCAGTTAATCCTTACCAGTGGATTAATAAATTGATTAGGTTAAGGCTCTCATAACCGAATAGTTTCACCTTTTAGCCCTTTTGCACTGTTTCACATATGAGCCTTTGTAGGACACCTCATACCTAAATCATAACTGAGAGTAGAAAGATGGAAATCACCAAAAACATAAGTAGAACCATGTTACTGCTGCATTATAAAAGCAAAAGTGAAAAGAGGAAGTTTTAACAAGAAGAAAGATCATGAATGATATCAAGTGCTATAACAAGATTGAGAACTGGAAAAAGATTAGATTTGGTAGTTGAAGGAAATCAAGCTCCAGCAGGTAGTTTTGGTAGAGTGGAAAAGATGAAAACTTTTGAAGAACAGAGGGGGTAAATAAACTTAGAAATGAAAAAAGGAAAGATGAACAGTGAATAGAAGAGAAAAAGAATAGTTCATGAATGTGGTTGTTTTGAGCTTTTTGTTTTGTCTTTTAAGAAGTTAGATCTGAAGAATGTTTGTAGGCTAAAAGAAGTCGGTAGAGCCAGGCATGGTGGTGCACGCCTGTAATCCCAGTGGCTCAGGAGGCTTGAGGCAGGAGGATCACGAGTTCAAAGCCAGCCTCAACAACAGTGAGGTGCTGGACAGTTCAGTGAGACTCTGTCTCTAAATAATATACAAAATAGGGTTAGGGATTTAGCTCAGTGGTTGAGTGTCCCTGAGTTTAATCCCCAGTACCGAAAAAAAAAGAAGTCAGTAGAGGGCTGGGGTTGTGGCTCAGTGGTAGAGCGCTTGCCTCACATGCGTGAGGCACTGGGTTCGATCCTCAGAACCTCATAAAATAAATAAAAATAAAGATATTGTGTCCATCTACGACTAAAAAAAATATTAAAAAAAAAAAGGCAGTAGAGAAGGAGTGATTATAGATCAGGGAGAGACAGGAGTTAACTGATGAAAAAACCTTTTATAGGAGGTAGGAGAGAATGTGATCTAAGGAAATAGGTAAAAAGCAGGAGCACTTCATTATCTAAAGCAAAAGGAGGAGAAGTAGGTCACGATACAAAGAGATTTTTGTAAATGAAATGCAGGAAACTTGGCTCCTATAACTCTGCCTACTTAGAACAGGAGTCTGCAGGGGCTGGGGCTGTAGCTCAGGGGTAAGAGCTTGCCTAGCATGCGTGAGGCACTGGGTTCGATCCTCAGCACCACATAAATATAAAAACAAATAAAATAAAGGTACAAAAAATGCAATAACAGGGCTGGGATTGTGACTCAGCGGTAGAGCGCTTGCCTCGCATGCGTGAGGCGCTGAGTTCGATCCTCAGCACCACATATAAAAATAAATAAAATAAAAATATAAAAAAATGCAATAACATTAAAAAATATTAAAAAAAAAAAAGAACAGGAGTCTGCAAATTATGGTCTGTGGGCCAAATCTTGCCTGTTCCTGTTTTGTACACAGCACACAAGAAATTTTTTTTATATTTTTCAATAATTGGAAAAAAAATTTAAAGAAATCTTTTTAAATCAGAATTTGTGATTTGACAATAATTTGAAATTCAAATTTTAGCGCCTGTTGAGTAAAGTTTTATAACAGCCATACTCATTGTATATATTGTTATGGCTGCTTTTGTGTTATAGGAGCAGAGTTGAGTAGTTTGCAGAGACCATCTCATTGTATTACACTTCTGGTCTGTACATTACAGATCTTCCTAGTCGGTTATAACTTGATAGCATGTTGAGTGCCACATATATTGTTATACCACAAATATTTTTACAAGTGCCTACTTGGCACACAAGAAAAGTAGATTTTGAGTGTCACACATTCAAGGCTTAGTATAGTATGGATTATTTTGTTATTGAATTAGATGGCAAAGCACTGTTTATTATGCAATGACACTATAGCTTTTTTAAATAAATATAATACACATCATTACCAGACTGAACACTATTCACAAAATCAACTCTCAAACACAGTAGGAACTTTAAAAATAGAAATCTTATCATAGCAAATTTTCTTACCCTCCCCCCCAAAAAAAGGAAAAGGAAAATGAGGCTGAGCCGGTCATGGTGGCTCAAGCCTGTAATTCCAGCACTTAGGGAGGCTGAGATAGGAGAAGCACGAGTTCAAAGCCAGCCTCAGCAATGGCAAGGCGCTAAGCAACTCAGTGAGACCCTGTCTCTACATAAAACACAAAGTAAGGCTGGGGATGTGGCTCAGTGGTCGAGTGCCCCTGAGTTCAATCCCGGGTACCAGAAGAAAGAAAATGAGGCTGCAACTAAAATAACTTTCTGAAAGGCTCATTTGTTAGCCAACCAGGGAAAGCTGTTTATTGATGGTGATTGCAACAGCCAAAGAAATATGTCCAGAAAAAGTTAAGTTTAAGACTTAACTAGCGTTTCAGTAAGAACAATGTCTTAAAGAGTTGACAGTATTTGGAACAGCATAGCCAACTTAAAGCAAACGAAGGACTGAGGCTATAGCTCAGTAGTGGTGTATGTGCTTAGCATGTACAAGGCCCTGGGTCTAATCCCCAGCACTTAGAAAATAAGGAAGTGCAAATTATTTGAATGTTTTTCTTTAACTCATAATGACCCAATAAATGCTGATAGTGCTCAGCTTTTTGTTCTTATTTTGTGCTTTTTTTGTTGTTTTGTTTTTCTTGTTTGTTTGTTTTGAGGAATATTGATGAATTTGAAATGACTCAGCCTCTGAATATTATGTGGTATAACTACAGGCAAAAATACTTCCAAAGTTGAAAACAGTAATTCAACTGAGGTGGAATCTACTAAGATGTATTGCAATTGCTGTGCTAAAAATATAAATGGAGCAGAGGCAGATTAGTTAGACAAAATTTACAGCAGTGATATTGCAGAAAATATTTGAATTTATCAGGCATTACTGAACCAATAGTATCAAAAGTTAAATTTCAGCCGGGCGTGGTGGCGCAAACCTGTAATCCCAGCACTTAGGGAAGCTGAGACAGGAGAATCATGAGTTCAAAGCCAGCCTCAGCAATGGCAAGGCGCTAAGCAATTCAGTGAGACCCTGTCTCTACATAAAATACAAAATGGGGCTGGGTATGTGGCTCAGTGGGTCGAGTGCCCCTGAGTTCAATCCTCGGTGCCAAAAAAAAAAAAAAAGTTAAACTTCATTCACTCTTATGATATAACTATTATTAGTTATATAAATTTTTCATATGTAGAGACTGAAGATTCTGACTTAACCTACTACACAGCAGTTCAGTGACTTAACAGGGATTGTTTTATTTACTTATTTTTTTTTATTGAGGCCAAGGTTGAAATTTTTCTAAAAACCATCCTCATTCACCATTATTAAACATAAATGGCTTTAACAAT
This sequence comes from Geosciurus inauris, assembly GCA_004024805.1. Classification (NCBI taxonomy): domain Eukaryota; kingdom Metazoa; phylum Chordata; class Mammalia; order Rodentia; family Sciuridae; genus Geosciurus; species Geosciurus inauris. Next base: position 571,501 of record PVHX01000019.1, read on the forward strand.
AAACTTTTGCTATTGAGTTGTAATATTCTTAATGAATTAAACCTAAAACCATAAAGCAGAATAGTACCTGTATGTAAAATTTATACTGGAGTAAAGTTATTTTGACAGTGGCTCACATTATTTGAATTACAAGTAATGTCACACTGCTTTATACATGTCCCAGTCTGTCAGAAGTTAAAATAAGAAGTGATATCTCAATTTCCACACGAGTTTGCAGCAGATAGATTTTCCAAGCTCAAACTACAATGCCAGAAGTAATTTTTAGACTTTCAATTTCCATATTTCAGAATCCATTTAACTGTGTAATTGAGGAGCTTCCACTTAGTCTTCATTCAAAAGTGATTAATCTACAATGTAATGACTTGGTAAAAGGCAAAATCAAGAGAAGAATTAGACAGAATTATATTCTAGACTATTAATCTCCCAAGTAATGAATATGCTTAATTAAAACCACATGTTCATGAATGAATTGGTATCAGAATTTGGCAGTGCCTATTGTGTGAAAAGACATTGACAAAGATGAAATACCTAAAATCTCATTACAAACTACCATTAACAAATGACTATTGCAGTCTAGTCCAAATGAAGTAAAATACTGTCCTCACCCCCAAAATATTCCATCTCTCTTAGTAGTAGAATTGTATTATCCTCTTCCAAAAAGAAAAAGAAAACTGATTATTACAATTTTGGATTTTGTCAAAAACTGTAGAACTTTTTTTCTCTTGTTATGTAAGTAACCACATAATATTATTTATTTTGCCTTTTGGCCTGCAGAGTCTAAAATACTTAAGCTCAAAATTGTAGCTCCTTTACTTTAACAAAACAGAGAAAGTTCGTAAGAAATAGCCTAGTGAGCCAGGCACGGTGGCACCTGTAATCTCAGCACTTGGGGAGGCTGAGATAGGAGAATTGCGAGTTTAAAGCCAGCCTCAGCAATGGCGAGGTGCTAAGCAACTCAGTGAGACCCTGTCTCTAAGTAAAGCACAAAATAGGGCTGAGGATGTGGCTCAATCCCTGGTACCAAAAAGAAAAAAAGAAAAAAGAACTAGCCTAGTGAAAACATTGTTTACTTAAAACAATTTTATAGTGTTCACTATAAAATTTACTTGGGAATGGAAGACGTTTTCTTGGCAAATGAATTTATGCAATTTATAAGCCATAGACAGTGAAAGATCTGCATTTTCCTATCGCATGCTTTACTGACTTAAATTCTTAATTTGGCTTATAGACAACATCAACTGGGCAAGTGGTGAGGATGACCATGTAGTTGCTAGAGCAGAATATGATTTTGCTGCTGTATCTGAAGAAGAAATTTCTTTCCGTGCTGGTGATATGCTAAACTTAGCTCTCAAAGGTAACAACAAATCATGAATGAATTGGAATCACATCTGAATTTTTAGTATTTATAAATATAGTATTAGAAACTGCAACAAAGGATCTGTTCATTGTTAGTTAATTTTGAGGTAGTTACTAGAAATTCTCTCTTATATCATTTTTCACCTTCCAAATCTGAAGAAGTCAGGAAGAAATGCTCCAACAGAGTTGTTCCAATAACATTTCATTGACATACAGTTTCTTATAAACTCAAAACACTTGAATTCCAAATTCTTTTAATCCCCACACAACATGAATTAAGGACTAAATGTAGCAAATCCAATAAGCCAAAGGAATTATTTAATATCTTCTAAGGGTCCCTGTCTGCCCTTTTGCTTTTATTATTACTTGAATAGTGTTTAATTCAGAAACTCCATCATGAGTTGAGCATGCCCATAATCTCATGGCGCATGCCTATAATCTCAGCCACTCCAGAGGCTAAGCCAGAAGGATCACAAGTTCGAGGCCAACTAGAACAACTTATCAAAACCCTGTCTCAAAATGAAACTTTTTAAAAAGAGCAGGGTCCTAGTTCAGTGGTAGAGTGCTTGCATAGAATGTATAAGACCCTAGGATCAATCCCCGGTACCACAAAGAAAGAAAAAAGGAAAAAGAAACTCCATCATGAGTATCCTAAGAATTATCATTATGAAGTATTTAAGAACTTCAAGAAATTTATACATATCTCAGGTTTATTTTTGGACCAGGTCATTAATAGTTTTTAATGACTCCAGACAAAATGATCTTTTCCTTCACTTTTTTTCAGGATTTTTGTGAATTTATTTCTTAAAAATGTTGTATGTGTTCGTGGGGACTTCAGGATTATTACAGAAAGTCACCTTTTATTGTCCTAACCTTTTTTTTTTTTTTTACAAGTGAGGAAACTTAGACTCAGAAGATATGGTGGAGCTGGACCATGAGTCTGAATTTGTCTGACTTCAGAGCCTATGCTCTTAATCATTCTAACTTTTCTATGGGATTATATATTAAGGGAAAAAAATTTTTTTGCCTCTTACTGGTTTTAGTCACTCTTTACATAAGGAAAAAAATAACTTCAATGTTCAAATTTTTTCCATCTTTAAAAGTAATTTTCACTATCTTCAGGATTAGTTATCACAATCACATGGAATGAATTTATGTTTTGGCCAAAAGTTATATAAGGAAAACTGACTGCATAAAATTGTATGTCTCTTTAGAAGCCAGTGTGGTGGCAATACCCCTGTATACCCAGCTACTCAGGAGGCTGAGGCAGGAGGATCACTTGAGACCATAAGTTTAGGGCCAGCCTGGCCAATATTTAGTGAGACCCCATCTCTTTTTTAAAAAAAAAAAAGAAGGGGCTGGGATTATGGCTCAGTGGTAGAATGCTTGCCTCACATGCGTGAGGCACTGGGTTCAATCCTCAGCACCACATAAAAATAAATAAAATAAAGATTGTGCCCATCTACAACTAAAAAAAAAATTAAAAAAAAAAAAGAAAGAAAAGAAGAAAATGTATATATTCATTTTCTAATCTTGCCCCTAACTTACCCAATTGAGTAAAAGAATTAGATATTTAGATTCCAATGTAATAAGAAAGATACTAATGTTTTTAGATTTTGAGAGAACTGAATCTGCTTATACTATGAGTGGACTAACTGAGGTTAACTTTTACTGTTTTATTCTTCAAGGTAAAAAGAAATAGAAAAAAAAAATACATATTATAAAAAGGGAGGCATAGTGATGTGTGCCTGTAGGCCCAGTTACGCAGAAGGCTTAAGGCAGGAGGATTGCTTGTACCTAAAAGTTTGAGGCCAGCCTGGGCAACATAGTGAGACCCTGTCTTAGGGAAGAAAAAAAAGAATCCTGAACTGTTAAGCCTTCTCAGCATTTGTTTCTGAATATACATGCATGTACTATTTGTTTAGATGTGGTTTGTAAAATTGCAATACAGATTTTACTTAATATAATATTTACCATTACTATTGTTGGACATCCGAAATATAATTACAAAACTGTTTTTTTTCCATCAGAACAACAACCCAAAGTGCGTGGTTGGCTTCTGGCTAGTCTTGATGGTCAAACAACAGGACTCATACCTGCAAATTATGTCAAAATTCTTGGTAAAAGAAGAGGTAGAAAAACGGTGGAATCAAGTAAAATTTCTAAGCAGCAACAATCTTTTACCAACCCAACACTAATTAAAGGAGCCACAGTTGCCGATTCTTTGGATGAACAGGAAGCTGCCTTTGAATCTGTTTTTGTTGAAACTAATAAGGTTCCGAGTGCACCTGATTCCACAGGGAAAAGTGGAGACAAACAAGATCTTTGATATCTTTCATGTTTGCGTGCAGTTGAACAATACTTTGGAATTCTTTTTAAAATTATTTCTTACAAAAAATTAATCTACAATTGAAAGAAAATATTTGTTATTGTCTATTCCAGGTGTTTTGCTGCTAGAAATCATTAAAGTTCTAAATGGGAATTATTAAAGTTCTATGTATTTTACACTAGTTGGTCTAGTGACCTGGTTACACTTTACAATTTATTGGACCATGAGGTTGTTTATTTCACTGGGCTTTTAAGATTATGGAAAGCTGTCATTTTCATCATATTTAAATCCCTAGATTTATTTGAAAAGTAAGATTGATGAACTATAGAATGCATGGTTTGCAGCATAAGGGATCATTAATGCTTCTAAAAGTTCTAGATTAATTGACTTGAAATCTTCAGAATTGAGTGATAACTAATATGAGAACAGGCAAAAAGGCTAATGGTTTATACTCTTAAGTAAATTGAGTAATAAAAATTTTCTGATCTGTATTTTATCCAGTGTTAGGTTTACTTTGTAATAGTACATTTTTACCCACAAGTGATACTGTTACCTCTTCTTGTATTTATAAAAATTCAACTTGAAAAGGTCATTAGAAGCTTTATGAAGGAAATCATTCTAGAATAATAGAATAATTCTTTAATCCCTTTGCAACATGACTAGTTTTCATTCTGGATGAATCAGAATTTATGAAAGATTTACATTTTCCTCCAACAAAGACTCAGGTCTTTTGAGTTTGTACTTAATGATATGATCAGTTCTAATAGTAATGATTTTTAATCTTTTCATATAGTCTTTGCTTCTACCTAGTGCAGAAATTCCATATTCTGGATATTCATTAAACACTGAAAATGTGTCATATTGACTATGCATTTCTTTTAGATTTAGTTCTTACTCCTGAAACTATAAATAAAATATTCATTTGCCATTTAGAATGTGATAATACTATTTGTTTGTTTTATGCTTAGTAATGATCTTAAGTAAGTTTTAGTACACTGAATATTTCCCACAAAACTGGAAAATTCATATACTTGCTGTGATCATACTATACAGATTAATACTATCAGGAATACAGGTATGCGAGAATACATTTACAAATATTGTCAAAAGAATTTATAAAGATTGTGATTTAGTATTTTTATCTTTCTTATAGATTTATGTTTTTCAAATAAGTAACTCTAGAATAGTTCAGATTAAACTATATCTAACTATATACCCAGCATAGAACTTTACAAATAGCTTCTTAGGAAGTCCTTTTTTGAAATGACAGTATGGTAACAAACATTTAAAATAGAAATCTTCACCATGTGCAGAAAACAATAAGTACATGTAGTAAAATTTATTATCTTATACCTATTTTTCTAACACCCACATATTAGCCCTCAAGTTGAGAAGTTAAAGTTTTTTGTATTACTGTTTTTCATTTGTTTTACAATTAAAGGTTCTCCTTTGACTACTTTATGGAAATTTTGTTCTTGAAGCACATTTTTAATAAATTATTAACATTTGGTCTTGAGACATCTAAATTGAATGCTAGAAATAAATAAATGAAATGTTTTGTCAGCATTACTTAAATTAGAAAAAGTGATCCGTTAAGATAGAATTTGTGATTGCTGTTAAAGATGTATAACAAGAGAAATATAGTACAAAATGAAAGAAAACAATTTCACCTTTCTTAGTGTTTATTTGGTTAAGTATGCTAAATTATACCAACTGGTATCTAACTGGTAGTATTGTGTTTAACAGTTCTCTTTCTATTAAAACTCTAGAAAAGCAATTAGAATAAGCAGAAAATTTTTGTAGCCTTTTTTAGATGAGATTAAATGTAATGGCCAAGATTCCCAATATTATTATTTTTAGAAATTTAAAGAGTGCTGCTTTATAGAAAATACTAATTGAAACCAAAATTTTAAATAAAATTTTAAATAAAATAAATCATAAGTCACAGTAAGGAAACAATTTTCTAATTTATCTGATGACATTTTGTCCATTCAAGAAAGAAAAAAGTAACAAGGACTATAAATTCTCATGTCATCTTATTTAGGTATTTGATTTAGTCTGTGAATGTATCAATTAAACATTAACTTGAATACAGCTATCCTTATTTGGTGCTTTCTTTAATGGAGAAAAGAACAAATTGCAGTTAAATGTTTTTTATAGATCGTGACCTTTTACTAGAGAAATTAAAATGGTAAACTTAACTGACTTTTTTTTTAAACTTTATTTTATTTATTTATGTATTTTGTATGTGGTGCTGAGGATCGAACCCAGTGCCTCATGCGTGAGAGGCAAGCACTCTACCACCGAGCTACAATTGCAGCCCCCTTAATAGACTTTTTTTAAAAAAAAAACATTTATTTTTTAGTTGTAGGTAGACAGAATATCTTTATTTTTATTTTTATGTGGTGCTGAGGATCGAACCCAGTGCCTCACGCATGCCAGGCGAGCACGGTACCACTGTGCCATAACTCCAGCCCCCTTAATTGACTTTTTAAAAGATAAGCTCTTAACTCTTAAAGTTTGGGAATTAATGTAGTCTCCATTTTTCTTCATATCATTGTGTATATTATCTACTGCCCACCAATATAACTATTCTGTTTGTGATTTAAAGAAAAGTGTTAGATTTACATTTATATAAAAGTTACCTACAGGTAACTTAAATAGGACCTTGAATTTAGGTTTTGGGAAACTTAGATTCTAGTTTGGGCAGCACTACTTTCTATATGATTAAATTCCAAAGTTTCATTATTTTTCAGTTTCCTCATTGATAATGTTGAGGATAGGTGCTCCACCTGCCTCATGAAAGTTTTATTTTCTTGTTTTTTTATTTTGGGTTTTTTGGTTTTTTTTTTTTTTGGTATCAGAGATTGAATGAACCCAGGAGTGCTTAACCACTGAGACACATACCTAGCCCTTTTTTTTATTTGGAGACAGGGACTCCCTCAGTTGATGAGGCTGGCCTTGAACTTAGGATCCTCCTGCCTCAGTATCCCAAGTCACTGGGATACAGGCATATGCCACTACTCCTGGCTACTTAGAGCATTTTTTTTTAAATACATAGCACAATCAACAGTGAGATGTTATGCTAATTACGTTTTGTAAGTTTTTAATGTATTTTTAAACTTCTTTAATCCTATGTAAGTATCACAGAGTATTTCAGATGCATACATATTAGCTAAAATTGTATCTAATTAAAAACTAAAAGTAGATACTAACTTTGCCCAAAAGGTAATTTTAAATTATATTTTTGCATACCAGAATAGCCTTGCTCCAAAAAACACAGTGGAATATTTGTTCAACACAAGAAATTTTGTTTTCTCAGTATTGCCTTGAAATGTCCTTTCATATTATGTAGTTTTTTACTTTATCTTATCAGAGAAGATTAACTGTTGAAGGTTAGAGAACTCATGAATACTGTGGGGTATGAACGATGTTATATCCTATATATAGTTTTTCACATTTCAAGAAATAATGTTTAACAAGTCTTAAAAGAGTTTCTGCTTGGGTAAAATAAGTGTTTTTTAAGGATCTCAAGTACTCAGAATTGGTCATACTCATCTTTGATCATCAAGGTCATCTTTGATCATACTCTTCATAGCCTTTCTGGACTAGACTTGTGTTGTTTTATTTTACCTTAATTTTTATCCCGTGCCTACAATTCCATGCTCCTCATTCCATACTATATTTAGCATTTGTTCTTCCAAAACATCTTCCATATTTTGGATCTATTTTCTTGAAAAGCTACATAATAATACGTTTTTAAATTTTATGTAAATGATACTATGGTATAAATTTGATTCTGTAACTGTCATGAAATAGATTTTCCAAACCTATTCATGTTACTTATATTTAACATGCTTTGGACTAGTACACATTATTGTATTGTGTTTTATACCACAGCTCATCTTTTCCTCTAATCATAAGTACTTAAGATGTTCCTATCTGTTCACACATCCGCAGACTCATACATGTGTTCCTATGAGCCTGCCCTGTAGTTTCTTTGGTATACACATATGCAATTTTGAGTATATGCATATTTAATTTCACTAAGTACTTCTAGATTGTTCTTAGGAATGGTTGTACCAATTTTCCTTCCACCAGTAAGACATGAGGGTTTATTTTCTCTACATCTTCAACAGTACTTGATACTTTGATTTTTGCTAATCTGATGTGTGTGAATTGTACTTTTTCTTAATATGTGTTATCTGATTACTCAGGGTAAATTATGCCTATACTTAGAATGTGTCCACTTTCTATTAGGTTTTTCTCTTTCTTGCTGACTACAATATAAAAAAATTATGTGTATCCTAGATATCATTCCCTTGTCAGATTGAGATGATGGAAATAACTTATTCTTTTCTTTTGTTAATTCTCATCTTTAGTATCTTTCATGAAACAGAAAACCTCCCCTCAATTTTTTGTGTTTTTTAGATCTTATTTTTCTGTCAGTTTTATAGTTTTTCCATGTACATTTAGGTCTTTAATTGGAATTATTTTTCCTTATGGTATGAGATGCAAATTCACTTTTTTCTACATCTACTTATTAAGGAGAAAGGAGTTAACAAAACCTCTTCCCGCTCTCTGAAAAAATTATCTTGGGTTTATATTTTCATACCACTGTATGTTTCCTTGGAAATCTACTGGATTAAAATAAATATGGAATATTAGCAGTTTACCAGCAACATTTTAACTATAAAAAGAAAAGGCACAGGTTTTAAGACTTCTGAGTAATGTATATAATTCTGCTAACTGAGCTTGTTCTTTGTTGCAGAGACTTGGAACATACCTGTAGGGATTTTTACAAGACAGTGTTTCCTGTAGCACAGGAGGCTTAGCTAAGGAAGATACTCTTCTCTACATGCTTTTGTTTAGTGTGCTATATCCTGTCTAAGTGTCCTTGGTAGCAAGTTATATTGTTTTGGGTCTTTCAGCATGTGAGTGTCTTATGAGCACACTGAGTAGAATTGTTAATGGACCTTTATTTTATTTATTTATATATGGTGCTGAGAA